>CP126891.1:73772500-74222500 GCA_030440675.1 Furcifer pardalis
AAAGCAGGATTTGTAAATTAACTTGTGATTGGACACTGAGAGGTAAGTACAGGCTTCATTTGTAAGTAGGATTGCTCAGTCACAAGAGCTTATCTGAATCATATCTACGGAGTACTAATAGATATAGGCTTCTAATGATACATTATCTTTTACATTGAGTTTGGCCCTTAGTTCTGTAGGTCTTCTGTAAATATTTTCTCTCTCCGTACTCTAGCAATCACTCAGACTGATATGCACATACTTGTGCCTTCCCAAAGCTACTAGGGTGAATGAAAGTTTAAAGGAATGAACTCCAAAGATCCATTTCCACTGAACATTGTTAGCTCATAACAGAGGCTTCTTCTATGAAGGACCACTTAACAAGCATTAACATACAAGATAGAGTCATGTCACAAAAGTGGGACTGTAGTTTTGTTTGCAGAATGTTCTGAATTCAATGTCTGACATCTATTTAAAAGAAGCCAGGAAACTGCTACCAGTTAGAAAATTGGACTAAATGGATGAGGTATCCGATTTAATTACTGTAAGTTTTTATTTGCTAAATAAATGCACTTCTTCTGATACTTTGCAAATAAGAAAATTCCATGTGCAAAAAAGTCACAACCTGATATCTTGAGCTTCTTGACTTTAATTTACTCCTACTTTTAAACATAGGTTGAGTAAAGTATGAGAGATTTAATAATGGCCCTGCTGGAATGATTTGTTTTATGTAGATGTAACCATTTATCATACAGCAAAGTAGATGAGGACTTTCAGAAAGAAACAACAAGTTTTGTCATATAATATAGAGAACCATTTTGCCATTACCTTCTGTAATATGTGATGCATGGTGTGAACTTGATTTTAGCTGAAGGCATCTTCCGAGCTAGGATAATGTGAGTATGGATTCCCTGTGTGTTTATCATATTGCAGAATCACAGTTAAAATTGGAATCTCCACTTGTTTATTAGCATCTACTTGGAAGGAGTGGATTTATGCTCAGGTTCAAACCACTTTTATAATGATATAACAGGACATGAAGTGAAAGCTATTTCACTCTGAGTACACAAATGAATATGATTAAACAGAGGTAGACACAATATAATGACAAAAACTTGACAAACCACTCAATTATGGAGAAATAATAGTTTTTGTAAAAATGAATCAATATACACACTTATTGAGCTGGCTGGATAGCTCTGTGGTTGTGGAGCCAGATTTTGGTAGTTCAATCCCCCACTAGGTCTCCCAAGTGAAGAATGAGCCCATGTAGCTGTGTGCAACCTGCAAAGTTCCAATGCATTTCTTAAAATAATACTTCTATATATTCTGTAGCACAAAAGTCCTGGGAAAGTGATGCCATAAGGCAGAATTAACTTGATGGCACACATTATTATTATCAGGCACCCACTACAATGAATTAAACAGTCTGGATTTTTCTCTCTCTGAAGTGATCAGTTAGTGTAAAATTAGGTACTCTTGAGAAAGACAAGCTGACATTCATACAAAGCTTTTATCTGCTTATGTTTTTAAATAATGATGTAGTTATAACTGAAGATGCACAGAAGCAGGGAGGGAGGGAGAAACTGAAAATACTTCAATCAGTGAAGATAACAGACCTGGTAAAAAACACTGCTTTTCCATTCTGGCAACAAAGAATGTTCTAGCAATGTGGCTCCACCATCTCAGTTTCCACTATGTTTTCTAATCTTGCACACAGTTCAGTTTTAGACAACTAGAGAATCAAGATATCACAAAGGCAGTATGATGAGACATCTGGGGACAGAGGAGGCACCTCAAATTCAAAAGGAAGAATGAGCTAAGTTCCAAAGACTAGGGAGCTGTTTGGCTACAATCAAGTGTCACAGATGGTGAAATATTGTTCCAGCTTTAATCATTCCAAGGCCAGTAGTTGAATCAACAAACTGTAGATCAAGTAGATCTAGCCTCTTCATCAAGTTATAAATCTGTTGGTCAACATGTTTTTTTAAAGTTTACTAGTATGAAAAAAATGCTTTAATTTAATTTTAAATATTTTCCATATACTATAAAGATGATTATGTGTCATCAAGTAAATTCTGACTTATAAAGGCACAAGGTAGAGGAAAGGTGTGCCGTTGCTCTTTAAAATTAAGCAAGGTATGTAGAAACCCAAATTTGACCAGTAAAACTAAATAAGCAGTCTTCTGCCCTGTTCAATTTTTGAATTCACTACCTTGAGATTTAATAGCAGTGAATGTTTTGAAAAATTACTCGGTGGGGTCAGGAAAAATAATAATGAAAGCTAAATCTGTTACCGGCTGTTGATGTTGATGCTGGTCTGCTAAGTCCATTGCCAGAGGCTGTGCACCTGTCAATATTAGTTTCAGAAGAATACAGATGGAAGGATACTCTTGTATTTATGCCCTGGTTGTTAGTTTCCTAAGGAATCTGTTTGGCCACTGAAGCAACAGAATGTTATCTAGGTGGGACTTGGCCCTATCCAGCATTATTCCTCTTGAGTTCTTAATCTATCTCCCTGACATGTACTACCGAGATGATTTATGTAAAATATGCCATAAGACTGTAATTCCCAATTATTATCTTAAAAAGCAACATTCAAAAACAGTTTGATTATAGAAATGTAATAAATATGTTAGAAATACAGTTATGCTTGTTTATATTCTGTAGCATATAATTTTTTAAAAATGCAATTTTGATCAACAATTCATCAATTGCAATGGTTTTCACACAAAACCACAACAAATTGCATTCACTGAAGTACTAAAATTTCAGTTAAAATGTTCAATATATTTTCATTTTCACACCACTGAAACACCTGTTAACATACTTTTTACACCATTGTACTAAAAATTCATGTAACGAGCATTTTTTTAAAAAAAATTCAAGCTAGTAAATTCTTGCTTTCATAAAAATATTCACATTCACATAATGCTTCAAACTACTGAATCTTCTATAAAAAGCCATTTTCACATCTTAATAAAAATTACATTTTTAATATATTTTTTACATTTTATAAAAAAATCATTTTATAATTTAATACATTTACATTTTAAGTCTTATATAGTTATTATAGCTTAAAATATAAATCAGTGTACTGAAAATATTAGAATGGGTTTTCAAAGCCCCAAAAATCATAAAATTTTTGATTCCCCCTATTACAACCCCCCCAAAAAAAACCACTAGCCCTCACCACTTATCAAAACTGCAGTAATATCATTCCTCATATCTATTATTTCAGTAATCACAATAAAACACACCCCGTACAGCATCTCCATCAATCAAACCAGAATACAAACCCCAGCCATTAAAATTTCTACAACCATTACAACGAGAATAAACTCAAACCTATTCCTAACAACTGCCCTATCTGTAATATGAGCAATCATACAATTTTCAACCTGATACATCAGGAGTTACCAAACCTAAGGCCTGTGGGCCGTGTCTGGCCCGTGGTGCCATTTCATGTGGCCCCCACCCCTCCAAGGTCATTTGAGAAACAAAAGGGCTGCCTCTTTGAAGCTTTTTTTGGGGGGGATGGCCACCCCCATCATGTAGGCAGGGTAAAATGGTTATCCAGCCCTCAAAGCTGACTGAGAGCATGTGACCCGACCCCTGCCTTGAAAAGGTTGGGAACCCCTGTGATACATAAAGGAGAATCCTGCAGCAAATCCCTTTTTAAAATGTCTACAATATTTCTAATTGTCATGCTATCACTAATTTTGGCAGGAAACCTTATCAACTCATCAGCTGAGAAGGAGTAGGCATCCTCTCATTCCAAGCTAATTCCTAAATGTGATTTTGCAATATGTATTATTTATTTATTTATTTATTTAATCAAACTTTTATGCTGCCCTCCTCACAAAGACCCAGGGCGGCTAACAAAATTTAAAAACACTTAAAACACAGTAAAAAACATGGTATAAAAACAGAATTAAACAGGATTAAAAGTTACAAAAATTAAAAGAGATTAAACAAGTCACAGAGAGAGGGGGGGGGTTAGATGAGCCAACAAACTGAGGCAACCGTCTGGCCCATACCCCACACATGCCCTGCCAGCAAGGTCTTAACCCCCTTCCTAAAAGGCTGCAGCTCCGTCTGGAGACACAACTCACTTGGCAGGAGGTGCCATAGGGCCGGAGCAGACACAGAGAAGGCCCTCCTTGTAGTGCTAGAGAGGTGTGCCTCTGTAGCCGATGGTACGACCTGAGAGCCTCTCCGGTCTGCTCTGGTGGGATGGACAGATGTTCTTAGGGTGATGTGGTCTCTTAAATATCCTGGCCCACTACCATATAGGGCTTTAAAGGTAATGACCACCACCTTGAATTGCACCTGGAGGCACACTGGCAACCAGTGCAGCTCCCGCACCAATGGTGAGGCATGAGCATAACTCACACCACATTACGACCCGGGCAGCTACATTCTGGTCCAGTTGCAGCCTCTGAATGGTCACCAAGGGCAGCCCCATGTAGAGCACATTACAATACTCAAGTCTGGAGGTGACCAAAGCATGTGTAATCATGAGCAAGGAGTCTAGGAGCGGGCGTAACTGGCATATTACACAAAGTTGTGCAAAAGCCCTCCTGGCCATGACTGCCACCTGCTCTTCGAGCAGTAGTCGTGAGTCCAAGAGGACCCCCAGATTACATACTGGGTCTGTTTGGGGCAAAACTGCCCCTTCCAAAACCAAATATGGTAGCTCCCAAGTTAACGCAGGACCCCTGACCCACAACCACTCAGTCTTGTTGAGATTCAGTTGTAACCTGTTGTCCCCGCCCCCCATCCAGACCCTCACAGCCTCCAGGCACCTGGAAAGGACTTCCACTGCATCACTTGGGTTCCCACGGGCTGAGATGTACAGCTTGGTATCATCTGCATATTGACAATACCCCGTGGGAACGGATGATCTCACCCAGTGTTTTCATGTAGATGTTAAATAGGAGAAGTGAAAGCACCAAGCCCTGAGGCATCCCATATTGAAGGGGCCTAGGGATGGATTTCTCACTCTCCAACCACACCGACTGGGTCTGGCCCTTCAGAAATGAGGAAAACCAGGCCAACACAGTGCCCTGGATCCCCAATCCTCGGAGCCTTTCCGGAAGGATACCATGGTCGATGGTATTGAAAGCCGCTGAGAGGTCAAGAAGAGCCAGGACAGTTGGATGTCCACCATCCCACTCTCTCCAGAGATCATCCACAAGCACAACCAATGCAGTTTCCATACCATATCCAGGCCTGAATCCTGACTGAAAAGGGTCCAAATAATCTCTTGCTATGATTAAGCAGAATGTAAACAAATGCTTTATGAAAAAGGCAGTTAACAGAGTTCATACATACACCCATTTGTTTTTAGTAATTAGGCAGTGCTAATAGAAATAGCTACTTTAAGCAATAGTTGCTTATTTGCACAGAGAGGCCATATGTTCTGGTGGTGTGTGGGGGTTTGTTAATAACACGACTAAAAACTTCATGGATTTTTGTTGGTGAAATTTCCACATTAGCTCCTTTCTCTGTAATGCATTCATTTAATTGAGCAATAGGCCACAGTTCCTCTCTTAAACCTATTCCCTCTATTTAAAATGTGCTAAAGTGATTAAAAATGAGAGGAAATGCACAAACTGCTATACAGGCTGGCTCTACTTCTCACAGGCAAATTTGGAATCAAACTCCCAACCTGTGGCTCAGATACATAACTATCCAGACATCTCTTTAACCATCATAAAGGTAAAGGTCCTTTGCTCGAAAGCCAGTCATACCCAACTGTAGAGGACAGTGTTCATGTCTGTTTACAGCCAAAGAGCCAGCACTGTCTGCATCTGCAGATGTCTCCATAGTCAGGTGGCAAGCATGATTAGATGTCAAAGTGCACACAAAACTGTTACCTTTCCCGCTGAAGCAGTACTTATTTATCTACTTGCAATTTCTTGCTTTCGAACTCCTAGGTTGACAGGAGCTGGGACAGACAACGGGTGCTTACTCTGTCATGCAACACCTGGGTCTCCAATTGCTGAACTTCCAGTCATCAAGCTCAGCTTCTTAACCAAAACATGCCAGCATGGAAAAGCTAAGAGCCCTCCAGCAGCACAGAGAAAAAGCTGTTTTAGATGAAGAAAAAAACCCACAGATGAATTTGATTCAGCCTTTGCATCATGCAGGCAGCAAAGAAAAACTCATTGAATTTATCTGTGATATAAGAGGAAAAAGTCTGGAGAGTTTTTTATGGGGCAGACACATCTACACCATAAGATTGTGGTATTTTTGACCCCAGGCAACGGCAACTTGTGTCAGCTAATCTTTCTCACACTAGGTCAGGCAAAGGGAACTACAGAATGAATTCACCAGAAGGTAGCTTCTATTTGGCAGTTTTACGTCTGGCCTAGACAAGGAAGTGGAAGACGAAATCTTCTTGCAGCAAATTGCTTTCTTCACCTTAAGGTCAGCCTTGACATTCTGATCACAGTTTAGCAGAATATAATCTACCTTTAGTGCACAAAAATTATTTTTATTGTTGTTGTTCAGCCGCACAGTCGATTCCAACCTTTTGCAACCCTATAGACCATTGTCCTCCAGGCACCTCTGTCCTCCACCATCCTCCTCAGCCCGCCCAGCTCTGTGCCCACTGCATCCACAATACCATCTGCTTCATTATTGTGGTCCCTCTAAATTCACACAATGGACAAGGTTCTGCACACTTCCAGTTTCTCTAACTCTGTGGCCTTCCTGACATATAAAATAATATCAGATCTGGATATCATATTTTAAGAAAGAGTCATACAAGTGGAACAGGTTCAGAAGAGGACAACAAAAATGCCCAGGGGCTTGGAACCCAAGCCCCTTGAGGAAAGATTGAAATAACTGGACATGCTTAACCTTGTAAAAAAGAAGGCTATGGGGGAATATGATAGTACTCTTCACATATTAGAAAGGTTGTCACACAGAAAAAGGACAGGATCTGTTCTCAATCTTGCAGGACACAATAATGGGCTCAAATTACAGGAAACCAGATTTCAGCTGAATATCATAAAAAAAACCCCTCTAACTATTACAGCAGCACTGCAATGGAACCAATTACCTCAGGAAGTGGTAAGTGCTCCAGCGCTGGAAGCATTCAACAGAAAGGTAGACTGTTAAATGGCAAATACACTTTGACTTGGATTCCTGCACTGAGCAGGAGTTGGATCGGATGTCCTTATAAGACCCTCCCAACCCCATTATTCTATTATCCATAATATACCTTCTCTTGTTCTTCCTCTTTTCAGAAGCTATTTGTTTAAGAATAATTCAATATGTAGACAGACAACATATACAAGGAAAACATCGTACTGTATCTACAAAAATAAAGCTAATAATGGCAAATCAAATGATAAGGCTAAAAGAATAAGAATTAAAATCAATTTTAAACACAAATACAGGGCACTCTAAATTTTCCTTTTTACATTTTTTTGCCCCTCTCTTTTTTAGAAACTTTGTCCCCATGATCAGCAGATCCCACTGCATCTTGTCCTCCCATCAGATTTTCCTTAGGCCCATTACGACAACCTCACATTTTATGATTGTGATTTGGGGTTTTTTGATATTTTTTTTACTATGTGTTTTTGATATGTTTTGTGATGTGACACTTGTAACTTTGATACTGTATCTTGTTTGTCTGTGAGCCGCCAAGAGTTGCTGTAAAGCAAGTGGGGCGGATAATAATAATAATAATAATAATAATAATAATAATAATAATAATAATAATAATAATAATAATAATAATAATAATAATAATAGGGAAACTATATTGGAGACAAAATGCCAAGAGCTAGTGCATGTTAGCTCATGCTCTGCCATGTTTAAAACATATTTCCAAAATCAAAATATGGCTAACCAGACAGGACTGCAGTGACTCAAGTGGTTAAGATGCTGACTGGAAGGCAGCAAGTCAGCAGTTCGAGGCCCAAGTACTGCATGACAGAATGAACTCCTCTCTCTGTCCCAGCTCCTGCCAACCTAACCATTTGAAAGCAAGACATTGCAAGTAGATAAATAGGTACCACTTCAGTGGGAAGGTAAACAGCATCCCATGCACTCAGGTGTCTAGTCATGCCTGCCACATGTCCACAGAAACGTCTGCAGATGCAGACAGCACTGGCTCTTTGGCTCTAAACAGAGATGCACACCAAACCCTAGAGTTGAATACGACTGGCTTTCAAGCAAGGGAGAACTTTAACTAAGCAGAAGAACTCTAAGATGCTGAAACCCATTTTAAGCCATCTGCATGCAGTACTCAGAGCAAAAGAGAGAGATATTATCTGATCCATTTCATCTTGCTTGCAAATGGGTAGTGGCAGATAGCAAGAGAATTTTTTAGGAAAGACCTCATTTCTCATTTTTGTTGTCCAAACCCAATCCATCCATTTTCCCCAACAACTTGGCTATGAGCTGCTGTGATAATAATGGCCATGACCATTATTCTTAGTAATTGCACTGAAGATTAAAGGAACCTTAAAAGTTTCAGAATGGTAGACATACGTGTTGGGGGCAAGACAAGGAAAACCACATAAAACTCCTTACTGAAGAACACAATTTTTTAATATTTTTACTTTTGTGTGTGCGCTAACCATTTTATTTGACTGAAAGAGATGCTATCTCAAGGCAGCAGATGTGAAGTACTAACAAATGGAAACCAACTCAGAATCCCTGCAATCTAGATGATTTTTAAAATGTATAAATGCCATATGCTAAAATAATTCCCCCCTCTGAGGCTACTTTCAGAAGAGAAAGAAGGAAACCATCCTTGATCATTTCATGAAGCTCTCCATTGTGAGATGGCAAGATATGTAAATATGTCATGACTGACCACATTATCCTAAGATTCTATGTTTGATTTGAAAAAGTGGATGAGAAAAGAAGAAACAGATCATGCACAATGTGCAGTCTATGAAGAAAAGAAAGGAAGGGGGGATTATATGCCATCCTGATGCACCAACCCAATCAACATACACAAACATTTATATAATTCTCAAATATGGGTTTAGTTTTTGATTTTAGTTACACATAAGTGAAAGTCCAAATAAAACTATTGCCTTGATTCATTTAGAAGTCTTTCATGCTAAGTAAAAGTTCTGTTTACATTAATCAGGTAACATTAAAGTGGCCTAGAATAACCAGTGGTGGGATGTCAAAAATTTTACTACCCCACCGTGATGTCATAACAGTGTGGGCGGAGCTAACATCATGATGTCATTATGTCATGTGTGGGGCCAAATAAAAGAAAAAATAAACTAAAAATAAGAATACACACATCCCTCAGCCCGCCCACCCGCCCACAACACAAACCCGTAAATAAATAAATAAATAAATAAATAAAATTAAAATTACATTAAAATACACCCACCCACCCCAAACATAAATCAACTCACCCACCCACCCCAAACACAAACCCGTCACTTACTGTTAGTATAAGTGCCTGGGCAGCACCATGTTGCAAGATGGATATGGTCATTATACCAGTTCTCTAGGATAATATGCCTTAATGTAAATGTAAAACAGCTGTACCTCCTTAAGGGTTCCCCAATTGGAACAGCAATTGGAACAGCACAGGTGTAGCTTATTGATGAGGTAACTCCAAGACTTTGCTTAAAAATCCCAAGCCAGGCCGGCAGGCCTTTTTAGCAACTGTGGTAGTACATCAATATAGGTAAAGGTATTAAATACACATTAAAATACACACAGACACACCACATCCAAAGGTGAGTCACTTACCCTGGGGAGCAGGCTATAGGGAGCTTCAGGCTAGCAGCTTCTCTTCCTCCTCCCCGCTTGGGAGGACAGCAAGGAGGCTGTGCATACGCGCCAAGCACTGTAGGCGTGCATGCACACCAAGTGCTTGGCACACATGCGCAGTGGGGGAACCAGTGAAAAGGTAAGCCCTGAAGGTGGTTCCCCCCAAAAGCTGGTGGTGGTTCTCCAGGACCCTGGGAAAAGTTACTACCGGTTCTGGCGAACTGGTGCAAACCTGTTACATCCCATCACTGACCTAAATCTACCACAATGTACATTTTTCTATTCCAGTAGCCACAGTGATTTTTCATGAAGAGAAAACAGCTTTTCTTCAGGGCAGTCAGCTAACTCCACCCAGGAATCTAATTCTACCCCCAAGAATGTGATCCAGGAGGTCAGGTGCACCAGCAATAGCTGAAATGTGGAGTTCATATCACATTTGATAGCAACTACAGTACCTTTATTTATTAATTTTGTTCTTTGCCACTTCTGGCATCACCTTTACTGATTTGAGGTTGACTAAGACAAACACCACTTAGGATCCCTCATAAGGTATGTAGAATTAGTTTGAGAAACCTCTGACAAACACTTAGTTTTCCACTTTTGTGGGTATCCCTTAAGCAGCCACTTAAGGACTGAAATGAAAATTGATAAGGGATAAACACATTAACTGATTACTTGAGATGCACTTACATGATAGGCCAGGATAAGAGCTGAAGCAGGTGTCACAGTTATGTTCAAACTTGCATCTCATCTCACATTTATTTATATACCACCCATCTGGGTGTTATCCCACTCTGGGCAGTGAACAAACAGAAAATAAATGACAACACTACTCATACAAATAAAAACCCACCACCAACAAATACATCATTGACTAAAATAAAATAAAATAATTGGAGACAAAGGACATCAAAACTGCACCTAGCTAGCTAATGTATTGACAGGGAACAATGCCCTGAAAAGCCTCCTTGAACAGGAACATTTTTAATTGTTTTTTAAAGGTAGCTGCTCTTTCCCTAATTGTTAGTTTGAGAAATCCAGCAGAAACTGTGGGTTCTCTTCTCCCCATTTCCCTGTCTGGCATTTTTAGTAAGATCAACCCATTGTTTGATTTAGGGCCCCACAAGGACCAATCCTCAATATATCACTGAGCAGGTCAGTGTAACAAAGATACAATCAAGTTGTGGTAGATTAAGATTCCTTCACAAATTGTTTATTTTTCATTTCATTTATTTTTATTTTTCTATTAATCCTTCATAAACATTGCAGCGTAGTAATGAAAAAATTCAATGTAGTAAATGAATGCCTAATAAAACTATCAACAGCAAGATTAATTGCAGTGGAATCTAATCACTCACCAAAGCCTGGAATATATTTTCAAGAATAATTTGCTAGCCATTACTTGCTGTTGCTATTTAAAGTAGATTTTTTTGTCATTATTTGTTACTCATCTTTAAAGTGTAATCGACTAGAACTGCATTGTTAACAGATTACTACTTAATTTCTTCTTCAAAATAAGTAAATAAAAAACAATTTAAAGTTTCCTAAATGATTCCAAGTCTTCTACAACAACTTCCCAATTATAACATTTTAGGATTAAATGCTAGTCACTAAATTGAAATAAACAAATAAATAAAATTACATATAATTGCAACATAACATTATACAGTAATACCCCAGTTAGCGTTTGCACTGCACAACGCTAAAACCAAATAATGTTGAGAAATTTGAGGCAAACTTTTGCACCTGCAGGCTTTAGGGCAGAGATCTCCACTCAGAGTGGTGGTTTGGTTGGGGGTAGAGTTTGCATGCCCATTCTCCCCCCAACCAAACTGGCCATCTGAGCGTGGGACCACCGTTTTGTTTGGGGAGAGAATGTGCCCTCCTCCCCAAACAAACTGGCAGTGTGAGCGTGCAATCGCCAATTTGCTTGGGGACGGGCGCGTGTTCTCTTTCCTAACCAAACCGGTGCTTGGCTTGATCCACCTGCCTCTTTGGAAAGGGCAGCAGGGATTCCATGCATGAAATCCCTGCTGCCCTTTCCAAAGAGTCAGGCGGATGGACCCCCTGTTCCCTTTACTGTTCAGAACGGGAACAGGCCTTTTTTTTTTTTACATTGTGCAATCAATGCATCGCACAATGTTAAAAACCAGATAACACTAAGACTTGTGGAATCAAGTCTTAGTGTTATCAGGGCTATTAGTGTACTTGTAACATGCTACTTACCAGCACTGCTGGAGATCTGTCACATGGAAGATGGAAGAAATTCGTGTTCTGTAGCTGCAGAGAGTAGTAACACATAGTAGTAACCCATAGTAATGGATTCAGATTACAGGAAATGAGATTTTGCCTAAAAATTAGGAAGAACCTCCTAACAGTGTGAGTTGATCAGAAATAGAAATGGACTGCCTTGGAGGATAGTTGATTTTCCAGTATTACAGGTGCTCAAACAGAAATTTGATAACTACCTTGCAGGGTGTTTAGGTGGGAAAGTCCTACTTTGGCAGGGGCTGGACTTTATGCCTTCTAGTCTTCTATAATTGTATGGGAGTGAGAACTTTAAAACAAACAACCAGCTGAGGATAATTTTGACAGCTGCTATTTGCATATACAAGATGTATTAGAGGATTGGAAATTTCAGAAGTTATATTTACATTTTTTTTAAAAAAATCAAACAGTTGTTCTGTGTTTGCTTTGTTGTTTGCATAGTTTTGTACAATTTGCAATATTTTAATAACGTTTCTTTTCATAAAAGCAAAATCTCTAGTTAAGACTGAATGTTACATTTGAAAGTGCCTAACTGGCCTCCAGATAGGGATCAGCCATGGACAGCCCTACATCTTTCAGAATATCCCATGAAGAAAGCAGAAAAGGGCAGTTGTGTAGTACTAGCCAAAAAGGCAGCAGGTGTAGAACAATGAGAACCTGCTCAACCAGGTTTTGTCACAACATTCACCCTCTTTTTTCAGGATATCTTTTAGATAGGCTACTCCAAACAACAGCCCATGGGACAAAGTAATACTGGGACCGTACCATCTAAAATTCAAATGTGGGACCTGGATGACTGAATATATCTCCTCTCAATGAAAGAACTCCCAGCATTTCAAAAGCAAGTTGCCAAGTAGATTCCTATATTTTAGTGGGCAAGGCTGTGAACAGGGCTGTGCAGGGCACCATGGGAAGGTGCTGGAGAGGGAGTGGTGGGAGTGCCTAGTGAGGGGGTGGTGGTGGAGGGAATCCCATATTTTGCTATTGGCACCCCAGGGTGCCAGAGGCAAGGGTGGGGTGGAACAAAGCCCGATTGCCCGATTGCCCAAGATACCAGCACACACCTGGCTGTGAATCTTTTTTCTACAGAGAAATCTGCAGATTCTTTATCTTCTATGCAATAAAGTTTTGAGAAATGTCAGAAATTATTTTATCAGATAACCTGCTGTTTAGCAACCTGAAATTCCTAAGAACTGGACTAAATGGCTTAGCAATGCATGTGGCTGGATTGTTTTTCAGGGTTTGGGGAGTTTTTTCTGGTGCTCATGGCAGAGAGCTACAGCCATTTATTACGCTGTAAAACAGGGATTCTCAACCTGTGGCCCACAGGCTGAATGCGGCCCACAACACTATGTCATGTGGCCCACCACCACCACCACCACCACACCAGGAAGTGCCATGTGGTGGAGGAAGTGCAAAATGGCTGTCTGGCCCCTGAAGCAGTCTGAGGGAGCGTGACTCAGCCCCCAGCTTTAAAAGGTTGAGAACTGCTTTAGAATGTGTTCATTCAACTCATAGATACAGATAATCTTGTTCATATGTATAACAGAATGCAAAATGCTTTGGTATTTGATCCTCTTTTTTCCTTTTCACTTTCAGGTATGAAAGTAATATATTCCCTAAGGGAATGGATTGAATTTATTAGCATATGTATCTCTAGGCTATCAAAACAAAACAAAAAAACACTTTTTATAGGTAATGTAGAAATATACTTTCCCTGCTGTGCATTTCAGGCTTATGAATTTTATTTTAATCCTTGATCTTCCAACACACAGCATTAATAACACTTTGATAAGCTATGCAGTGAGGTGATAAGATGAAGTGCAAAGAGCAATAATTCCCTCTGTAGTAAGACAATGCTAGTTGCTGTTCAGATATTTTAGGGGTGTGTGTGTGTGTGTGTGTGTGTGTTTGTTTTTGCAGATAACTGGTGGGAGAAAAGCATAGGAAGATTACTTGGAGGAGGCCATTCAGATCAGAACAAATGGTCACTGTGGAACCATTAAGTACAAACAGGTTATTGCCTTGTTCATTGTCATCATCCTTAGGCCTGGCCTGGCTACCGTTGGGGACCATGGGCAGAAGTCATTGGGGGACACTTATGGGAGTGATTGGTGGGATCCAGGGCCCTGAGGCCAACAACCTCCTCCTCCTCAGGCCGGGGGTGATGGGGAGGGGACATTCAAGATCTCTCTCCACCCCACCGAGTTCCTGAGTTTTCCTCCTCCCCACTTCATAGCGCCTCTGGCTGGGTGTCTCTCCTGCTTTGGCCCAGGGAGGTGGTGGGAGGTGAAGGCAGGTTAGGTGGCTGAGGCAGCACCCATAGAGTGCCCAGAGCAAAGGTGGATCTGCTGAGATGAAGGAGGAGGTGGTGGGATGGATGATCAGGGGGGCCGCACTGCCTTCTCCCCCCGTCCCCAATGACTCGGATCTCTTGCTGAATAGACAGGGTGATAAGAGGGCAGAAACCAAACCGACCCTGCCTGCCACTGCCTCAGCACTTCCTGGCATGCCTACCACCTTGCGATAGGACAGCGGATCCACTTTTGCTCTGGGTGCTCCATGGCTGCTGTCTCCTCCCCCGGTTCCCAATGACTCCGGTTTCTTGCTCAATAGGCAGGGCAAGAAAAGGGCAGAAACAAAAACCCATTTCAAACTCAGCTCTTCCGCCTGCTCCCTTGCCTCCAAACACCTCTTGATTGGCACCAATTCACTATTGGCATGCCCTTGTGTAGCCAGTGACATAAGCTGTTACCAGGAAGCTTTTGCTTTAGTGCCCTCAGAAGAGCCAAGTTTGAAAGGCTCCACTTGCCTTCATTTAAAAAAAATTCACCTGCCCACCTCTTGGGGACGCTAGTCACTGTGGTGCACCGGAACTTATCCCAGTGTCCCAAATACCCACCACAGGCCTGATCATCCTTCACTTTAGAAGCAATCCCATGATGTTTCTTGAATGGTAGGATCAGCTAACAGGCAGTCCCAATGGCCCAGAGGATACCCAAAATGTGTTCCAAGATCCAAGGCTTCTTCTGGATCCCCAAGTTTCCTGCTAAAAACAGGACATTTCCAACACTGCTTTTCCTTACAGTAAGAAATCAAGTTGGGTCTTCATTATATGCATTGCTGTGTGATACGTAGTTGAACTTTTTCTCACATCAGTGAAAATGTTAGGCTTACATTAGTTGGTTTTCAAGCAGAGGAAAGATCACTGGAGACTTATTGCATTTTCCAATATTTGAGTTAATTTACCAATGCATAGGGAACTGCAGTGGCTCAAGTGGCTAAGACGCTGACTGGGAGGCGGAAAGTCAGCAGTTCGATCCCCGAGTACTGCAAGATGGAATGAGCTCCCATCTTTGTCCCAGCTCCTGCCAACCTAGCATTTCAAAAGCAAGAAATTTCAAGTAGATAAATGGGGACTACTTTGGTGGGAAGGTAACAGCGTTCCATGCACTACAGTGTCTAGTCATGCCTGTCACATGACCATGTAAACGTCTGCAGAAGCAGCCAGTGCTGGCTCTTCAGCTTTGAAACAGAGATGAGCACTGAACCCGAGTCAGATACGACTAGCTTTCGAGCAAGGGAAACCTTTACCTTTACCTTACTAATGCATATCTTGAGTATTGGTGAAAGGAGGCTTTTCTAATTACTACAAGCAGCAAAATCCCTCTTTGTGTTTCCAGGTTAACTGATAATTTATGCTATCTGTCCTGTAAGGGAATAGCAAATCAACACAACAGATGCAAACTTGAATCCAACCCTACTGGTTCAATAGGCTGTGAATAAAGGTCACAAAATCATTTGTTGGAGTTTTGCACAAAACACCATTTGTGGAAACATTGTTCTCAGTAATGCAAGAATTCTTACTAGTAGCATCTGAAAAGAGCTCAGTCTTCTGTAGTGAAAGAATAAAATTTCTGATTCTTTGTTCTTACATGTGAAGAGGAGGCAAATGACGATTTCCACCTGGTAGCACTACCTGACTTGGTGCTAGGCAGATTCCAGGACAGAGAGAGGAGAGTAGGGACTGTATGCATAAACAAAAGGTTAATGCAGGTCTTGGCCAATGATACTAAAATGTATTCATCCAAACTGGCTCCCATCACTTAATGTGAGGAGGAGACACTTGAAATGCCTGGAATTTTTACCTATCTCAAAGGAGTGGCATGTATATTAATCAAAGGTCCACTGAAAGCCTTAACAAAGAATGTGAACACTCCTTTGCTGTGTACTTCTAAAAGATCTGGAAAAGGAACCAGAGCTCAGACAGCTGTTTTTTGTTTCCTCAGCTTCTGATGGCAAAGCCATTATTTTTAGAATTGTAGAAGACTTGTAGTTGTGCTTGCCAAAGTTTTTATTCCAAACATGGTTTGCCTATGTCTCCTTTGGCCTAAGGCAAACTTTTAAACATTTGTCCCTCTATTCAGTGATGACACTTTATATCAATTAAAAAACAGTACCATTACCTCAGTGTCTCCATAAACGTTGTTGACAAAGCCTCTTTAGTTTCTCCAAGTTTTCAGAGTGATGATTTGTTGTGAACAAGTGGGCAGTTTCTCTTCTCAGATATCATGGGGTTCTATCACCTCTCCCGGGCTCCAGGTCTTGCTTTCCAGATGTTAAAAGGATGGCTTAAATGAGCCACACAACATCTGTTTCCAGCCTGAATTCTATTGACAACATCTCCTATTCTGTAATGCAAAACCATGGCAATTTCTTGCTCTCTCCCAAGCTTGTTGGCATTTTAATGTGCTTTGGAGATTAGATGCCCTGGTAATTTTGCATGCACATGTTGTTTTAATTTCATCAGATTCCATATTTTCTTAGCAAATGGGTTCAATTTTGTTAATCTATGTCTATAAAACATAATCAGAAACTAACACGTACCCTATTGCTGTAAATTAATGCTAGGAAACTGATTGTTTAACATTTTAATCCAGGGGCTCCCAACCTTTTACCACCACAGGCCAGACCCACCCCTGACTCACAGCTGTGTGAGCTAGAGGTGTGGTTCCTCCTCCTGCTCCAGTGCTTTCAGTGTCTGCAGTGGCGGTGGCATAGCATTTTTTTCTGCTGCTTTGGCAGCCTCCACCAGTTCCCATGGAGGCGGGAGGGTAAGCAGAACATTTTTGCTCCATTTTTGTAATTTTTCACTTACCGGGAAGTGCCAACAAGTGGTAAAAAATTACAAAAACAGAGCAAAAATGTTCTGTACACCATCCTGCTGATGTGAGAAGTGGCAGAGGCTGCGAAAGCAGCTGAAAAAATGCCACACCACCACTTCTGCAGACACCAGAATTGCCAAAATGCTGTGTTTTTACAGTGAAAACGTAGTGAACATTTTTAAGAAGAAGTGAAACTGCTCTGCACACCCTCCCACCACCATGGGAAGCAGTGGAGGCTGCAAAAGCAGCTGGAAAAACACCATAGCCACTGCCGCTGCAAAAACCGGAAGTGACAAATCACCAGTTCCTGCCTCAGCATCAGCAATTGTGTTTGTTTGGCTGCTTTTGCACCCTTCACCACTTCCCATAGCAGTGGGAGGGTGTGCAGAGCATTTTCACTCCAAATTTTTAAATGGTATTTTTTGCAGCATTTGGGCACTTCCAGTGACAGGGGGAACTTCCAGGGGCACCTAGGTTCCCACTGTGGGCTGGATTAAGTGGTGCTGTGGGCTGGATTAGGCCCACAGGCTGTAGGTTGACAACCCCTGTTTTAATCTATCCATTTCAGATTATTGCATGATAGGTCAGGAGTGAACAATTGTTACATTGTAGATGTTTGGGTGCTGCCATTCTCATCAGCCCTAGCTACTATGTCCAAAGATTATTCTGGAAGTTGCAGACCCAAAAAGTAACTTTTTGAACCCCTGCTTGTAAATTATATAACTCCCTCCCAAAAAATATTAAGTCTTTTATATATATAGCATCAAACTTTCTCATAAAAACTCACAGCCAATGCAGGCAGTTGAGTTGTCAGATACCTATATGTGTATCTGGAAGTATGTGTTGTATACATAAAATTCACATAAAGGTATAATATTTTGATACATATACCTGTTATATGTGTAATATGTTGATACACTCTCTCTCTCTCTCTCTCTCTCTCTCTCTCTCTCTCTCTGTGCGCGCGCGCGCATGTGCACACACTCGCGTACACAGAGCTCAACTTTCCTTTGCCAAATGCAGTGATGGGATGTCAAAAATTCTACTACCACGCCATGACGTCATGGACGTCATGGGCGTGGCCAATGTCATGACGTCATGACGTCATGGGCGGAGCCAACGTCATGACGTCATGACGTTGTGGGCAAGGCCAAAAATAAAAAAAAATAAAAAAAATAAACATGCACACAGACCCGTAAATAACTTAAAGAAATAAAATAAATAAATAAATAAAATAAAAATTAAATAAAAGTACACCCACCCACCCAAAACACCATAAACCACCCACCCACCCCAAACACAAAACCCTCACTTACCCTTCTTGGGGCCGACGACCTCCATGGCCCGGGGCCACACGGCAAGGCACGCCCCATCGCCGCCGGAACCGAGGAGGAGGCGGGGCGCTCCATGTTGGCTCCAATTTTTAAAAAACCGGACCCGGAGCCACTGCCTGCTGCTGCTACTGTCGCCGCTGCTGCCGCCTCCCGCCATCGCCATCGCCGGGGGGGTGGAAGGAGGAGAGGGAGGGGACTGGAGTGCCGGACCCGGGAGCGTTTCTGTAATTGATCCGGGTAGATGCATTTGCTTTTTTCCCTCCTTCCTTTTCGTTCCGGAGCTGTCTTCCCCGCCTTGCCCGTTGATCGGCTCCCATCCCGTCTTCTTCGTTGCTGCCGCCGCTGCTGGAACCGGAGGAGGAGGAGGCGCGCTCCGCTGGCCTGGGGCGACGGCGGCAACGGCGGCGATGGCGATGGCGGGAGGCGGCAGCAGCGGTGACAGTAGCAGCAGGCAGTGGCTCCGGGTCCAGTTTTTTAAAAATTGGAGCCAACATGGACATGGAGCGCCCCGCCTCCTCCTCGGTTCCGGCGGCGATGGGGACGGCAACGGCAGCAGCGATGGCAGGAGGTGGCAGTGGTGAGAGCACCAGGCAGCAGCAAACGGCGGCAAGCGGCTCCACAGGAGGCTCCAGTCAGGGGCGGCCGGATCCAATTTTTTTTAAATCGGAGAAAAAAATGGCTCCAATTTAGTGCGCATGTGTCAGATTGAGTTTCTGCGCATGCGCACTAAATTGGAGCCATTTTTGCTCCAAATTTTTTTAAAATTTTCCTCCCGGTGAGGCGTCCGATCCGGACGCCTCAAAAACGGTTTTACCCCCACGGAGAGCCCTCCGGAAATCCTTAAAACGGTTCTGTGGATCCGGTCAGAACCGGTGTCATCCCATCACTGGCCAAATGTCTTGGGAAAACATTGGGTCAAACTACACAAGACATTTATCACAAGAGCTCCCTTAATTGATAAAAGATGCCTATTTTTCCTAGAACAAGATTCTCTCACCTCTGGGTTACATATTTTAATTTACTATGTTTTGCCATTGGTCAGGAGGTAAATATGTACTACATCTGGTAGCCTAATCTCTTTGGCATAAAGTTATGAAGAATTTTGTCCTGGGAATTTAACATCCTATCAATTTTTCATTGCAAACTGTGTCATCTAGTTTGACTCACTTTTTCCATAGGTAGACAAATGCAGTCAAAGAGAATGGCAGATGTTACAAACATTTGTACTAATCAACAAGTTCTACTTTTTGACTATGTGAGCCATGAATCTACTGTATCATTGCTTATAGTATATGATCAAATTCAATTGTTTACCTTCCCTTAAGCCAAGGTAAGCAGTGTGCTGTCATTCAATGGCAGCATCCATGGAGCACATGCCGGAGGCTATATGCTTAATCAAAAGTTTAAAAAAGTTTACAAAGTTGGATAGTGAAAATTTTTTAAGTTTATGTGAAAGAAATACTATCACCAGGATAAATGGGATAATATTTACATCGTTTCTTAAGGTCCACCATCCTCATCAAGCCCCATGGTATGTATAGCTTTGTACTCATGGTGGGAATGGGAGAACATGTCTTACCAGAGTTCTAGAAACAAATGTCTGACTGATTTAGAGGATGCTACAAATATTCAGGACAGGGATTACATGTATCCCACTATCCTCATCATTATTAAAGCCCTGTTCAAACATTCTAGGGAAATGACTGGACAAAATTTGACTCATTGTTTTATTCTAGGTTACTTTTAGGGGCAAATGTCTGGCCAGACATCCCACTATACTAATGGAGTAGACTGTACAGCCAGCAACTCAACGCTGAGTATTGGGTGGTGATAAATAATCTAACTCCCTAAAGGGGCTAATGGCTATGGGTGGAGGAGCCCCTTTCGGTGGTGTGATGGTCCGCTCAGTGGAGGAAATGCCACTGGAAAACATCATATTGGGCCTGATAGTGGAAATTTAGCGGAATCTGTACCCGAAACCTTGAGAGCCACACACGTGCCAATTGTGCAACTTATGTGGCTTGTAGACGATGAGAAGCAACCAAGTTCTTGGTGAAAAGAACTAAAGCCTCTTTACTCATAAGGAGTGCAATATATTTACAGTGCAGGCAGAAAACAAAACTAGCTTGACTTCAGCAATATGTACAAAGTTCATAAAGTCCAACACACACATAGTCTTTTCTCTCTTGCCAAGTTAGAGCACCCAGCTCTCTACTCTGCTTACCCAAGTGGGTAGCAGACTTTGTTGGTTTGCAAACAGTTCCACGGTTGAGAGTAGCTGGAAGAATCTGTGAGGCAATTCTCCTCGTATCTCAGTGGTCTTCAGCTGTTCCAACGAAGTTTGTCCTTGAGTTGAACACTTTCCAGACTCAGGCATAAATCTTGGCTGTCAGCTGATTGTGAATGCACACAGCAGCACATCAGGCCAAGGGCAGGCAAAAATGCAAGACAAAGTCTCTTAATACGCTCAGAGGCTCGTTGTTTTTTGTGCTGACCCACAGCATCTGGCCATTCTCTGCAAATAACCTTAAAGCTACAATGGCCATATCCAGCTTGCAACATAGTAGGACAGTGCTGCCCAGGCACTTATACCAGCAGGGCCCAATGGCAAAATGAGTGGAGAAGGAATTCTGATTCCAAATGGTCATGGAGGTAGAAGAGGCCATGCCAGATGGACTGGCTGTGAAGGCACACCTTGTCTATATCCTCAAGGCTGTGGCAGTCCATTGCAGTTCTGGTGTTAAATTCTGCATGTCTCATTTCATATGTGCCACAGAAGATGGCTCCGAGATCATAGTGTGTGGGTCACTTCATGGCAAACTGGGATCCACCTTAAATAAATTCATGTCAATGACATTTTTCCTACTTCAGTAAAAAATGCATTCTCAGATACAAGTTGCAGCTGATGACTTTTACGGGCAGTCCTACCCTCAGTAAAGTTTGTGTGGAGGAATGGAGGGGAAATGCACAGGAACTTGAGGCTGCTTAAAATAAAGCTCAATAGAACAGAAATATGATGAAAACATAAACACAAAAATGAAATATTTAAGGGTAATTTAAATCACGCCAATAGAAGGAAATATTTCAGACACATGCCAAAACTCCTTTCATAGTAATCTGGTTCATTTTCCAAAGACCTTTCTGAACAATATATCTTCAGGCTGGCGAGAAGACAATACAAAAGAAGACAGATCAGCCCCACTTTGAAGTACACAAGAGTTCTTTTTAACATAGCAAAGTCCTTGAGATGGCCTGCAATAAAGAAGGAGGGTGTCTAGTTGAAGATCAATGTAGCAGCTGATGGTGTTTTGCTACTATCTGAATGAGTGTCATGTGCCCTTTTTTTGTGTTATGAAGCACTAGGAGAAAAGCTGAGAAGTATCACAAAATGTATTGTTGTGGTGTACTAGACAGAATCACTGGATAAATCTCACAGCCTTCCTGCAATATGTGTGCGTTTTAGAACCATATGGATTACAACAATCAGTAGGGATGGGTGACTGTGGACTGTGGTGGCTTAGTGGTTAAAATGCTGAACTTGATGAGTGGAAGGTCAGCAGGTCAACAGTTCGAGACCCAAGTGTTGCACGACAGTGTGAGCTCCTGTCTCTGTCCCAACTTCTGCCAACCTAGCAGTTCGAAAGCAAGAAATTGCAAGTAAATAAATAGGTACTGCTTTGATGGGAAAGGTGCAAATGAGAGAAAGAAACCATTTGAGGCAGGAGTATCTTTCAAGTCTGTTTTACTGCAAGAATGTGAAGGCATGAAGAAATAAAATATCAAAATTGTTCCAGTATTGCTAGTTTTTCAAAAGAATTTTTCTTCATCAGGATATAATCTTAAATATTTTTCTGTAGACAAGAAAATTAAAACAAAATCATACATGCTGACAACACATTTTAGTTTGGCTGTGAGCCTTAAACCAAGATATCTAAACATAATACATACCAAGATTTTTTTTACCTGTCTACTAGCTTCAGGGAGGAAAACATCCTATCATGATGAACTTATAGACATTAAAACATATGGTGCAATGTTTGCAATATATATTGTGTGTCGAGTGATATATTTATGAGAAATAATTTTCTTTTTCTTTTAAAGATACAGTAAGGAAGCAGAAATGGCTTGATTATTTAAAGTGACAACATGCTCAGAATTATAAACCATACAAATAATGTTTAAAGAGCTTTAACATCCATGGTCAACAGGCCAGCACTAACTGGTACTTTAAAGCCTTCTAGCTGCAAAATAAAATCAGCTGAATCCCTAATATAGGAAGGAGTGTCCTTCACAAATGCTTTAATATGGTGGTCCATATATTGAGCAATAGGGTCCAACAAAGAGTTAACACCTGAAACAATGGGCCTACCTGGAATTGAGCCACCAGGTGCCTTGATTTTATGCACTTTAGGGAGTGCTCTAGGGCTATTATTTGGGAACTCTAGGGCTATTATTTAAAAGAAACTGGTATGTTTTTTTCATTAATATAATTCAAAGATAAACCTTCATTCAGAACTACCCTAATAATGGAGGCAACATGAGGAGTGGGAATCACACGTTAAAGGCTTGTAGAATTTCAAATCAGAAAGCTGTCTACTGGCTTCATCAAGATACTGTTGTTTATTTAACAAAACAATCCCACCTCCCTTATCTGCCTGTTTAAATACCAGGGAGGGGTTATTTCCCAAATCTTCTAACAAATGTATGTCATCACTAGACAAATTATAGTATCATCGTTTTTTATGGGATTCTAACTTCTGTAGATCCCTAAGAACCAATTTTTCAAACACATCTATAGAAGGCTCCTCAATATTAGGGCAAAATGAAGACTTAGGGGAAAATATATGACTAGAAGCTGGATCAAAACCCTTAAAAAGACTTTTAACTTAAGAAATCTTATCAATTTATGTATATCAGTCCTGGTTTGAAAAGAACGATACCTCGCCATCGTAGTGTAAGTTTTCATGGCTGAGACAGGGATTTGAACTCAGGCCTCCTACGTTTTCATCCATTACTTTATCCTCTGTACCACACTGGTATCCTAAGATTCATACAGAGATGGGCAATTCTGTAAATTTACTTTTCTCCCATATTCAAATGCTGACAATCTCTGACAAGAATGAACTGGGCAAAAATGCTTACGCATGCTTACTGAAAGGTAAAATTTGCCATTTTTGCTTTACATCACATCTAAATGTTGTGAATTAGAAGAAATTTGGATTAACAACAAAACTGAAATGCCCCCCCCCCTTTTTTTAACTCCTATCTTAATTTCCTGTTTTGGTCCTTAGGGCTAGTATACCAAGACACCATTTTACAAACAAGAATAGCAGATTATTAATATAGAAGTATAGAAGGTGTTCTCATGAAAGATGCCTACGTTGTGGTTGATTAACAGGCTTTTCAGAAGCACATTGATACACACTTTTTAAAAAATTATCTCAGACTGTAAATGAGCATCAGCTGTTTTGCTATCGCATTTCTCAGCCTACAAAGTGCATTCTCACTTCTAGATTACAGCTAGGAGTGAAAAGTGACAGAATTTGTAATGAGAGAACAAACAACATGCCATCAACACTTTTTTGCCAACAAAAATGGCATCACATCAGACCTTGAAATCATGTCTCTGCCACACCTTTGGGCATCCACAATTCCATCAGAGACCTCAAAATCTGCTACGTCTATCACCAGGTGCAGCCTTTGAATGTTGAAACGCGATCTGCTGTGCTGGTTGGCATGGCAACAGTTGTCCAATCAACCCTTGATAATGTTCTTTAATTGATTGTATAAATTATTTCTGAGCTTTGCTATTGCAAAATGATGTTCCGAGTCTCTTAAGTGAGTGGCTCAGACTGCCTGCACTTAGAAATGCATTGCATTTACCGACCTTAGAAAGGAAACTGACCCTCTTACAAGGCTAGAGTACTCTGGATAAAGCATGAATGTTAAGTATTAAAAGGAGAGGAGGAAAATTCAGAGTTGTGGCAAAGCTAATTACTATCGCAAGAGTATGTTAACTCCCCTTTGGACAGACAAAGTCACACTGTAGATAAGGAAAGGTTATATGTCAAATCACCCAAATTGCATAAATGTTTGCATAATTTTTAAAAATCATTATTTACTCTTAGGACATAGGTTGGTTTGACAAATATTAAATCCCCTGTATCCCAGTGTCATCTCTGTATCATGTCAAGTGGGAGGGTTGTTTGGGGAAAATGCATAGCTTAACGGTAGAGCTCATCATGTTCCATCTTTTTAGAGAGATAAAGATTTCCTCAATATTTATACATATTTTCAAGCATATTTCTCAGAATATACAGTTTTTATATTTAATTTTGCCAAACATATATATATATATATATATTTCCAACAATTCTCCATAATACAGTATGATGAATGTTGATATGTTGTTTTCAGAACTATATATATATATAGAAAATGAAATTAAGAATATACTGGGTATGCATCTCGAATTGGGGTCAGAGACAATTTTGTTAACGGAGGTAGATAAGTATAAAATGAGTAACGACAACAAGGAATTGATGGCTGTTATGTTATCAGTGGCCAGACAGTGTATAGCAAAAAATTGGAAGAATAATGAAAAGTTAAAAATGCAGGATTGGTATAAAGAAATGTGGGATCTAGCTCTCAACGAAAAACTTACCTGGGAATTAAATCTTAGAAAGGGTAAAATGCAAGACAATAGATTCTGGAGGATCTGGAAACCATTTATTGACTATACGTTGGTTAAAAAGAAAGGCATGGCCCCCGTTCCGGAACAAAATGATTTTTGGAAATTATGAGGATACATAATTCCCTGGACAATGTACATAGCACAAGGGTGATAACTAAGATGTGAAAAGTAGAAGTGTAGGAGAATGATATGTATTAGAAAATAAGGAGGATAAACAATATTACTGTATTACTGTATGATCTGATACTTTTACCTTTTGTAATTCAGGTTGAGTGATATTTACTTATATTCATTTCATGGGGAAAATTTTTTAATGTAGTATTGTCATTCATATTATTTTTCCTTATGTTTTTTACTGTTCTTATATATATTTGTATTTGTTTTCTTTTATATACCTAATAATAATATTCTTCAAAAAAAAACTATCTATCTATATCTATATCTATATCTATATCTATATCTATATCTATATCTATATCTATCTATCTATCTATCTATCTATCTATCTATCGAGCACATTGTTTTATATTTATATTTATATTTATATTTATGGAGAGATTTTCTTCAATATGTGGAGAAACATAAACCCCAGTACATAGCTGTATTTCAGATACTGATACAGTGGTGGATAGATTCGTAGTTTTGGTATTGACCAGGTGGTTGGGAGTTTGATTCCCCACTGTGATCCTTCCCAGAGAAAAGCAAGTCTGTGGAGCCAAGGACAAACACAGTTCAAGGACACCTCCAGAAGATGGTAAACCACTTCTGAGTCTCTACTTAGAAAACCCTAGTAATGGTCTCCATAGATCAAATTGACTTGATTTTACACAATTGGTACACTGTCTACAAAATAGATTGGTTTGTTTTATAATGAAAATAAAAATAATTTATAATCCATCCCAACTGGGCATGCAGGGTGGAAAGGATATTAACGTAAATTCCTTATTCTTCTCAGCCATAGTTATTTTAAAATGATTTGGTGCCTCCCTGAAGATTCTTAAAGCCTACTTAGATTCCTTGCCTGTAGCTAAAAGCAAGATGAAAATAAATTTTTATCCCATGTAATTTGCCTAATATTGTTGTTGTTCAGTCGCACAGTCCATTCCGACCCTTTGCGACCCTATGGACCACTGTCCGCCAGGCACTTCTGTCCTCCACCACCCTCCTCAACTCGCTCAGTTCTGTGCCCATTGTCTCTACAATACCATCTAGCCATCTCATTTTTGGCCACCCCCTTTTCCTTTTGCCCTCCACCTTTCCCGGCATCAAGGCTTTCTCAAGTGAATCCTCTCTTCTCACTAGAATAAACGGGCTGTGGTGGCTTAATGGTTAAGATACTGAACTTGATGACTGAAAGGTCAGCAGGTCTGCAGTTCGAGACCTGACTATTGCACGACCGAGTGATCTCTCATCTCTGTCCCAGCTCCTGCCAATGTAGCCATTTGAAAGCAAGAAATTGCAAGTGCATAAATAGGTACCACTTTAGTGGAAAGGTAAACAGTGTTCTGTGCATTATGGTGTCTAGCCACACCTGCCACATGTCCACAGAAACTTCTGCAAATGCAGACAGCACTGGCTCTTTGGCTGTAAACAGAGATGAGCACTGAACCCTAGAGTCAGAAATGAATGGCTTTCGAGCAAGGGTGACCTTACCTTTACCTTACCTCTAGAATCCTTTCTAGTTGAAAAGAAAATGTCTTGTGCATACATATTCATTTACACCGCACAGCAAAGCACAGTGATATTGGCAAATTTCTGTGAAAGATTCCATTAACACACCTAGAGTCTCCAGTTCTGAAACCAAGCAGTAGGTATCCTAATTTGGAGTAATTCACACAATTCACACAGCTTGAAAATAGCAGAATTGTGTATCATGACCAGACATCTTTTGCGTGAAACTTTGTTCTCAACAACATGAAGCCCTGGGAAATCTGTCACCACTCTCACCAGTGCAGCAACTGGTCATTGTCACACTTCATCACCTACAACTCTATGGCATATTATTTTCACTTTCTTCATTCCATTAAGAAGAACCATGTACTATCAAGTCAATTCTGGCTTATGATGACCGGTTCCAGGCTTTCCTAGGTAGAGAACACATAGAAATGATTTACCATTCTCTTCTTCACAGCCTTGGGACTGTGGATTTTTCTCAAGGTGACACAGGCTGGCTTTTCTCCTGGAAGACACAATAGGGAACTGAACTCCCAACCCCTGGCTCTGGGGCCAGATACCTAAACCACTAAGCTAACCAGCTAGCTTTCATTCCATTATAAGTTGCTCTATATTTTAACCAAACCCATTCAGGATCAAAGATCATGCATCTATTCCTCTTATTTCTTCCTTTTCTCAACTCAGTACAGTCTAAACAGGCCTATACATGTTGTGCAAAGAGGAAACAATGTCAATCCAACACATACCTGAATTCAGAGCTCCTACCTAAAGGAAGATGAAGAACTGTCCCTTTTCTCAATCATTGTATTTATTACTGAAATATTTAGTTCTATACTTGTTGTTTAGTCACAAAGTCAAAGCTGGCTTACTTAAGCTGCTGAGAACAATGTCTGCCAAGGAGTACACAAAGAAGAACTGGATGGATTTCACTGATGACAACCAGGCAAGCAACAAGGATCACAACTTATGCAATGTGGAATGTAAGAGGGCTAGCAGCCAAGGAGTTGGAGTTGGTCAGAGATATCATGAAGACCTGAGTCCTGTTCTTGGCTATTACAGAAACCAAAAAGAAGGGACGTGGATGTATGACCTTCAAGAACAACTTTATGCTGCTCTATATCAGCAGGACTAAGACCACCTGTGCCCAGGCAGGAGTGGCATGTCTTATCCAGCACCTTGAATTGCACCCTCTGAGGTGTTTGTGTGTGTGTGCTTATTTTTATTTTATTTTTATTACTTTGTATTATTTTATTTTTTCTTTGGCCCCACCCATGACATCATGATGTCATGTTAGCTCCGCCCATACTGTGATGACATCATGGTGGGGTAGTAAAATTTTTGACATCCCACCGCTGACCTGGTGTACATTGATCTGGAGCAGGCATTCAACCAAATTCCGTGGAAGGGACTGTGGAGGGTGCTAGAGGCAAAGGCAGTCAAGAAGTCCTTGTTACAGGCTGTACAAAGTTTCTATAGAACCTGCAGAAATTATATGCAGACAGCAGGAGGAAAATCCAGCAAGTTTACTACCAGTGCTGGAGTAAGGCAGGGAGACAGTCTCTCACCCTGTCTCTTTATTTTGCTCATGGATGACATTATGAAGAGCACAATGTGAAGTGCTACGAAAATGACCCAGGAATATTGGAAGATGAAGCCAGTCCAAATGTCTGATATAGCCTTCGCCGATGATGTAGCTCTCATTGCTAGGATCAGTTCCCAATTCCAATTCAATCTAAACCTGTGGAACAGGGAGATGGAAAAAAGAGGGATGTCCATTAATGCGGCAAAGACAAAGACCATGGTGATCTCCAGGAGCAAGAAGCAGCATACCATCTGGAAGATGGGGCAAGTCGTAGAGCAGGTAGAAGACTTCAAATACTTTGCTGCTGCCATAGTTAATGAAAGGGGACAAGTGAGTCCCAAGATCAATCAGAGGGTGGCAGCTGGTGTCAGGCTCTCCTACGTGATCAATCAGGGGTTCCTCAGCATGGACAAAGTCATCAAGGCCACTAAGATGGAAGTCTGTAAGTAAGTAAGTTCTGTGGTCTTTGCCTTTTATGAACATGCCTCCTACGTGGTTTACCTGGCCTGTGTTTGACTTCACCTCTTTGACAATCCTTGTTTGCTCTCATTCTGGACTGGACTGGCTGCTTGATTTTGGATTTTCCCCTCCTGGTTCTTAGGACTCACCAGCAGGTCTTTGTGTGTTCGTTCATTTGACCTCAGGCTGTTAAGTCTTTGTCCCTGGGATCTAGTTGATCAGAAACAGAATGAAATTGGGGGGGGGGGGTTGACCATTTGGATTTTCAAACCAGGTCCATTTTGTAAATGAAAACTTTGTACGCATTGCATTGCTATTGGTTATGCTGGCAGCTGACATTTTATATAGAAAATGTGCTCTTAAACCCTTTCCTATAACAGTTCTGCTCGAATATACTTTCCTGATGTCTCTGAAGTAGCTTTACTTCCAATTTTCTCAGTCTGAAAAGATAAGAGTAAACCAATCTGTCTATTAATTCCCAGCTCTCCCAGGTGAAACCAGCAGAAACCAGGGAGAAGCCAACAGAGACCAACAAAAATGATTACAGCAGAATTTACTGCACATTTTAATAAAATAGATATGCTTGTGACAAGCACATTCTTTATCTGTGTTATACTGTTGTTTACTATTTGTGTTGCTTTAGGGCAAATGGTTAGGGGATTCACAACCACTATTGTTCATCAACATTGCATAACAGTTTTAAACACATAATGGACTTTATGATTTAAGTTGTTACTTTCCCCCATAAAATCCCTGGTATAATTTCTGATAATTTCCTTTTAACAAATGGAGGACTGAAATTGAGGGGGATGGTAGCAAATGACTTTTTGCAGGGCTGATCTTCAAGTACATCTCCTATTGTTGTTCATACAAAATACAGCTAATGGTAGCAGGATATATTGTAAAGTTGCTTGCAGCAGAGAGAAGATGTATAATCTAATCCAGGGGTTCTCAATGTTTTCACATGACAGGCCGGGCCACTCCCCCTCAGATAGTTGAGCGGGCCGGACATGTGGTTCCCCCCCATCATAAACACTGCCATAAACTATGGCGGATGTGTTTGCGCATTCATATGTGCGGGCATGTTTACGGTTGTCATAAATGCTTCTGCTTCTGGGGTTGTTGGCACAGGTTGGATGATTTATTATTATTATTATTATTATTATTATTATTATTATTATTATTATTATTATTATTATTATTATTATTATTATTATTATTATTATTATTATTATTATTATTAATTAAATTTAATACCCCGCCCCAATCGGGAGAACCCGATTGTGGGCCAGGACTGGCCCATGGGCTGTAGGTTTCAAAGCCCTGATCTAATCTGTCACCTCCACCATTTTAACCAAGGCTCATTGCATTTCATGCTATGGATTGCCCTATGAGTAAGAAAGGTTAAACAGCCACTTCTTCCTATCATTACTGACAGTAAATTCACACCCTCACAGAGAGTCAAATCTTACATCCTAGAGTCAAATTTTACATCATTAAAAGCAATGTCTTAAGCACTGGAGGATGTATGATGGCCACCGTGTGAACTTTTTGCACCTGTAATTTGCAAATCAACTTGCTTGGTTTTCTGATTGGTCATTAGGCAATAAACTGAGGCATAATATGTAAGTAAGTATGATTTCTTGAGTGCCCAGCTTCTCTTGACATATTATCTGCAATGAAGAGTTTTATCCAGGAGTTCAGTCTAATTTAGAAGAAAGTGAGCAGATCCAATGAAAAGTCTTGTGCGTAATATATATCTTGTCCTATATAATGAGATGGAGAAAGAATTTACCTGTGGTTGCCCACATTACAACAAAATTCTTTGTACTCACAGAACTCATCTATGTGATACATAAAGACTACATAGAAGAACATCTCTGCACTACCTAGAAAATCTTGATGAAACACGATTGATTCATGCTTTTTCAATTTCATGCAGTGACATTTTTCAACTCAAAAACTTTATTCACATAACTTTATTCACAGGATTATATCAATGTTCCTATAATTCCAGTTATTTTACTCCCAAATAATTACATGCCTCCACCTTTGGGCTTTAGAGAATGTGTTTCTTAATGGCTTACCAGCTGATCAGAAAGAGAAAGTGTAGATATCCCTTCAATTAAGACGATGTAGGCAAATGTTAGGGTCTCCCGACTCAGGAAGTCAAGTCATCCATAGCCTCAATTTCTAGGTCTATTTGCCTAATCTGAGCAACAAGACATAAGTGTTTAATATAAAGTGGCTCTTGCTATGTCATTCCAGTGGAAAATGGCACCAAAGAAACATCTGGTGGGAAGTGTGGGGGAGTTTCCTTCTTCTCCTGCAGTGGGCAGTCTTCCCTCTGATGCCCTTGCCCTCTAACATCCATTCTGCATAATTTCTGCTGTACTGCTCAGTTTTCTTTTTCTCAAAGGAAGCTGTTTTCTCTTATAGCCCTTTTCATTTTTGTTTCAGGAGGTCACCACCATTGCTTGTCATCACTGCTGCCATTGCTTGTCTCTTTCCACTCATTTCCCTTTGTCATTTTTGTCCAGGAGAACATCTGTGTTGATCTCTCTTCCCCCCCCCTCATATTCTATATGTGGGGAGGGAGACTGCTGCCTTTCACCTGCTATGGCAGGCAAGGTAATGCCTCCCATTCCTCTGGAGACATGAGGTTGCTTTCCTTTTTTGGAGGGGGACATTATGGATCACCTTGGGCAATTTCTGATGCCAGCATAAAAACATGGATGCATTCTCTAAAAACAAACCAGGTTCACCCATTAGAACTATCTCTTTATACAGAGGGTGCCAAAGATGTATACACATTTTAAGAGATGTTCTCTGTGTCTTACTTTTTGAAGTTGAATTAAATTATGAGCAGCAATGTGTAGCATGATGTTCACTCAAAAGAATGAATGCTAGCATCATCATGCAACAGGCAGAACATGAGACCTTACCTTGATCAGAATTTGCCAGGACAATGGATAGCATGAAGAAGTGAAGTTGAGTTTACCTGAGGTTCTCCTTACTTAACACCCCTTGACTTCTACAAATCAGGGACCTTAAAGGATGTAGTGTATAATAGAAAACCAGCTACACTGCTGGTACTTCATGAAGGAATTGAAATGGCATGCACAGCTATACAAGTGGACACTTTGGTCAAGCAGTAGTTCACCATAATCAAAGGTGTCTGGATGCTGATGATAACAACTTTCAGCACCTCTTGTAATTGCAGAACATAGTCATGACTTTTACTCATCTTTTGTTATTGGTATATATTGAGTACAGGGGAAACTGGAAGTGGTAAAAAAGGAAATGGAAAGAATAAGCATTGACATCATGGGAATCAGCGAGTTAAAATGGACAGGGATGGGTGAATTCAACTCTGGAAACCATCATATCTACCACTGTGGACAAGAAAACCTCAGAAAAAACTGAATAGCCATAATTGTCAATAAAAGGGTGAGAAAAGCAGTAATGGGATATAATCTCAAAAATGACAGAATGATTTCAGTCAGAATACAGGGCAAGCCATTCAATATCACTGTAATCCAAATATATGCACCAAACACCAGTGCAGATGAAGCCACAACTGACCAGTTCTATGAGGACCTAGAACACCTGATAGAACAGACACCAAGAAATTATGTACATATTATCATAGGAGACTGGAATGCCAAAGTAGGAAATCAAAAAGTAAATGGAATACTGGCAAGTCTGGTCTTGGAACACAGAATGAAGCAGATCAAAGACTGATAGAGTTCTGCCAAGATAATGCACTGGTCATAGCAAACACTCTCTTCCAGCAACACAAACAGAGACTTTACACATAGACATCACCAGATGGCCAACATAGAAACTAGATTGATTACATACTCTGCAGCCAAAGATGGAGAACCTCCATACAGTCAGCAAAAACGAGACCAGGAACAGATTGTGGTTCAGATCACAACCTACTGATTGCAAAATTCAGGCTTAGACTCAAGAAAATAGGGGAAACAACTAGGCCAGACAGATATGACCTAGACAACATCCCTAAGGAATACACAGTGGAGGTGTGGAACAGATTCAATGGCTTGGACCAGATAGACAGAGTTCCAGAAGAATTATGGACAGAGATGTGGGATATCATGCAGCAGGCAGCAAAGAAAACCATACCAAAAGAAAAGCAGCGTAAAAAAGCTAAGTAGTTGTCCGATGAGGCTCTTAAAATAGCAGAGGAAAGAAGGGACGCAAAAGGTAAAGGAGAAAGGGAAAATACAATCACTTGAATACAGCATTTCAAAGAAAAGCAAGGAGAGATAAGGAAACCTACCTGAATAAACAGTGCAAAGAAATAGAGCAAAACAATATCAGGAATAGGACTAGAGCTCTTTTCAAAAGAATTGGGGAAATCAAGGGAAACTTTAAAGCAAAAATGACCATGATAAAGGACAAAGATGACAAGGAGTTAGCTAATGCAGAAGAGATTAAGAAAAGATGGAAAGAGTACACAGAGGAACTCTACAAAAAGGACCTCAACACCCCTGATAATCACAATGATGAGAACATTGAACATGAGCCAGACATCCTAGAGAGTGAAGTCAGAAAGGCCCTAAAAAGCACTGCAAACAACAAAGCCAGCGGAGATGATGGTATCCAGGTTGAACTTTTCAAAGCCCTAAAAGATAATGGAACCAAATTATTACATTCTATATGCCAGCAGATTAGGAAAACACAACAATGGCCACAGGATTGGAAAAGATCTGTATACGTTCCACTCCCCAAAAAGGGAAATGCAAAAGAATGTTCAAATTATTGAACAATTGCGCTCATCCCACAAGCTAGCAAGGTGACGCTCAAGATAATACAGGATAGACTGCAACAGCATCTGGAGAGAGAATTACCAGAAGTGCAGGTGGGGTTCAGAAGAGGGAGGGGGACAAGAGACCACATCGCCAACATAAGATGGATCATGGAAAAAACAAAGGAATATCAGAAACAAGTATACAGTTGTACCTCGCTTAAAGAGCATAATGTGTTCCACAGGATTGCTCTTTAAGCGAGTTTGCTCTTTAAGCGAAACACCATTGTAAATTACCAATTGTGGGGGGGATTGAGAACCCCAATTTATTTGTTAAGCGAGTTTTTGGTTGGTTTTATTTGTTAAGCGAAGCAAACATTCAGAGAAAATTCTGCTCTTTAAGCGAGTTACTCTTTAAGCGAGGCACTCTTTATGCGAGATTTGACTGTACTTCTGTTTCATTGATTACACTAAGGCGTTTGACTGTGTGGACCACAACAAAATATGGCAAGTAATTAAAGAGATGGGAATACCAGAACACCTTATAGGCCTCATGAGAAATCTGTACATGAGTCAAGAAGCAACAGTTAGGACTGAATATAGAATGACTGAGTGGTTTGGAATAGGAAAAGGAGTAAGACAAGGCTGCATTTTGTCATCCTGCTTATTCAACTTATACACAGAGCACATAATGTCCAATGCAGGGATGGAGGAATAACAATTTGGGATCAAAATTGCTGGGAGAAACATTAACAATTTGAGATATGCAGATGATACCACCCTAATGGCAGAAAGTGAGGAGGACTTAAAGAAGCTCCTGATTAGGTTGAAAGAAGAAAGTGCAAAAGCTGGCTTGAGACTCAATATAAAGAAAACCAAGATCATGGCAACAGGTCTTATCAGTCCCTGGAAAATAGATGGGGAAGAAGTAGAAGCAGTTTTCCTAGGATCAAAGCTCACTGCAGATGGTGATTGCAGCCATGAAATAAAAAGGCGACTGATTCTTGGGAGGCAAGCGATGAGAAACATGGGGAACATAGTGAAAAGTAGAGACATCAAATTGCAAACAAACATTCATATAGTGAAAGCAATGGTATTCCCTGTGGCAATGTATGGTTGTGAGAGCTGGACCATTAGGAAAGCTGAGCGCAGAAGAATAGATGCCTTTGAGATGTGGTGTTGGAGGAGAGTTTTGAGAGTCCCCTGGACAGCGAGGAGAACAAATAGGTCAATCTTAGAAGAAATCAACCCTGACTGCTCCTTAGAAGGTCAGATTGTAAAGATGAAGCTAAAGTACTTTGAACATCAAATGAGAAGAGAAGATTCACTTGAGAAAGTCTTGATGCTGGGAAAGGTGGAGGGCAAAAGAAAAAGGGGGCGGCCAAAAATGAGATGGCTAGATGGTATTGTGGACGCAATGGGCACAGAGCTGAGTGAGTTTAAGGGTATGGTGGAGGACAGAAGTGCCTGGCAGACAGTGGTCCATGGGGTCGCAGAGGGTCGGAATTGACTGTGCGACTGAACAACAACAAAAACAGTATTTCAATTTTAATAAAGTTTTTTCCTTTCTTAAAATGTATATACATTTTTGCACTCTCTGTATACAAATTCATGCAGACTGAATACATTAATCAATTGATTCCCACAGCTGTTCACATATGAACCCACTGCTAAGTCCTTAGCCAGTTGACAATTCTGGATTGTTATTTTGCTCAGCTATTGATTTTTAAATTGTGTTCCTGTACACCAAGACTGGAAAAACAATTGCCCTCCAGAGGTTGCAAAATCACAACTACTTTCATCACTGAGTGTGCAGGATTGGTAGAAATTGTAGTTCAACAACATCTGGAAAGTGATGCATTCCCATACCTGTTTTAATCTGTCCACAAACATTTCAAGCAAACAAATATTAGACGGGAGTGTGAAAAAGCTTAATGGCCAAGCAACACAGTTTTACAAGGTGCCTCTAATATCTAGTTATGTCTTCTTTCTTAATCTTTTAAGAAGTTATTTGATCCAAGAACGGATAGGATGAAATCGCTGATTTAGCTCCTGGCTTTTTATAGCACCATATATGTGAAAGGTTATGTATGTTCCAAAATATTATTCATGCTAGCCAATTATGATTCTTTTTCCTTCTGTAATTACTTTTCAATTGATGTAGAACTCAAGATACCATCAGATTCAGCTCTTCTGATTATGGCAGTTGCCACTAGAGCATGTGCGAGAATTGGGAAGGGGAGGAAGGAGAAAAGAGCTACAGAAAGGGTGATGAAGGATGCAAACATAATTTTTTTTTAAATGACATGATCTTTATTGGACATTCCTCCTTCTTATCTGGTTGTATTTTTCACTTTCAAGTTGATAACACCCAGACCAAGTTGAAATGCAGTGATATTTCTGCCATTCTCTTCAGTGTTCATTGTGCTTTTTTTAAATGATCAGCAGAAATAGACAGTGGCTGAATTAAGCAGGGGCTGCAAAACTTGGAGCTGGTGATAACAATACAAATGGATTTTCTCTAACAGAGAAAAACAGCTGTCTCCATTATTTGAATGCTTCACCTTTCTCCATTCCATTAATTGGGTCTTTGATCACAAGCTGAGGTGGAGAGGCCCTGATAAGAAATAGGTTATTAGTAAAGTAGCCTAAAGGAATGAATTGGGACAAGTACTTGCTAGGGAAGATGAGATAAACCAGTAACGCTTGTGTATGTGAGTGGTAGAGTGTGATAGGGCCCTCCGACTGTACAGAGCAGCTTGCAGAAGGAGAAAACTAATACACTCGCACTATGATAGCTAATGCACGAAATAAATTTAGCTCCCGGGAATGGAAAAGGATGAAAATTCTATAAAGAGTTTTCTGTAAATGGCTTACACTTTTATATCAAACTGTGTCAGAGTATTCACTTTCTTTTAAAAAAAGGCTTCTTGATCTCACTGTGTTGAACACAACTGGAGACTTTCAGTATAAGGAGGGGGAAATTACTGTTAAATTTTTTTCACTGAAACATTAATAAGAGCACCCTTTGAAGTGTGTTAAAGCTAAATTGGAGGAATTAGATTTGATTGAATCTAATCCTGTTTATTCCCTCCCTTCTTTCCCCCTCGACTCCCCAAATTTCTGTCAGGAAGGCATTGAATGATTTGTAATACTTCACAGGAACTTGCTATCAGGTAATCCATTTTTTATTATTATTATTTTGCTCAAGAATATGACCGCAGGGGGAAAGACCATATTGGTTTGTTGTTAATGTACTGGAAAGAGGTACTATGGAGAAAACAGTTAATATTAAATTACGAACACAGGGTTATCTTTCTGCTGCACATGCTCTATTGCCCTAGGCAGGGGTAATCTGTTAATAGCATTCAGCCAAAATGACACCATTAAGGAACTCAAGCTATACTGCTTTTGCAAGCTGAAGGATGTATAAAGCTGAGCTTCTGTCATCCAAGATGCCACGTATTAGCTACGCTGCTAAAAACTGATACAGAACCAGTGGCTGATAGAACTGCTGGCACCCCGACACAATTGAAAGGGTTGCTTGTCAAGACCGGAAATGAAGGAGGGGACTCAAATCAAACCAGCTTTTATATTTATCTCCCTCTACCTTCCTTTGGTTTATATGGCATGTGTACGAGTACAGCTGCTGGCCATACAATGAAGCACACTGGCATTGGGGAAAGAATGGAGGAAAGGGAAGGAAAAGGATGGGGTAAGGGGAGAAAACATGTAGCAAAGATACAGCCACATCTAATCAGCGGATATTTAAATATTTGTAAATGAAAAGGGGGCATGGTATGGGCTAAACATTGAGCAACACTGTTATGACAAAGGTTTAAGTCCAATTTATTAGAAATGTTAAGTTTCAAGTGGGCAATAACCTCCTAAGCTATATAATAAATGGCCAGAATCCTATTGGTTTTGCTGAAGATTGCATAAGCTGCTATGGCTAATTGTAGGTGATTGACAAGGCTGAATTGTGTGACCAGGCACACTACTTGCGGTAGCAAGTTATGCAGACACAGATATACTTTGTCTAGGTTGCCCGCTGTGACAATTGTATGGAACATATAATACCCTTATACAACCAACTCACTTGCCAACAATTTGGTTCTGGGGACAGTTCAGAATGCCAGTTATCAGGTATAAAACCCACATAAGGAAGCAATGTATCTCAGGATGCTGTTTGTTGCCTTTGAGAAGGTCATTTAATTGCCTTTATACCTCATCTCTTTGACATCTCTCTTCTGTATCTTGAGTGCTCTCCTGTTATTACTGTTTATAACCCATAAAGATATATACAGCTTGGGTCCAGGCGATCTGAAAAAAAAATCCCTCTATACATATTTTCTCAATATTTTGGATCTGCAGGAGAGGTCCCTCTCTTAAGCTCGCCACCTTCATAGGCACATCTATTGAGGATGCAAAAGAGAACCTACTGGTGACTGCTCCAGACCAAAAAATCCTTGCCAAGGAAGGCTAGGTTGGCCATCTTTCCAGTCTCCATCTGCTGCATATAAAAGCATTCCTTTTCAAACTGATAGACTGTTAAAGACATGGACCTTAAGTGATGTGCTGTACTTTTCAATTCTTAACAGTTATTTGCTTTTCTAAATAAGGGTGCTATTACACAGTGAGGGAAATATGAATTAGCACACACTCTTTCATTCTGAAGTCACACCAGAGGATCTGTTTCTGTTTGATTTAAGTGGCCACACAGATTTAGGTGGCACAGTTCAAAGAAAGTGCCTTAAGAAGGCTTCCCTCTTTCATTTATTCATTTCATTATCTTTTCTTGCTAACCATACAGCTCATTACACTGTTAAGTAAATAAATTAATGTGAGCTCTGTCCAAGGAGAAACTGTCAAAAAAATTTTTTTTAAAGAAGTGTCTTGAGAGAGAAAGAGAGTTTGCAGAGGTGAGTGCTGGTGGTGCTTGTATGAGTCAACCTACATGTACACTCACTTTATCCTTGCTCATGAGGCAATAGACAAGGGGGTAGGTACTTTGCCAAAGCACTGCTCAATTAGTCTTTCTTTTCTACATTGGTTCAAAGTGATCACACACTTTGAACCGAAGTGAAATGATTTGACTTTTGGAAAGTAGAAGTGTCTCTTGTGGGGAGGAAGAACTAAAGACTGGAGCTGTGGGAGTCCAAGGTGATTAACATTTCCTATTGCATCATGTTGTCAATGGAAACAAATGTGAATCAGCCTGCTGCAGACCCATAGTATTTTCCCAGGTTTCCCCCCTCTGTAGCCAGGCTCTAAGAAGCTTTTGTTTGGATTTTAGTTACACTCTATTAAGATGGCTTAATGATATTTTAGCATTTACAGTATACTGGCTGAAATTTTTACTAGATTAGTATACTGAGTCGCAACTGTAGCAGACTCAACTGAGTCAATGGAAGTTATGGAGGAGCTGACTCATCAAAACACCACTGATTCAGTACCGGATTTTGGGAGAAGGTGGCATGAAAAGAAAGGAAGGAGCCCTTGGGGTGCAATGTTTAAACCACTGTACTGCAGCCCAAACTGCTGATATTGGAAGTTCGATCCTGACAGGGTTCAAGGTATATACCACCCAGAGAGTACTATGCGGTGGTATATAAGTCTAATTGCTAGCGCTAATAAGTAAGTAAGTAAATAAATAAGTAAGTAAGTCTGTCCTAGGACCAACTCTGTGGCAGACCATGGGGAAGGTACTTCTCCACTCTATAGCTCCCAGAATCCCCTCAGCCACTGTGGTTGTCAGATATGTTAACTTTGGCTTCTGGGAAATGTAGTCCAAAATAGGTAACTTTCTGAAGCTCCAGCTTCTAGGAGCTCCACAAAAGTTCCATCAAATGGTGGGTGTTCTGAGAGGCCTCAGTTGCTAGAATGCAAATTTGTAATTTCTAAGTTAGATTTGGTTATACTTTAGATTCCTCTTATATGCATTTATAACAATTGAAGAAGGTATCTGAAAGAAGCTGAAACACATCAGGTTTCTAAAGCAATAAAGCTGGCTTGTTAGCAACTTGACATGAGCATCTTTTACCTGTGTGCATTTAATTTTCCCAGTGTTCTCTGTGAAGCCTCATTGTGATAGCATAGGAATTTCAGTCACCTTGTGCTATTCAAAGGGCTTGAGTAGAAAAATAACCTTGTGGTAAGACTCCAAAACACAAACCTAATTTTGGCACATGGATATCTCCTCTATTAAGTTCAGTGTTACTGATGGCTCATGGTAACAGACAACATTTGTTGAAGGATACTAAATTTTCATCAGGGATTTTTTAGTTGCACATTTCCTGCCACCGCAGGACCTTTATAACCTTTCCAGCTTTACAATTGTACAATTCTATTATTCAAGAGAAAAAGAATAGGAAAAAGGATGGATGGTTACTAGACCTTGGACTTTTCATAACTTTAGCAGTAAGATTAGGAGCAGCATGATGTTATACCAAATAATTAGATTTTATTGCAAAATTGTGCACTTTTTTTGTCTCGAGTTTTTGAAAAACCCGAAACTGAGAAGTTACTGATCTGGCAATCCAAGTGCAGGCAAATGCTTTCCAGATTCATTGATAGGCTGTGATCCTCTATTTGGAAACTGTCCCTCTCCAGCTACAGTTAACAAAACAGGCCCATAGTAACAAATTGCCCAGATTAGAAGTTTTCAAAGGTTTTTTTTAAAAAAATGTAAATTCATTATAGACAATCTGATTTTAGTGGGGTAAAAAGGGATTTCAGCTTTTCATTACATGTTTTAATTCTACATGGCTTTCTATACTCTATTCAATGAAACCCTTCCTACCACGTTAAATTAAACATTTTCTCATGAAGCCCTGTTTCAGCCCTTCCCTTTCAACTGATAGTTGTATATACAGATGTGTAAAGTCATTAAGGAACCTACATTTGAAGTACCCCTTTAACAGTGTCATTACATCTTTCACACTCCAGCCCGCAATGCTTTATTCTCAGTATGACTACTCAAGTTCAGAATCCCCCAGATGCTGCAGTGCATACACTCGCAGCATTAATGGCTTCCACTTGAGGGAACTGAAGAAAGAAAACGAATTCACATAATTCTGCATAATGAATTCAGATATTAAGCAAGTACAGCTTTGCTACCAGTTTCATTTTAATCTTTTAAGTGTTGAAACTGGTAATCAAAGTTCTGGGGAGAAGGAGGGTCTCAATGCTCAAAAAGACAGCCACATCTCAATGCACCTATCTAGCTATGGGTTGCCTCTACATTAATAACCATGGAATCACAAGAACTCATTCAACCCCTGAATAAGAAACTGCATTTCTTTCAAACCAAAGGATTGGTGATGCTTATCAGTTGATCAATAAAAAGCTATAATTGTATGTTATTATAAAGGATGCAGCAAGTTTATTTTTCTCAAATGAAAAGAAGGTAGCAACTTGATGGTATGATATGATTCTTTAAACTAAAGCATACTTGGTAAAGAATCAGAACATGTTAACATAAAAGAACAGCAATGCCTATATATTTGTAAATCACTCATTTCCATTTCTGCTTAGTTTGCTCCTAAAAGCTCAACAGTTAAAAGTTAGAAATAAATTATACTGAGCTAGCATAACCAAATTGTATGGCATTGTGGCATTTCTATAAGATCCTCAAAAATATTAGCATTTCAAATGCTTCCACATAGCATTGCCAATTGTACCATCTATAAAGAAGCAGAGCGCTGAAGTAACTAGTTATGAATAATGTAGATATGTGTAACTAGTTACATTTAGTGTAATGAGTAATGTAATAAGCAATTGCACCATTAACAGTAAGAGTAGATGAACAGGTATTCTCAAGGCATTAAAAACAAATAAAAAGCAGAACTATTGTGACACCATATAAAGGCTAACATTTCTTTCGCCATAATCTGGTATCTTGTTAGTACTGTTAACTCATACTGACATTTCAGGAAGGCTTCTCTTGTAGACACAGCTTGTGATCTCTGTTGGTCTCCCATCTAAGTACAAACCAGGCCCAAGCCTGCTTTGCTTCCAAAATCAGACATAGTTGGGGAAGTTCAGATCATATGCATAACATGATGCTATGGTACTATCACAACTGGAGCTGAGTTCTACCAGCATTCTTGCTTAGTGATTTCATAGCATCTTTTTTATTACCGTATAGTCAAAAAAAGGATGATTATTTTTTTACAATTGTATGGATGATTCCTGTGACCAAAACCATTAAGAACTGTTATCAGTACAGTACTATAAAAATCCATGTACAGTACTTGGATGAGTAAAAACTACAAAAATAAAGTGTTTAGCATAGATTAACTCATTTGAATAGCTTCAATATAATCCAGATAAAATTATTTGCACTGCAATGACAAATCTGAGTGATATTTAAGATTAGCCAAGATTATCATTCATTTTTCCCATGCTGCACAATCTCTCTCTCTCTCTCTCGCTCGCTCTCTTTTTGTTATGTAGTATTTCTTAATTATTAACAGAGTAAAGAAAACAACTTGCCTTTGCCTTTTCACAGTCTTCTTTTATTTCATATTTTTAAAATATTTGCCACTTAGGGACTTATCAGAGTCACAGTTGTAACGTTGTCATTGTTGTTAATTTGTTAATTTATTCAATTTATATTCTGGCGTACTCGGTAAAAACCGACTCAAGGTGGTTCACAAAACCAATACATATAACGTAATCAAAGGTAACATAACATAGCATAATCAAAAGTAATACAGTGTAATACAATAAATACAACCATACAATACAGCAGTGCAACGGAACAAAACCACACCGCAAAACAAAGTTACAAAAGTACAGTTTCAGTCACATATACATAGTATAATCTGAATAATACAATAAAGAACACATGATCAACAATATCAGGTCACTCACACTGGCCACAAGAAGGCTCCAAAAGTGGTGGCAGTGACTTGCCGCCGCGTCCTTTGTAGCCTGGCATGGGGGCGGGGCTCGGGAGCACTGGCAGGTGAGGCAGTCCGGACACCTCCGACCTGTCTTCCTCGCCCGGCTGTGCTGAAGTCATCATTGAGCACCTTTATTATGGCATCCAGCAAGAATATTACTCTTTGAGGATATCAGTTTTTATGTACATTTTACTTCTCTGTTAAAATCCTATTCTTTTTATCCACTTAAAACATGAGTTCTCAACCTTTTAAAGCTGGGGGCCGTGTCACGCTCCCTCGCTCAGCTTTGGGGGATGGACAGCCATTTTGCCCTTTCTCCACCACATGGCACTTCCTGGTGTGGTAGAGGCAGTGGGAGAGGCACATGAAATGGTGTCATGGGCCACATCCATCCCATGGGCTGCAGGTTGAAAATCTCTGGCTTAAAATGACAGATTCCTTTTATTTAGTTTACAAGCAGAGAGGGAGGGAGAGAGAGATGTGTACTATCAATCTATCCTTACATATATGCATATATATGGCATATCCCTGCCCAGTATGAAACCCTGTTCCCATGCACTATGATAAATATCTTTGATCTAATTGGCTTAAGAAAAATGTAAGATTACATTCACACAAAGAACTAACTGGTTATTAAATTTCTACCATCTTTCCTTGCTTTCTAAAGGCAACAATTAAATAGCATTGTTCAATATTGACCAGCACCATGTAAATCTCCCTCAGAAATGCTCTCCTTTTCGCCTGATTTGAAATGCTCGCTTATGATCCTTCACAACCATTCAGAACACCTGATCCTTTTCCAATAAGCCTTTGGCTCACCTTTTCCACAAAACCCCCACAACAATCCTGGTAGGGTAGATCAGACTGGAAAAGTGTCACTGGCCCTTTGGAAAGCCTCATGGCACTTATTATCATTTGTAACATTCATTACATGTTCATTTTAACATTCTATTTCTGCAGTTTAAAGCTGCAATGCACTTTAATGCTATTATGGTCACATTTCCCCCTCATGTAGCAAATAGATGGTGGAAAATCTTCATAGCTCAAGATTCTTAAGCTCTGCTGGGCCATTGATTTTTTTCCCCCAGCTTCCATCCAAGTCAGGCAAAAATTAATACATCAAAGAAAGCATCTCAATCAATCTCTTGCTAGAGCAGCTCACAGGTTTACCTGGACCATCACAAATCCTTTTCAAACACAAAGTGACTTGTCAAATAAGAATGAGCCAGAGAAAGTTAAGTACACATTTTAAAAATACCACTGGAATCAATGTATTTTAAATACACTGCCCTTTTCCACCATTCAATTGGGTGACCAATATTTAGAAACTCTCAGACAGATCACTCTAACAGATTACTGCAACATACTGTATGTGAGGCCTTCCCCTGAACAACTAGAAGGCTAATTCCTTAGCTAGTTCCATACAACAAAGTAGAAAAAAATTGCATGCACAATACTCCTACATATTTTGTTTCTTCTGACATTATTTAACACTGATTTGAAAGACAGTGTCAGAGTATGGGATGTGGGCTGCTGATAAATAACACCAGTACCAGGGCAGCCAAGACAACAGGCAAAACAGCAATCTTATCACAGTCCAGAATCCAAGTCCAGAATGAAGGCCAAGGTAGACAGGAACTACCTGCAGTGACTCAGTGCTTAAAACACTGAAGGACAGGTTTCACTTACCAGTAACTGTCGTTCTCCGAGTATGTTGTTTGGGGATTCACACTGATGGGTTCTGCGCCTGCGCTGAATCCGGAGCAGAGCTGGAAAGCTGATTGGATAAAGAGTTTTGAATGTGGGACCGCCCACCATGCCCAACCCCTTTAGGCGCCATTTCGCGCTCTCCCCTCAGTTTGATATTAAAGCTGCCCGCTAAGCAGAAGGCCATCTCAGGCCGGCAGCCCTGAGGGGAGGCAGGGTTGGGTTGTGTGAATCCCCAAACAACATACTCGGAGAACGACAGTTACTGGTAAGTGAAACCTGTCCTTCTCCTTCGTGTTGTTTGGGGATGCACACTGATGGGTGACTAACAAGCTCACTTACTTGGATGGTGGGCAGCCGGCGTCCTGAGATGCAGGAGAGCACGATGTCATCATGGATGGGCGGTCATCAACGAAGAGGATCGGAGACCAGCCGTCAGGATGGACCTGCCCCGTCTGACATCAGGGGCGGACCTTGTGTCAACCCGGTAGTGGGTGATGAAGGTGGAGGACCTGGACCAAGTAGCAGCCTTGCAGATATCCTCCATCGGGATGCCCTCTAGGAATGCAGTGGAGGAAGCCAGTGTCCTGGTGGAGTGAGCCCGGACATGAGGCGGAGGTGGCAGGGATGACATCTGATAGGCCAGGTAAATGGTACCTGAGATCCATTTAGATAGTCTCTGGGCAGACAGAGGCTGTCCCTTAGTCTTGCCACCATAAGCCACGAACAGTTGTTTTGCTCTCCTGAAGGACGCAGTCCTCTGGGTGTAAAACAGCAAGGCCCTCCTGACATCCAACGAGTGCCACACTCTCTCTCGTGGAGACGAGGGATTCAGGAAGAATGCTGGAAGCGTGATGGCTTGGGCCAGGTGAAATTCAGTCAGGACCTTGGGCAGGAATGTCAGATCTGGGTGCAATACTGCCCTGTCGGGGTAGAACTTGAGAAAAGGAGGGTCAGACCGAAGGGCTGCCAGCTCCCCTGCCCGTCGGGCAGAAGTGATAGCTACAAGGAAGGCAGTCTTGTAAGAGACAAACTTAATGTCCACCGAAGCCATGGGTTCGAAAGGTGCCTTCGTGAGTGCGGTAAGCACTGTAGTGAGGGACCACTGAGGGGGTGGTATCTTCACTGGAGGATAGGCGTTGCGTAGCCCTTGAAGGAACCTTTTAACAGTTTTGTCTCTGAAGGTGGATGACAATACTGAAGAAGGTGGGGCCTTGGCGACCACAGCAGCTAGGTGGACCTTCAATGATGAATGTGCGGATCCCAACTCGGCTAGGTGCAGGAGGTAAGACATGACATCCTGCAGGGATGCGGAGTCCACAGTGCGGTCGCTGGATGCTAGGAAGTCAGTGAAGCGACGGTACTTGGCATCGTAGGACTTCCGTGTGGAAGGTTTCCTGGACAGATCAAGGATCCGTGTTATGTTGGGCGGATAAGCCAGGCCGTCAGGTGTAGGCTCGGCAGATCCGAGTGAAGGATCCGACCGTCTTCCATGCGGAGGAGATTCGGGTCGGTGGGTAGGCGGAGACGATCGCAAGCCAGGGTTTGGAGTAGTGGGAACCACGGCTGGCGCGGCCAGGACGGGACAATCAGGATCGTCCAGGCGTTCTCCGCACGGATCCGTATCAGGACCCATTGGATGAGAGGGATCGGTGGAAACATGTACAGCAGTTTCTGGTGCCACGGCACCATGAAGGCATCGCCCTCCGATCCGTGGCCGATCCCCGCTCGGGAGCAGTAACGGCGGCACTTGGAGTTGGCCTGTGACGCGAAAACGTCCAGGGTCGGTGTGCCCCACCGTCGGCACAGGCGGTCGAACACCGATTCGTCCAGTTCCCACTCGTGCATCGCCGTCCCTTTGCGGCTCAGGGAGTCTGCATCGGAGTTCAGGGTGCCCTGGATGTGGACACCTATTGGGAACACGTGTACCTTCAGGCACCACTCCCACATCTGGACGGTCAGGTAGAGGAGGGAGAGAGACTTGGTCCCTCCTTGCCGGTTGAGATAGGCTAGTGTCGTGGTGTTGTCCGAGGCGATCTGCACCACACTGCCCGCGATCGACGGTCTGAAGGACCTCATCGCCTTCCACACCGCTAGCAGCTCGAGGAAGTTGATGTGGTGGTCGGCTTCCTCGGGCGTCCATATGCCGTGAATCCGTAGTCCGCGGCAGCACGCACCCCATCCGTGGGTGCTCGCGTCGGTGGTGACTTGGATGGACGGTGCGGGAAGGGTGAAGAGTCTCCCCGCGGCCACATTCTGGTCCATTGTCCACCAGTTTAACTGGTCTCGGAGTTCGGGAGTCGGTGTGAGCCACTTCCCAAGGTTGTCGTGGGTGCCGTCGAAGGAGGAGAGGAACCACGACTGGAGCGAGCGCATCTTGAGTTTGGCGTGCGAGACCACCGCCGTGGTCGACGCCATGAGTCCTAGCAAACGGAGGGCGTCCCTCGCACGGACCCGACGTCTGCCCTGGATCCGTGCCACCACTGTGCGGATGTCGAGCAGACGTTTGGTTGGAGCGTAGGCTCTTAGAGCCAAAGAGTCTAGAACGGCTCCGATGTAGTCTATTCGTTGGGTGGGGGTCAACTGGGATTTCTTGAAGTTGACCCGCAGACCGAGGCTCTGCATAAGGGCGAGGCAATGTGCAACGTCGTCTTTGGCTTTTTGTTGGGTTGGGGAGCAGACCAACCAGTCGTCTATGTACGGGAACACTTGGACGCCTTGCAGTCGCAGATGAGCAGCCACCGGTGCCATGCACTTCGTGAATACCCTCGGAGCGGTGGAGAGGCCGAAGGGTAGGCATGTGTACTGGTAGATGTTGCCGCCCACCTGGAATCGGAGGAAACGACGATGTTCCCTCCTGATGGACACGTGAAAGTAGGCGTCCTTCAGTTCGATGACGGTGAACCAGTCCCCGTGGTTGATCAGCGGGAGGATGGAGTGAAGAGTTACCATCCGGAACTTCCTCGCGTCGATGTGCCTGTTGAGAAGACGGAGGTCCAGGATGGGACGTGCCCCCCCGTCTTTTTTGTCCACAAGGAAGTATCGGGAGAAGAACCCTTCGTGAGACTCCGACGCTGCGACCGGCTCTATGGCGCCCTTCTCTAGGAGAGCTGTTAGTTCCTCCTGGAGCGGTGGGGATGGATCGGTGATGCGGATCCGTCCGACAGTAGGGCATCTCTCGAACTCGATCGCGTAGCCAGAGTCTAAGATGGTTAAAACCCATCGGTCTGTGGTGATGGCAGACCACGCCGATAGGTAGTCGGATAGGGGGCGGTAGGGTAGAGTCTCGGTCACGGAAGAGTCAAACACGTTGTTTGCCCTTCCGTTCCGTCCGCTTGCCAGTCTGAGGCCGCTGCTGGTAGCGTGGACGGTTGGGTTGTTGGCGCTGCCGGTAGGGCTGGTACCGGGAGTAGTCCCCTTGCCTCTGTGGCGGGCGAGGTTGATAGGATGGGCCCGCCTGAGACGTCGACGGCTGGTCCTGATGGTAACGGTCGGACCCACGGTGTGGAGGGTGGAGCTGTTTTATCGTGGCGTAGTCCCCTTTCAGCTCTCCCAAGGAGGTGTCGGTCTCCTTGGCGAAGAGGCCCTCGCCATCGAAGGGAAGCTCCTCCACGAGCCGCTTGACATCGTCCTGCAGGTTAGCCGAACGGAGCCAGGCGTGGCGACGGAGCTGGATGGCGGAGGCCAAGTTCTTCGCCTCCGACTCGGTGACGTGGCGGCCGGTGCGGATTTGCTGGAGGGCGAGGTGGTTGCCCTCCATGCAGAGTTTTTCAAAATCCGCTTGTCGATCAGGTGGCAGCAGTGACTTGAACGACTCCGCTTGCTCCCAGAGTCGACACTGGTAGCCTCCCATGGCCGTCGCGTAGTTGGACGCACGGAAGGACAAGGAGGCATTGGCGTAGAACCTCCTGCCCAGTGCGTCCAGCTTCTTCCCTTCCTGGGTCGACGGGATGGGAGTGCTGCTGATCGGCGTCCGGTGTTGGGAGCCTTTGACCACTCGGGAGTTCGGTGCCGGGTGAATGTGCAGAAAGTTGGAGTCGTCCAGCAGTCTGTACATAGAGTCCACTCTGTTGGACACCGAGTGAGAAGAAACCGGCTTCTTCCACACCTCCTTGGCCGCTTTAGCAATCTTAGGGAGCAGTCCGAGGCGGACGGGGACCAACTCCTTGCGGTCGGCCAAGCCGCAGACGACATCCTCACAGTCGTCCAGGGGAGCCTCCGCCCGAATCCCAAGGGTGGATCCGAGACGGGTGATCAGTCCGGTGTAGGTCTTCAGATCCTCCGGCTGGGACCCGTGGACGGCGCCGATGTTGTCGTCCGGGGACTTGTCGACCGCAACCGGCGGTGGCTGATGCTGCTCCTCCTCCTGGTCCGACGAATCGGAGTCTCCTGACTGCTCCGAGACGCTGGGCGGTGGCAGGTAGACCTCGGGGTCCGAGTCCGACCAGTACGGCCTGGCGGATCTCGGATCGCTCCCCGGCAAAGGCAGCTGGTACGGAGGGAGAGAGGCCTCCGACCGCGCCTGTTCCACCCTCTGCCGCTTCGGTGCGGGGCCCTCCTCACGGAGCGGTGGTGCCTCCGTGGCTGGTGGTGAGGGCAGAGGGCGCTCCCACGGTGTCGTCTGGGGGCCCTGGAGCTCGGCGTGCAGTTTCCGCACCATCGCCTCGATGTACGGGGCGATGAGGCTCAACTGGGGCGGCGGTTCGGTAGCCGGACCAGGAACCACGGAAGGGCTGCGGAGGGAGGAAGACCTGTGCGGTGGTACAGGTGGAGGAGTCTCCGGTGGCGGTGGAGGGCTGTGGGCCCTCTCCGGCGTGGCGTCCCGGGCCTCGGTCGACATCCTACCCGGGGTAGGTGGAGCTGCGACCGGGGCGGATGCTAGGGAGCGTGGCGGCGAAGGGTGAGCCGGTACCGGGGTCGGAGGAAGAGAAGACGAAGAGCTACGGCGCTTCTTTTTTTCTTTTTTGTCCTTCTTCCTCTTCTCCTGCTCCTTCTTCCGGCTGAACAGTTCAGAGGCCGAAGGCCTGGAAGAAGACGCGGAGGTTGAAGGAGCAGACGTGGAAGCGGCCTGCTCTGGAGCTGGGGGAGCCGGTGGTGCCAGTGCGGCCTCCATGAGGTAGGCTTGAAGGCGGTACTGGCGGTTTTTGATGGCGGCCTTCGAGAAGCCGCGACAGACTTCGCAGGTCTGGACCTGGTGACTCTCCCCGAGGCAGCGAAGACAACGCACGTGCCCGTCCGAGCTAGGGAACTTTCTCTTGCAGGACGGACACTGCTTGAACGCTGCCGCTGAGGCCATCCACCGAAGTAGATGGCCGAAGAGAAAAAATTATCCCGGCCGGGAGGCCCCGACACGAGATGTTGGTTTTTTTTTTTTTTTTTTTTACCGGCGGCTGAGGGCGAGCCCCAGCCACACGAGGACCAAGGGAACAATTCCCCTAGTCCGAGAAAAATTGTAAGGTAGGAAAAATTGGAAGATTCTGAGACAATCTCAGTAAAGTACTCACAGCTTTTTTTCCAGGCTCCTGCTTGCGCAGCGGAAAAAAGCAAACTGAGGGGAGAGCGCGAAATGGCGCCTAAAGGGGTTGGGCATGGTGGGCGGTCCCACATTCAAAACTCTTTATCCAATCAGCTTTCCAGCTCCGCTCCGGATTCAGCGCAGGCGCAGAACCCATCAGTGTGCATCCCCAAACAACACGAAGGAGAACTTGGTGACTGGAAGGTTGGCAGGTCAGCAGTTCAAGACCCATGTACTACATGACAGATTGAGCTCCCTTCTCTGTCCCAGCTCCTGCCAACCTAGCAGTTCAAAAGCAAGAAATTGCAAGTACGGTAGATAAATTGGTACCACTTTGGTGGAAATGTTAACATTGTTCCATCATGCCTGCCACATGTCCACAGAAACATCTGCAAACATAGACAGTGCTGGCTATTTGGTGATAAACAGAGATAAGCACTGAACCCTAGAGTCAGATATGACTGACTTTCAAGCAAGGGAGACCTTTACTCTACCTAGACAGGAATACAGGGTTAATCCAGACAACAGAGTGTACTCTAAGCAAGCCAGAAGTCAAGTGAACAAGAAAGCAGGCAAGACAGAGTATAATTAGGAGCTGGGGCATGGATGAGGTTCAAGAAATAAAGATCCAGGCAAATCACAACAATAATCTACAGGAACAAGAGACAGGGCAGGAAGTCTTCAGAAGCAAAAACCAGAAACAAGGCAGGAGATCTTCTAAGGTATGACAAAACAAGAGATTTGGGAGCCAAGCAACAGCAATTCTAATGACCCTCACTGTTGACACAGCATCTGGGAGGAAGAGATGATTCTTATATAGTTAGCCATCCAGAGTCTCCAGGTGGAGCTTATAATGGTCCAAAACCTTCCCCAGGACTCTCAGGGAGGGCCTAAGCAACTGCAGCAGGATGTGGGCCCAAACCTACAAGCACTAGAGGTACCTTCCAGGCTGGAGATACAGTCATGTGAGCATCAAGCTACCTCTAGAGATTTCATCCTGCAAATAGCAGAATTTCCTCAGATCCAACATACATACATACATACATACATACATACATACATGCATGCATGCATGCATGCATGCATGCATACATGCATGCATGCATGCATGCATGCATGCATGCATGCATACATGAAAAATCCAGGGACAAATTGTGTTTTAAGTTTTTATTTCACACCTCAAATATATTTGCTTTTATTTATGTCATCATAACTCCAATCCATGACATTCAAGAGGCAGCACTAAACTAATTTATGATCTGGTCAGGCAAGAGTGAAATTTAACAGCACAACGATAGAAGCATGGTCCCCTTAATTTTGGGCCCTGCCAAAGAAACATTTTGCTGGCATAAAATTGATGAGAAGAAAGAAAGAATTGCTTTGCTTAGTCTGACTGGTTCTCACTACATAAGGCTGCTCACAGTTTTCAGCTCAATGTCAAAACATTACCGGTAGTTGAAAAATGCTATTAGTGTGGTTTTGTGGCAACCACAGACTGGCCAAGAGATGGAGCAAAGAGCCCTGGGCTGCTTATGGGGTAATAAATAATAATATATAATATCCCATTGGTGGTGGGTGTGCTTAATAGTTTATATAAGTTTTGTTCTTATTCTTGTTATTTTTAAAAGATTTTATGAGTTTATTTGTTTTGTATTTTTATGTTCCTGTTTTTCTGTTTATGTATTTAATATATTTTTTTAAAAGTTCCTAGTTTTTGCCCTTCTCTTTTTAGCAATTTTTTTTTGGGGGGGGCATGTTTATGTAGGAAAAAGAGCATTCCATGTAGGGAGGGGAAGTTTAGTTTTCCCCAACTCTAGTGCAGCTGCTAGCTACATTTTTGTACTTTGACCCTTACACTGCATAAATTTAATAAGCCACTATGGACCAGTTCACATGCTATGCAGAGCTGGAAAATGCTGCTGAAAATAGCTTCTCCCTACTATGGTCAGATATAGATACTATAGAACTGTGATGGCGTACCTTGGCACTCTAGATATTCTTGGACTTCAATTCCCAGAAGCCCCCCTGAATCTACACGAATGGGTTTACTGTTATTCATCTGGCCCACGCCAGCCTCGTCACTCCTAGAAGCGGAAGTAAAACGTGCCTGTATGCTATGCTATGCTATATTTTACTTTCCTAGGCTCCAAGATCACTGGAGATGGTGGTTGCAGCCATGAAATAAAAAGGCAACTGATTCTTGGGAGGCAAGCAATGAGAAACCTGGGGAACATAGTGAAAAGTAGAGACATTGTATATAGCACAGAGGTGAATAAAGCAATAGAAAATAAATGTAGAAGAATTAACAGTTACGGTAGAAATATATTGTAAAGATTTATTAACAGTAAAGATGTATTTTGTATTATTGCTTTTTTATATACATTAACGTGTATTTTCATGTAGAAACTCAGCATTGTATTTTTTCTTTTTTCTTGTTATGTTTTAAAATTTTATAAATAAAAATTAAAAAAAAGTAGAGAGATCACCTTGCAAACAAAAATTTGTATAGTCAAAGCAATGGTATTCCCAGTGGCAATGTATGGTTGTGAGATCTGGACCATTAGGAAAGCTGAGCACAGAAGAATAGATGCCTTTGAGATGTGGTGTTGGAGGAGAGTTTTGAGAGTCCCCTGGACAGCAGGAGAACAAATAGGTCAATCTTAGAAGAAATCAACCCTGACTGCTCCTTAGAACGTCAAATTGTAAAGATGAAGCTGGAGTACTTTGGACATCAAATGAGAAGAGAGGATTCACTTGAGAAGGCCTTGATGCTTGGAAAAGTGGAGGGCAAAAGAGGAATCGGGCAGCCAAAAATGCGATGGCTGGATGATATTGTGGATGCAGTGGGCACAGAGCTGGGCGAACTGAGGAGGACAGAGGTGCCTGGAGGACAATGGTCCATAGGGTCACAAAGGGTCGGAATTGACTGTGCGACTGAACAATATCAAAATATTTTACTATTTATCTTGTTAGTCACCCTGAGTTGCTCTGTGAGTAGGGCAGCATACAAGTGTGAAAATTAAATTAAATTACCTCCTGCTACCTGTGAGGAGAGAGAATGACATTGATGCTGTAAGAAGCTGATGGCAGGGAATGGAAGCAAATTAACTTTGTGCCCCATGTGCAACAGAAGGTACAAGGATAGATGAAGCCAGGGAAAATTGCTTTATTGACTACAAGTACCCAAATATCCCTGCTGGCATATCCATTGGAGTTCTAAAAAAAAAACCCTTCTCCAATGACACAATATAATAACTAGATTATCATAATCCTGGCATGGGTTCTTTTATAAACATATTTTCTTATCTGTTGGCATCTGCAGTCTTCCAACTTTATTGCAGAGTTGACTAAAATACAAAATCATGGCTACAACAAGCAGGAAAAATTATTGATAAAGTAAACTTCAACTACCAAGAGGTGAAGGGTGGGGACAGATCCACAATATCATCTGCAATATCTATAGCAGTGTTGGCGAACCCATGGCACACATGCCAGAGGGGGCACTCAGAGTCTTCTCTGTTGGCACACATGCTGTCACCCCAGCACAGAGGTCATCCCACTCCTCTGCCCAGCAGTCCAATGGGAGCGCTTCCTCACTCCCCCAGCACAGAGTTCACCCCACTCCTCTGTGACGTGGATGGCAGCCTGTTGAGTTTTGGCACTCAGTCTCTAAAAGGTTCGCCATCACTGATCTATAGTTTTGCCAGCTCTGTGTAGCCAGGGAATATATCTCTTTCCTTCTGCCATTCCAACTGGCATTAATATATCTGCAGGAGTGTTGTGTGACCCAACCACTTACTGAGATTTTCTGCTCAATGGTTGTAAACCTGGGGTTCCACCACTGAATATGTCAATTGAACCTTTGGCAGGTATACTTAGGCCTTCCACCTCACAACAGGAGAGCAGCAGTTCCACCACATTCAAAGTTTAGGATTGCTCTTTTTAACAATTCTAGTAGGATTTTTTTTTTTTTTTTGGAGGAGGGTTAATTGCAAGATATTTTCTGGCCCCTTGAGCCAATGTACTTCAGGGTAGGAGTAGGTTTGAGGTTGAGTTCTTGAGATGACAATATCTTAGACACCTTCCACTGCAGCTCTAATTACAGTCACTATAAATTGGTTCTGATTTGACAATAAATTACATCATAACTAGCAACTTTTTAGGTGCAATTTCTAGTCCTAGAAATAACTGTTGAAATTTCCACAGATATTAAGCATGGATTATCGATTTTTCTTCAGTTAAAAAATAAGAAAAAATAATCCCCTTTGTCTCAGTAGGAAAAAAAGGAAGGATTCTTGTAATAATGTACAGCTCCACTTAGTATTTATTCAACATTCCACTGTGGTTACATAAAAGTAACAGTGATATTTCTCTGACTAAAAGACTTATCTTTGACCTCAGTCCCTTCCTGCCTCTTTTAGGAGAGAGGAAGATGGAGTTTCTTTGTTGTACAAACCACCAAGAAAGGCTGAAATGAAAAAATATTTATCTAAAAGTGTTGTTGTTTTGACAGAGCCATAGGCAGCAAATCGCTTGAGGGCTTTCGCTCATCTCTCTCTCTCTCTCTTGTTCAGAAACTTGTAGGGCTTTATAGAAAAGTGCATTTGAATCTTTGGATTCAAAGAAAGCTTTCAGCATTTTGAAGCCAACGCTGGAGGTGGTCTGTTTTTTTAAAAGTACTGAAAGAAAAAGAAAATGCCTACATTTTATTTCCTTGCCTCTCCATCTGCAGTGAGTCTTTTAGTGTTAGGACGTTTGGAACAATAAGATAAACAAGGCCAAAAGTTCAAGAAGACACACAGAGAAGCTAAATAATTTCTAGAACAAATACCAACAGAAGTGACTAGGATGTAAGTTTCTCCAAAACCACTAAGGGAGAGCTGGAATAACTGGGATGCTGTACCTGGAAATATATTTGGAAGTCTGCTAAGTCAAATAAAGTTTAGTAAGGGAACAGAAGAGTAGCGTGCCTTGGCGGGGCCCCGTATAAAAATTTGTTTGGGGGCCCTTAGGAAGGGTAAAGATTTCTCACAAAAGAAAAAAAAATGCATAAAATTAAAAGAAATATTTATTCATCATAATTAAAATTTGGGAAGTTTTTATTAATTTTTGCTTACGCACGTTGGGGCCCCCCGTGGCCCGGGGGCCCCGTATAATTGATACAGCAGATACGGCGGTAGCTACGCCCCTGTAAGGGAAGCAACAGTTTACAAGAAAACATTGCATTAACATTACATACCTTTCTTGCAACCAAGTAGTAACTCATCATCTGTACAATTAGAAAGAGAGTTACAAAGCCTTGCTTGTAACTACAACATGCCTCTTATTGGTGAGAGATTTCTTGAAGTGATTTATGAGGTGTGTGTGTGTGTGTGTGTTTTGCACAAATCACAATTGCTTAAAATTGTGATGGTTATTGCCTTAATTCATAGATTAAGCACTGGATGGGATCTGTTTGTACCCTCACCCAGTCCTTCTATATTTATTTTCTCTGTGTGAGTTTTGCTTCTCAAAAGAAAATATTCTACTTTTGCAAAAATGCTTTCTGTGCAAATTGGCAGCCATTGCCAACAATGAGGTCTTGACTTTCTACCATGCAAAGCAATGTGACCCACTGGTGGTGGTGTTGATAGCTAGTTAAATAGGAACCTTTGTTTATGTTCCACCATCTAATTTTTTACACCTATAATGTTACTAACAGGCTTCCATCATTCTTTCCCAGGTCATGTCATATTTCTTCTGGACCTTCATTGTATGCCAAGAGAAAGAGAAATAAAGACATAGCAGCAAGCCCTAGTAACTAATCCTTTCCTCCCTACCCTACCTGTAAAAGGGTTTTCCTAAATAACAAATAGTTGGCAAATTCTGGTTCATTTGTTCTGTTCATGCAACAGTGATGCCTCTTTGCACAACCTTAGAAACTGTCCAGCCACTCACACAATAGACTGTTACACAAGCATATGGAATAAGTGGGTTTTTACTCTGCAAATTTCTTTATTTTTCCTGGCTTTACTACCAGCCCCAAGAGTGGTTGCTCCTCTTTAGTAATTAGAACTTCAGTTTTAAACTACTGGGCTCTGCTAATGTAAATGCCAAATAATCCTAAACAAATTACTAATGTGGTGTTCAGTTTAAGCATTTTCTCTCCCCGGCATCCAGGTCTTTTCATTTAGACCAGTGGTTCCCAATGTGGGGCACATGCCTTACAAGGGAGCTTCAATTCCCAAAAGTCTCAGTCACGACTTTGGCTGATCAGTGCTTTGGGGAACTGACTTAGGCTTCTGAGAATTGAAGTTCAAAAACCAACGTTTGGGAAACACTGATTTAGACTACTATCTATGCTTACTTTGTCCTAACGCAACAGGGACGCCACTTGTCCTAACACAACAGGGACGCACAGGGATGTGATATGAAATTTGTGTGTTTAGATTCACAGTATGTCATGGATGTATAAGATGAAAGATGAGCAAATGTAGACAAATCAGACAGGTAAAGCTATAGAGAAAAGGACACAACCCACTAACTAGTGGGAGTAGAAAGTTCAGGGAGAACCTGGTGATCAAACCTAGCATTCCGTGATGGAATGCATATGGCACAGTATTGTAATGTTTTATTGTAACTGCTGGGATATATTTAAAGAAAGTATTGGTCACTTGTGTCTTTGTGTCAGCATGTTTACCCTGTAAGAGTAGAGCTAGATTTGCACAACTTGGAGGGACAGGGGTCACATAGTTGGACAGAGAAAAAAAGTGGCAGGTAGAGTTTAAGGACAGTACCATCAGGGATTTAGTGCATGAATTCAATGTGTTGAATTATTCTCATTAGTTCATTTTTTCCTTTTATTTCATTCATGCAATGATAGCACCAGTGTCTATACTGAGTCAGAAGCAGTGATAAACTAGGGATTTTACACTGCTTGTCGGTATTCATGTCAAGATTCTTGATTAGGTGTTTTCTTCAGCTGGCCATCCCAATAGTGCAACTCAACAGTTAAATTGGTATGGAAATAGGTCCTCATGTTAGATGGGTGGCACAGTTTTGAACTGTGAATGCTTCTGGGCATAGTCTCTAAATACATATGTTCTGTGATCTTTAAATTCACCCACTTATGGCTGTGCTCTTAAATTTGCATATTCTACCCCATATCAGGGTTGGTAAAGGTAAAGGTTGCCCTTGCTTGAAAGCCAGTCATATCCGACTCTAGGGTTCAGTGATCATCTCTGTTTATAAGCCAATGAGCCAGTGCTGTCTGCGTCTGCAGACATTTCCATGCACATGTTTCAAGCAACACCGGAGTGCATAGAATGCTGTTTACCTTCCCACCAAAGTGATCCCTATTTATCTATTTGCAATGTCTTGCTTTCGAATTGCTAGGTTGGCAGGAGCTGAGACAGAGTCTGGAGCTCGCTCCATCATGCAGTACCCAGGAATCAAACTGTAACTTTCCAGTCAGTGAGTTCAGTGTCTCAACTACCTGAGCCACTGCAGCTCCTATATCAGAGTTATACCACAAGAAAAGGTGAGATAAATCTTCAACTTCCAAATCATTCTGCTGCTAACAAAAAACATTCCAGTTTATGTCCAGAAGAAAAGTTAGAGATGACCTGTAATTAAGGCTGAAAGCATGGTTATGTTGCCGAGGGGTAACAGAGGTAATGTTTCCATTTCCATGCAATCAGATTTTGAAGAAATCTGAAGCATAAATCCTGAAGATGAACAAGCAAACAAAGCACATTAATCTGCATAATCTTAAATTAAGAATAGCTCATGCTATGACAGTCACTCATGCAATAAAAATTTTCCTTTCATCCAGTCATGGACTCTCTCACACATATGTTTCAAGCCTTTATGAAATAAAGTTTCAGACTACAATTTATCTTGAAGTTTGATTCTGTTGGTTGCAGTCTGAACTAAGGTAGATTTTTCTTCAAATGTATCAATTAATCAGTCACATTTTATGCCATGTAGCCAATGGCTATGGCAGTCTAAGCCCATTTCAGTTTAATTTGTCTGTGCCTAAGATTTCATTACAAAATACAAGATCCATAAACAGCTGCATGTTTATAAATAGTGTGATAGTATCTAAAGCATTTACAGAGCCAAATCTTTAGAATCTGAATTCATCCAGACAAAAGAGAGCAACCTTCTTTAACTGTTTCCTTCTGGCATAAATTATTACAGATAGAAAGTGTGTAACCCTCACCATTACATGTCTATTTTGTCCATACAATTTTTAAAAAGAGCCCTATTTCATCTGTGTGTTTTCTCCAATGACTCCCTAAGGTCTCAGCCAGATGTTTTATCCTCATTGTTTTATAGAAAGAATCTAGTTTGTATGAGACATTCTACCTGTCATAACCTGTATGGGCACATATGATGAAAGAAATTACTGAATGCAGCCTGGTGCCACTAAAACCTACATTTTAACCACTCTACTTGTTTTGAAGTTTAAGCTCTAAGAAGGATGCTGATAAATTGGTGCTATTTTAAAAGGATGGTATGTGTGCCAGATGGTACACTCAGAGTCCCTTCAGTGGACACGTGCGCCATCACCCCAGCACAGAATTCACCCCGCCCCTCTGCCCAGCAGCCCAATGGGAGCGCTTCCTCCCTTCCCTGTCTGGGGTAAAATGGGTGGCTCACATGCGGCATGAAGTTGTGGATGGCAGTTTGGGCACTTAGTCTCTAAAAGGTTCGCCACCACTGGTATAGATGGTCTGACTGAAATTCTTTCTCCAAACTCAATTTAAGATCCAGAAAAGTCCAGTTTTCAATTCAAGTGACAAAACACATTACGCATAAAGAAAAATAACCAACCCAACAACATTTGCATGCACTTCTGCCAAAACAAATCAGCATACTTTAAAAATAATATTTAAGTTCACAATGGTTCAAAAATAGTTCTCACATTTCACATTGTGAATGTACAATAAAACTATCCTTTGTCGAATGTATATGTCTCAACTATTAGCCATGCAGTTGACCAAACATTTTTGAAGGGAAAAAAGAAATGTAATCTTGAAAGAAAGGTATAAACAGTAATACAAAGTTTAGTACAGTATTTGACTTTTTCCATTTGATTTATTCCACACACTCAGAGATATTCCTTTACTGCCGAAACATTCCATAGGCTTCATTTCCAATCTACACAGTGCAAAAAAATGTCAAACAGGACAAAGAATTTTCACAAATTGACTGCACTTTAATAAATAACTCTAATTTCATTTTTCATTTGATCTGATCTTGGAAATGCTTCCTCAGTCTGCTGTAGAATAGGTTCCAAATCTAACTAGATTTGTTTAGTATGGCAATTTATATATGAAAAGAGGTTAAATGGTTGACAATTCTCTGTTTCTCTGAATACCTCAGCTTGGGTGATTTCAGAGAAGGACTATCAAGGACCCCTTTATGAATGGCTTGTTTTTGGGTTTAAAATAAAGAAAAAGAAAGACATTATACCTATTTCAACTTTAGCAACTAAAATACATGGTGTATATCATTTCTTCAGCTACCGTTTGATCCATATAGCAATAGCAATAGCAATAGCAATAGCAATAGCAATAGCAATAGCAATAGCAATAGCAATTCTATTTATATACAACCCCATAGTGCTTGAAGCACTCTCTGGCTGGTGATCACAAGGTAATTAGACCAGTTGATAGCTCAGACAATGAATTTCTGATATTCTACACTTTATAGGCTAAATATAATCTTGCCATGAGTACAGAATGGCAATATCTCCATCTTCAACATTTCCTGCTTTTTATCTCTGGCTTAGTCTAACTTTATGAATTTTACCCTGAGTTTACAAGTGCTGAACAGGGTTGTTAGGAAGAGAAAAATGTAGAGATCACTCATTTATAGGGTCACCTCAAGTTGAGGACTTGACAACATATAACAACAATAAACTATGGTCCATCTCCAATGAGTGCTTTAGAATCTCCTAAATTGTTGGAGAAATTATAGTATCTGTTCAGAAACTTAAGCCTGTAACTTCTTCTTTCATGTCCAGTCATCTGGTGTGAGAAAGATTAGCTGGCAAAACAAGCTGGTGTACCCCGATAGTGGTTCAAAGTCTAAAAAATATCCACAATTTTTTTTCTATGTACCCCAGTCTATAACTGTGGTGTATGATAGTTTAATGAATCTTCATGAGATAGATGTTCAAAGCTTAGAAAGATATGGAATGGAGAATTAGATGTTGACATACAATCTAAACAAGTGGAAAATTGTATTAGAACCTATGGGATATTTCCTTAGACTTGAAATTAAGATCAAGTCAAATCAAATCAAACTTTATTGCGGTTGATGACCATTGCAGTAAAAAGAGTTTGAGTGCATGAATTACCGTCAAAATGCACCCCCACAAACACATTCGTTTCAATTAAAACAAAATAGAATAAAATCAGTTTTTAAATTTATGCTACATTTGGAACAGGTATCTGGTTTAAAAAGAATAAAACAGCACATAAAACAGTTTAAAAGTTATAGTTATAGTTATAAAATAAGGATAAAAATGTCTATATATAAAAGCACATAGTGGATATAATTACATGAGTAGGATATAAACATTGTTATTGATGTTTTTTTAGCCTGTCCCCACTGTAGCTGGTTCTCCCTAATGCCACATACCCTAGTAGCCCTCCAGGCAAATCTGGCAACAGCAGCCATCAGGTCAGTGGTTCTATCTGAGAGCATGGCTCTCATTCAACTCATTCTGAGGGAAGGCAGCAATGAGATCACATCTAAGGTTGTCATATAACTGGCATTCTAGGAGCACTTATTCAGATATCTCCACTTTCCCAGCCTGACAGATACATAAGCGCTCCTGAACAGGAACCTTCATAAATAACCCCTCTCTGAAGACTGATGGCAACATGTTAAAATGCAAAAGACTGTATGATCTCCTATGCTCTGGGTTACTTAAGCTGGATAAGTAAGATAAGGGCCTCATATTATTGGGTGGGGGCATTTTAAAGAGCGGACTATTTATTTTATTTAAATTGTGTTGCCAATGGATATCTAATATCCTTTGTTTTATTGTCTCTTTTGCTTGAGCAGAACCAAGAGAAACAACAAACTGCTTTGAGAGGCCGTATGAAACCAGTTTTCCTTTGAGAATAGATATCCACGGAGCTGCTGTGGTATCTGACAGCATTAGTTTCAGTAGTCCATTTGGGGAAAATAACAATTTTAGCAAGTACATCGATGAAAATATCGATAACCTGGACTGAACAGTATACATTCCAGTTTCCAGCCTGGCTGAAGCGCTAGAGATACTAGGTGGCATCTGAAGTATAGATGTCAATAATTTTGATTGGATTTTCTCTAAGCTGGCAATGTTAGTACCCATGCAGAATGGAGCCCCATATGACATCTGTGTGAGAGGTTTTGCCAGAGAAAGTTTAAGAGCTGCCACAATATTGCACCCACCCTTTTTCCAGTAAAATTTATGCATTACTCCTGCACTTTTCTGGGCATTCATTACTATGTGTGCAATGTGGGAATTTCTGTGGCCATTAGATTAGAAAATCACTTCATGATATTTGTAGTGTTGAACCTGTTCTATGTGCTGATAGTTTAAGTGCCAGACATATGATTTGGGATTATTAGCAAAAACCATTATCTTTGTTTTTGAGTAATTGACCTCCAACTGGTTCAGTTGGCAATAAGTGGACGAAGAACACAAGGCCCTACGCATCCCAATGGAAGTTCTTGATAACAACACAGCATCATCTGCATATAGCAGTAATGATACACTAATACCCCGGATAACGTTATGACATGGTTCCACAAGTCATGAAGTTATCTGGTTTTTAGCATTGTCCGGGTATACATCGAACAATGCTAAAAAAAACCTGAGATGAGGCGCTCGCATGCGCGCGAAAAGGCGCGCCAGCGGGAGCCTCTTCTACCAAACGGGTATAGCAACGGGGATCGCACGTCAAGACAAGGGATCAAAGCGGGGGGTGCCACCACCCCCCACTTTGATCCCTTACCTTAGTGTGCGATCCCCGTTTCGCGCACCTGGGCAAGGTTTGGCTTTTCCGAATTCCCTCCTCCAATTCGGAAAAGCCGACCCTTGTTTAGGCGAGTGAAACTTGGATCGCACGTCAAGGCAATGGATCAAAGTGGGGGGTGGCTCCCCCCACTTTGATCCATTGCCTTGACATGCGATCCTCATTGCCATAGCGAGCCCAGGAAAGTGGCCAAGAGCGGCAATTTCACCCAAGCTGCCACTTTCCTGGGCTCGCTATAGAAACGAGGATCGCACGTCAAGGCAAGGGATCAAAGCAGGGGGTGCCACCCCCTGCTTTGATCCCTTACCTTAACATGTGATCCCCATTTCGCACACCTGGGCAAGGGTCGGCTTTTCCAAATTTCCCCCTCCCCCAGGGGAGGGGGAAATTCGGAAAAGCCGAGCCTTGTTTAGGCGAGCGAAAGGGGAATGCACGTCAAGGCAATGGATCAAAGCGGGGGGTGCCACCCCCCGCTTTGATCCATTGCCTTGACGTGCAATCCTCGTTGCTATAGCGAGTCCAGGAAAGTGGCCAAGAGCGGCAATTTCAGCCAAGCCGCCACTTTCCTGGGCTCGCTATAGCAATCAAAGGTGCTACCCCCCGCTTTGATATCTTACCTTAACGTGCAATCCCCATTTCGCACACCTGGGCAAGGGTTGGCTTCCCCCCCCCCCCGGTATCCTGCCCTAACCCCCACCGACGCGCGCTGCTCGCCTGATGTTTGGAAAGGGTAAGGATCCTTACCCTTTCGGAACATCGGGCGGCGTGCAGGTGTGCGCGCGTCCATGGGGGTTAGGGCAGGATACGGAGGTCTCCCCCGTATCCTGCCCTAACCCCCACCGACACGCGCCACTCGCCCGATGTTTTGAAAGAGTAAGGATCCTTACCCTTTTGGAACATCGGGTGGCGTGCAGGCGTGCGCACGTCAGTCGGGGTTAGGGCAGGATATGGAGGTCTTCCCCGTATCCTGCCCTAACCCCCACTGACGTGCGCCGCCTGCCCGATGTTTCGAAAGGGTAAGGATCCCCATACCCTTTCCAAACATCGTGGGGGTGGGTGCTGGGGGGGGTTAGATTGGGTAGATGTTCTACCCAATCCAACTCCCCCCCCCACGCACATGCTTGTACCGGATAATGCTAAAAATTGCGTTATTCGATACAAGATTTTTCCAAAAATCTCGTAACGTTATGCGGTTTTAGCACTATACGGTACAATCGTTATCCGGGGTATTACTGTATATGCTTACTAGCTAGTTTAGGTGGGTGGAGATCTCTGTGTTATAAATGTTCTACTATGCCATTGATGTAAATATTGAACAGGGTGGGTGCAAGCACACAACCCTGTCTGACTCTCCTCAGTGTTCACAGCACTCTTGCCTACTTCCATCAGTAAACAAGTTGACCACTTAGTTAGCTTGTAATTTGTTTTCCTTTTGCCATAGGGAAGATTGCTTAGCCAGAATATCTGTTTGAGTTTGTGTTTCAAGAAACACTGTCAGTCTTTATGATTGCCTTGCTTGAGAAGGCTTCAAATTCAGATTTTAAAAGAGCCAACTTTTTTTCAATGCACGCCAATTGCTCAAAACCTGAAGCCATGGTCTGACATGTAAGAAGGCATTGTTTTACCATAAACTTGGTTGTGCTGTCACCAGCCAAAAGCTTCTCCCATTCCTTGCCCTTGTTGTTTTTAGGAGGAACTGGAGAATTGATAGAGTGGGAGAGGTGGCAAGTCGACACAGGGTCAGTCCACTCTATTAAATCTGCTTCCAGCTGCTGCTTTCCCGTTTCTGTTTGTGAGTCCCATGCAAGAGCTTCACATTTGTTAGAAGTAGGAATTTGGGAGGGCTTACTTACTAACTCTTCTTTCACAAAGAGTTCATCAATATTTGGTTGTTTGGCTGTCTTTTTAAAAAATCTGTGAACTTGGGCTTTCCTCTTTCCCATTTTCTGAGATGGCAGTTTGCCCTGATTCCACCTTCTCCACCAAACAGTTTGTTTGGCCTTGATTGCTTCGGTCAGGGTCAGGAACACATAGGCAACAGCTGGCAGATGAAATAAAACTGTGACAGTCCCAATGATAAGCTCAGCAACGTAAAAATAGCAGCTCTCTGATAAAATTCCAGGAAAGCTAAACACGGAAAGGGTAAAACCACCGATAGTATAAAAAGAGCTTGAATTTAAAACTCCTTTAGAAACTGTCTTTTTAAAAAAGAAACTGAGATAAAACTTTAAAACTATTATATACAGTCAAACCTCGCATAAGGAGCGCTTTGCTTAAAGAGTAACTCGCTTAAAGAGCAGAATTTTCTCAGAATGTTTGCTTCACTTAACAAATAAAACCAACCAAAAACTTGCTTAACAAATAAATCTGGGTTCGCAATCCCCCCCCCCCATTGGTCACTTACAATGGTGTTTTGCTTAAAGAGCAAACTCACTTAAAGAGCAATCCTGTGGAACGCATTATGCTCTTTAAGCGAGGTACAACTGTATAGTAAAAATATTCTAGAAACTTTAAACTATTATAAAGATTTTAAAAACCTGGGGCGGTGAGGAGAGAAAAACATTGCTGCCTCACCATGCCGGAACTAGAAGCAGTAAAGACAGCTCAAGTCTACATAAAATAGTATTTAGAGCCATGGTTCCCAATGTGGGGCATACACCCCACAGGGGGCAATTTGATTTTACGGGGAGCAATTTGAGAATGAGTTATTATTAGTGAATATCCTCTTAGGCTTCCTCAATGTCACTAGGGGTTCAGTTTTTGAATAATAAGAATTATATGTCACGGGGGAGGAGCATCAGGATTTTAGATATGCTTAGGTGGGGCATGGCCACAAAGAGGTTGAGAACCACCAATTTAAAATCTTTCCCAATCTTCTTTGAGTTGCTACCCACTTTTATAACAACCAAGTAACCTGCAAGGCTTACACTGCTTTATATGCAAAATTTGAGATACACATAGTGAGTATGAATAGTATACTATTTGTTGTTTTTATTAAAAATAAATGAAGGAAGGAAGCTACTGGAAGCAGAAGCACCTGCATTTATGACAGCTGTAAAATGCACACAGGCACGTGTAAATATACCAGTTCATGCTGTAAATGCTGCCGTAAATGAACCTGCGGCTGTTGTAAAACTTGTTTACAGTGGCCGCAGATACATTTTATGGCAGCAGGGAAGAGGGGAGCATTGTTGATTTTAGGGCCCTATCTGACATGGATGCCAAAGAATATTCAAATTTATTTATTTATTTATTTAATCATATTTATACGGCACCCTCCTCACAAGTGACCCAGATCATGGAAAAAAACAAAAGAATATCAGAAACAAGTCTACTTCTGTTTCATTGACTACACCAAGGCCTTTGACTGAGTGGACCATATCAAAATGTGGCAAGTAATTAAAGAGATAGGAATACCAGAACACCTTATATGCCTCATGAGAAATTTGTACATGAGTCAAAAAGCAACAGTTAGGACAGAATATGGAATGACAGAGTGGTTTGGAACAGGAAAAGGAGTAAGACAAGGCTGCATTTTGTCACCCTGCTTATTCAACTTATATACAGAGCACATAATGTGCAATGCAGGGTTGGACAAATCACAAGTTGGGATCAAAATTTCTGGGAGAAACATCAACAATTTGAGATACACAGATGATATCACCCTAATAGCAGAAACTGAGGAAGACCTAAAAAAGCTCCTGCTTAGGTTGAAAGAAGAGAGTGCAAAAGCTGGCTTGAGACTCAACATCAAGAAAACCAAGATCATGGCAACAGGCCCTATCAGTCCCTGGAAAGTAGATGGGGAAGAAGTAGAAGCAGTGACAGATTTTACTTTCTTAGGATCCAAGATCGCTGCAGATGGTGATTGCAGCCATGAAATAAAAAGGCGACTGATGCTTGGGAGACAAGCTATGAGAAACCTGGGGAACATAGTTAAAAGTAGAGACATCACCTTGCAAAAAAAATCTGCATAGTCAAAGCAATGGTATTCCCTGTGGCAATGTATGGTTGTGAGAGCTGTACCATTAGGAAAGCTGAGCACAGAAGAATAGAGGCCTTTGAAATGTGGTGTTGCAGGAGAGTTTTTAGAGTACCCTGGACAGTGAGGATAACAAATAGGTCAATCTTAGAAGAAATCAAATAGTAAGGATAAAGCTAAAGTACTTTGGACATCAAATGAAAAGAGAGGATTCACTTGAGAAAGCCATGATGCTGGGAAAGGTGGAGGGCAAAAGAAGAAGGGAGTGGCCAAAAATGAGATGGGTAGATGGTATTGTAGATGCAATGGGCACATTGCTGGGTGAGCTGAGGAGGATGGTGGAAGACAGAGGTGTCTGGTGGGCAATGGTTCATAGGGTCGCAAAGGGTCAGAATCGACTGTGTGACTGAACAACAACAAACAAAATCTGACATATAAGAAGGCCAAGAATATTCTAGCAGAGGTGTAGTTCACCACATTACCAATACCAAGATGAAGCCATGACAGTTGTAATAGAACCAGACTTCCATAACTCTAGTGTACATGTATTCTTTATGTGCCTTAGCATTCTGCTGAGGCATTTAAGTCTCTATCTTGCTGAAAGCATAGGCTGAAAGAGGTTAAAACTCAAGGGAGTTTTAAATCGGTCTCGATATGTTTACATCTTTTTGCACTGTGGATTTATTCCCTAATAATTTTAACATCCAGCAGTCAATTCCATCTCACTTAAGGCAGGCCAGACATGAACTGAAGTCAACTCCTTTTGGAAATATGCAACAAATACTTGCTGTAATAACAACACTTGAGAGACTAATGCTGGTCTTTTGACATTTGCAGCTTTGTAGAGTGTTGACAGTCTCTGGGTGAAAAGACTAGAACTCAATGTCTCCATTACAAATCAATTTTATGCCCCCCCTCCCCCAATGTCAAGAAGGCTGTCAGGAGCACACATCAGAAAAGTGTGATTTCTTGACAAGACCGATTTATGTACTAATGTTTAAGATGTCCCAAAAATCTGCTCTGCGATTTCTCTCTCCTATAAGGTTGAAAAATCTAAGGGCACCTTATGTTGATATTTGCCTAAGCATTAGAAGAGCAGCCTCCCATGGCTGTCATCATGTTGCAAAGGAGTTCCCAGAAATAGGAAGGGCCTAGGCTGTTTTGTGCGTGTGTTTTAATTGTGTTTTCAAAATGTAGAATAATTATTTCATTTATTTGATTTCACTTTTTTGCCACTGCTCTCCTGGTGAAGGGACCCAAGATTGTTTAAAAATTGTTTAAAATATGTTGCATCTTCTCTCTCTCTCTCTCCCTCTCTCTCTCTCTCTGTGGTAACAGCAGGGATGGGATGTAACAGGTTCTCACCAGTTCGCCAGAACCGGTTGTAACTTTTATCAGTGTCCCGGAGAACCAGCAGCAGCTTTTGGGGGAAACCACCTTCAGGGCTTACCTTTTCACTGGTTTCCCCACTGCGCATGCACACCAAGCACTTGGTGTGCATGCATGCCTACAGTGCTTGGCACGTATGCACGGCCTCCTTGCTGTCCTCAAGCGGGGAGGAGGAAGAGAAGCTGCTAGCCTGAAGCTCCCTATAGCCTGAAGCTCCCCAGGGTAAGTGACTCACTTTTGGATGTGATGTGTCTGTGTGTATTTTAATGTGTATTTAATACCTTTACCTATATTGACGTAGTACCAGAGTTCCTAAAAAGGCCTGGGTTGGGGGTTTTAAGCAAAATCTTGGAGTTACCTCATCAATAAGTTACACCTGTGCTGTTCCAATTGGAGAACCCTTAAGGAGGTACAGCTGTTTTACATTTACATTAAGGCATATTATCCTAGAGAACCGGTACAATGACCATATCCATCTTGCAACATGGTGCTGCCCAGGCACTTATACTAACAGGTAAATGAAGGGTTTCTGTTTGGGGTGGGTGGGTGGGAGTATTTTAATGTAATTTTTATTTTATTTATTTATTTAATTTATTTATGGGTTTGTGTTGTGGGTGGGTTGAGGTGTGTGTGTGTCGAGGTGTGTGTGCTTATTTTTATTTTTTATATTTGGCCCCGCCCATGACATCATGACATCATTATATTAGCTCCACCCACACTGTGATGACATCACGGTGGGGTAGTAAAAATTTTGACATCCCACCACTGGGTAACAGTATAACTTTTTGGCCTGGTGGTGATCATTTCCCCTTTCTTTAATGGATGAGAAAGTTGACTGTGCAAGTAGTAGTCAGGTTAAAATGAAACCCAAGGTTAGCCCTTTCCCCCAATTTCATTCTCAAATTTGCCAGCCGATCTGCCCACTGGCCTCAGTGGTGGTGATGGTGGATTCTCTGAACTGTTGTTTAAAAGAGGTAACTTCTCTGAATGTGGGCATTCAACCCAGCTGCAATTCTAAATGCTATGGCACAGTTTTATTCTCAACCGGAAGAAGCTGTTCACCGCATCTCTGTCCTCTGTATGATGCATAAACTGGAAGGCAGAAAATGTTTTGGAATTCATAGTATGTAAAGGTTAAAATGCATGTTACTTTAAAGAGTCAGTTATTTCTGAATATTTCACATATTCACGGTGTATGGATATAGGTGAAGTTATTGGGGGGGGGGGGCAATAATTAAGCCTCTAATACTTCCCTGGAGAGTTAGCAGTAAAGACAGCTTTTCAGTCAATAACACTCAAGCATTTTCAGTATTTTGGATTGTGACTTTGCTTTTGTTTCAGTTAAACTTTATATCTTATTCTACACTATTTTTGAAGTGGTTCCACTGACTGTAATGTAATCTGAGATTTATTTTATTTTAGTCTCACCTTTCTCACTTGTAAATCCCAGGATGGCTCACACTATCAATTTAAAAAGGAGACACAATTTAAAATGCATTTAAGAGGCACCGATACAGTGTAGTTTAGATACATGCTAGTAAATAATACATAAAGAGACAGATTTTTTCTGTTTTCCAGATGTTGATAACAAAAAAGAAGGCATTCTTTGCTGCCATCACTTTCCAGCAGCAACTGGCTGGCAGGTATTGTAGTCAGAATGCTATGATCTATTCTAGATTATCTTGATCTAATCCACATATGGACGGGACAAGTCTCAAGATGCTACAAATGTTTATTATTAAAACACTTAACATGTTTCAGACATTGTTTTAAAGCCTTTTCCAAGGGGTCAAAGAAAACAATCTGCAGAAAGTTCTCTGATATAATGTACTAGCAACTAAAAACATGCTGTTTATTCTCCAGAAAAACATAGAAAAATAACTATGTAGCAGAAGATAAATCATCCAAAGAAGTATCACTGCATCATTTATTCAGTAAATCAATAAATACCTTTTGTTTCTGGAATCATTGTCAAAACACATGTACACCACAATCTCACTTGCTCATCTTTAATGTACATGTACCTTATAGATCACTGAACTTTCTAGAGACTCCTGTTATCCTGATTAATGACTAATGAATTCTAATGAAGGGTAGGAGGTGAATCTGTAGTGAAGTAAATTTATGTGATGACTGATAATGGGTTATTAGAAGAGGAGTTGTTATAAGAATGAATAAATAAATGTGGACAAAGCAGTTGGGTCTTTTCCAATTGGTTCCTGTGGTCTTCTTACAAGGTGGGTTGTGATATATATGGTGAGTGAGGCTTTAAAACCAGCTTTCCAGAAAGGCCAGGAAAACGGCATAATAAGTCTAACAAGATGAGCAATCTCAAATTTATATTTCTGGGGATTTTATTTTATAGGTTACTGCTGTTTTTAAGGAAGAACCCACTTCCCAGACAAGTATCTTATTGGTGGCGACTTTAAAAGTTAAAGATGTATTAATAAATAAAGTGTGAGTGGCACATCCTGCCACATTTAAATCCAATCTGGAAACGTTGCTGAAAATTTGTTATAGGACCATGATGGCATTCTTGGACTTCAATTCCCAGAAGCCCAAGCCCCTGTGAATGCACACAAATGGGTTTACTGTATTTCATCCAGCCTGCACCAACCTCATTGCTCCTGGAAGCGGAAGTAAAATGCACCCGTACTTCTTGAAGTTCAAGAACATCTAGAGTGCCAAGATTCGCCATCACAGTTATAGGAGATACACTAAAGATAAAGACAAGGTATTAGAGCTGTTTGATTTGATGTAAACAATGCAGATTTCCTTCCTGAGGCAATTACAGCCCATGGAGAATCATGTGTTGTTCTTGTGGTAAAGAACATGTAGATTATGTAAAGTTTTAGGGAATACTTTCTTTTTATCTCTTCTGAAGAGCAAAATGAAATTAGAAGACAGAGGAAGGAGCTCACTGAACAAGGAACAACACTAAAGGAGAATATGGCTGAGGAACTCACCCTCCCTTATGTCACTTGGAGGACCCTGAATAGGGTGAGGGTTGGAGTCCCTAAATTTAAGACCAACATGCTCAAGTAGGGACTTGTGGGAGACAATAACACACTGTTTGAATGTGAAGAGAGACAGAATCCGGCTCACTTGCTGCCCTGCCGATTGCTACCAGGAACATGGCCAATGACAAAGCCAAGGAGGTGGCTTCATTTTGGCAGCATAAAGTTTGTCCTGGACATGAAAGGGAAAAAGAAATCTCTGAATCTATCACTGAACAAGTTTAACATGATGACTTGAGGTCTTCTCTTGTGATAGTCTATCCCAATGGTGGTGAACCTATAGCATGTGTGCCAGAGGTGGCACTCGAAGCCCTCTCTGTGGGCACCCGTGCAGTCACCACAGCACAGAGTTTGCCCCGCCTCTCTGGCCAGCAGCCCAAGGGGGTGCTTCCTCCCTCCCCCAGCACAGAGTTCACCCTGCTCCTCTGCCCAGCAGCCCAATGGGAGAGCTTACTTCCTCCCCTGTTGCTGTGTTGGCACTTTGCAATAAATAAGTGGATTTTGGGTTGCACTTTGGGCACTTGGTCTCTAAAAGGTTCACCATCACTGGTCTATCCCTCAGATTATGACAAACATGCAGAAAAGAACAGAACATTAATAGGTGAGACATCTGAGCAAACTGCTGGGATATTAATATTTACATGCTTAGCACTTTATGATTTATCTCATTCTTGCTGTTTTGTTTTCTATAGCTCGTAATTCCTGGAAAAGCTTTGAGATAAATGGTGACGTGAAAGTGACTGTACACTAGGAATATTTTCTGTTACCTAGAAAACCAGCTTTAGCTTCCCTTCTTCCATCTGGAACATAGTGAACAATCAAAAGGAAGTTTCACTTTAAGAACACTTCTCTAAGGTCTGATAGTAAAACTTCTCCAATCACTCCCTTTTGGTTAGTCACTTCCTTGATCAAAACCAGATGTTTTCTCATGTCCCAAGCAGCCTGGGAAAGAAATATTGTTTGGTTAGTCTTTTCCCAAGCCTGTGATGCTTGCTACAAGAACTATACCCTTGGATGATTTACTCTTCTATTTATAGCTTCCTGTCATTTCCCTCCTTCGCCCCCCCCCCAAAAAAAAATTTTTTTTTCCTCAATAGCAAAATTTTCATCTCTCTGACAGGTTAGTGTCCATATCAGACATTTTGAGGTCAAAGTCTATTATTTTCACAGCTCTCTGTTTTAGATGTTTAGAAAGAGAAAAGACCTGCCATAAATGTTATAGTTATTTGTGGACCGTTTGTTTTCTTTTGTCTTAGCCCTTCAGTGAATATTTAATAGAAGCATATTTTTAAAAAATGAGACCAGGTCAAATCCCCAGCAGGAAGTTCCATTAAGAATTCTGGAAATTTTCCAACCTTTTGTTTTTTCACATAATGCAGGAATTATTTCAAATTTCTGGTTGAATTTTGTTAGAAAAATGAAATACCAATGCAATCAGTAGTGGGAATGACCACAAAGTGTTTAGGGGTATTACACATTTGCTTAAAACTTCATTGCAAAACTGCATCATGTAAACTGATGACATCTCAGCTCATACCTGTAAAACTTATTTAAAATTGATTTAATACTTCCTATCCCTCTGTTTGAGGTCCCAATGCTACCTAGGGCTTTCTTTATCACTGAAGGAGCCTCATGACAAAAGGGAAACATTTAGTCATCAAAAATCACCACTAAAGCACAGCTAGTAGTCATGATGGCGGTGAGCCAGAAGTGTTTTTTTTTTTTTTGTAATTAAAGTCTCTCTCTCTTTCCCCTCCCCCAACATCCCAAAGCCCCAAGAGATTACCCAGGTATGACTGTATAATAACATACAAAGCTAAACTTAACACATCTAAAACAAAATAGAATTAAAAGGGCTACATGACATCCACCCAAAATCGGGCCACATCAACAGCATTTCCTCTTGCCAACATAAGGTCCTCCTCAGTGCACACTGAGTATTTAATTAATTTAATATAAGTGTTACTGGCAGGAGTTAGTGACAGCATTAGCTTCCCACACACACATAGTTGTCTGAATAAAATTTGAGGCACTGTGTGATTGTTTCAAATGCATGATCAAAGGTAAAACTGTCAGTCACTCTTTTTAAAAATATTCTGATAATGGAGTGGAAATGTTGAGGAACCACCAGAGGTTTTTCTGACAACTATCAATAACAGTTTGGATGAGACATATTCTTTTTGCCATTAAATCAAATCCAACCTCTAAACCTCAATTACCAAAACTCAGGCTCAAATGTTACCTACCCAAGGTGCTACATAAAATTTCTTAGCTATGTAGGCTTATTTTTGGAGGTCTAACTTTTAATATTCATATTTTCATGAACAGAGTCGAACATTGGCTGACTCTGCCTGCCAAATAGTGGGGAAGTTTGTCATTGCTTTCCCATTGCAGATCAAAGGCCAGGATCCCATTGTTTCCCACTGGTATTTAACTCATTCATATGTAAGGGAATGAGGCCTCTAGCTGAGCTGTTATTTCAGAGCAAATTGGGGGTGGTGGGGTATGTAACCAGATACTCAGGATATTTGTAAACTTTTACCGAACTTGTATAATCTGCCTTAGAAGATGGGCTGCTTGTGAGGATCGTAGGCTGAAGGTTTTAGTGTTAGATTTATGACCTATGCAGTTGAGTTTTCTTCATTGTGTATGGGCTGTTTTGGGCATCTTACTCTTCATGGGATGTGGGCGGCTGTCCACCACCACATTGCCATGTAACCCCTCTTGAGCCAATCTGGGGGTCACCTGGACTTTTGGTGCCTCATCTATAAAAAGAGGTTTTTCAAATCTTTGGGGCTGCTGTTAATTTCGGGGTAGGAAGAGCCAGCAGCCCTGGGTCTTGACTCCTGCCACATCGGGGGGGGGGGGGCTGTGTGGTCTGGGACCCAGGACCCAGTATATTTTCATATTGTTATTATATCATTTTATGTTGCTCATTAATGTTTCTCTGTATTGCTGATTGTCATAGTTTTCTCCCTATCCTGTATTCTCAATGTCTTTCCTCTTTGAAACTCATTACATTTCTCATTTATTCTTCATAAGGTTCCATTCAGTCCTCTGCCAGCTAGATCCTGCTTTTAAATAAATGCAACTTTTATTGAAATGTTCTTTTCTGATGTATTTTATGCAATGCACACTCCTTACTTTGGGGCACTGCAAAGCTTTGGGTATTCAGGTAATAAAGGTGATGGGGCACCCCCATGGGTGCCCACAAGAACTCCAGGGTTTCAGGTAACAGCTATATGAAAAAGCAGGACACGAAAATCTAAATCTTGTTGATTTATATAACACCCAGAAACATGAAATAGGGTGGGAGGTGCCAAGTTACATAAAAGTAACAAAAATTTAAACAGAAAAATATGGCTGATACCATCATACAAAAATGGACCCCCTGTTTACTCTTCTGGGAAACAGCTTCTATAGCTCAGGTGAACCTTTTAAGAAAATGTGGACTTTTCATGTAGAGTGGATTAGATAATTTTAATTTTTAATGTAAATACTGTTATAAGATATTTAAGCACTGCATTAAAAAGAATAGTTATTTCTTCCCTTCTCTTGAATAATTAGACATGTTCATCTCCTTTTTTTGATCACATGGTTGAAGATAAAAGAGCAAATGTAAGTTAGCATTACCACAACTATCATAGGGCTGGTTCTAGACTCAATTGTCCTTAGAACAGACCTAATCAAATAAACTGGACTTCCTTTCAACCTGCCTCAAAGTTGGACAAGACCTAGAAGCAACCCAAAGTCAATTTGTATTTTGCCTTTTCCATAAATAGTTTCAAATTGTAATTTTCTTCCAATACATTTATGACCAAAACAGTTCATGGAACAGAAAATTTAAACATAAGAACTATACCTATAGTACATTATGCTGGAACATTAATGAATGAATAGTTATAGTTTGTTGGAAACTTCATTCATTTAAACAAGAACAAAACATATCAATAATCATAACACTATCGGATAGTAATATTAGCAATATCCAATTTTGATAAAATTTTAATATCTTAATAATTTAATTTATTAATCCTAGTGTCTTAATATCCATAAACTCTTGAATCTTTTTTAAAAAAATCATCAGAGCAATTTATATTATAATGAGATTACAAAATATATTTACACCATGTATTTACAATGTTAACTCCACATCAACCATTAATGTAACATATTTTGTAGATATCGAATTTATATTGATGAAAGAAGAGAAAATAACCACAAGGCAATTCAGATAACTTTCCTCAAGCTTCGTGAGGATTAGCCATGTTGGTTATAAATCAAGGTGGTAGCATATTGTAACTGTACATTTTTATAAATTTTACAAAACAACACAAAAATACAAAATGTGTGAGTCATACTACAAGATGGATGACTGTGTGCACAGAGAAGTGCAGATTGGCCTTTCATGTGTAAAGGAAGGGACTCCACACATATAGGTTAATGGCAGCTAAATCAGAGGTAAAGAAAAAGGTTGCCCTTGCTTGAAAGCAAGTTGTATCTGACTCTAAGGGGCAGTGCTCATCCCTATTCATAGCCAAAGGGCCAGTGCTGTCTGCATCCATCAATGTTTCCATGGTTATATGGCTCATGTGACTAGATGCTGGAGTGCATGGAACACTGTTACCTTTCCCGCCATGTCTTAATAAGAGAAGGTATAAAAGAAGGAAGTGAAATCCTCGTTGATTCTTATGCCACTCCCTGTGTATTCCATGTAGTCAAGCTGAAACTAATTGATAGTGACCCTAATAGGTCTTTTAGGTCAATGAGATACTTAAGGAATGCTTTTATAAGTTTCACTTCACCACATCAGTTTCAATGGCTGTGTAGGGATTTCAGCTCAGGTCTTGAGTTCTAGCCCATCCCTCTATGCACTACACCTCACTATGTATTTATGACAGTTCTTAGCTGTGTGCAGAACTGAATCCATAGGTCAGGGAAGATGGGCACTGCCATATCTTCATAAGAATGTTAATTATGAGGACTGGCAGGAACTGCAGGATTGCTCATTTGTTCAGGTATCTGGCTGGGGAGCCAAAGGTTGGGATTTCAGTTCCTCCTTGTGCTCCTTTGGCAGGGGCTGGATTCAATCATCCATGGGATTCCTTTCAGCTCTGCAATTCTAAGATTATATTCCCCAGTTAATTGTTATACTCCCTAGACATAGGAGTCTGGCTCTTAAAAACTTCAAATTAAAGTTAGCAGCCCAAATCAGATAGACAGGAAATGTTCCCAGTCGTGGTAACTGGGGTAATTTATAAATTGACATCTATTAGTTGCCTTCCTTCAAAAAAGAGCAACTTTCCCCATTGTTGCTATATGTTATACACATTTGCCCAGAAATAAATTTCCACTTAATAGCTCATTAATATAGACTGGGCATATATTACTGCAGCATTAGACTTTCTCACTCAGATATTTTCCTTGCAACTAAAATGTTGAATACTATGAAGCCCTTAAAGAATGGCAAATTTGGAAATCTCAATGTCTGTTCTATAATAACATTCATGGCTTTTTTTAAAAGTCTGCCTGAAAATGGAACTAAATTGCTGGCACATTTTCTGATTAAATAAAATATTGGACACCTAGAGCTGTAAAATGGGCAATGAACTTTTATAACTTGAAATAAATAAGAATGTTCACCGAGGCTGTGTGTAATTGGACAAGATACTGTTTCATCTCTCACATTCTGCTGTCATTTTTGTCCTCATTTAACCCAACATCCTCTACTTCCTCTGCATTTCTTTTTTTCTTGGAATGTCTTTGGAAGAGAAAAATTTTATTGCACCAATTTGATGACCATGGGAGTTGCATAATAAAGACAGGTTGATTGATATATTCTGTTAAGTAGGTGCAGTATTACTGTTATGAGCTGCACAGTTTTAGTGGCATACATAACAGAAGAGTAGACTTTCAACAACAAAAACCACTTAAAAAATAAATAATGACCCAAATGTGTTCTAATTTTCAGAGTTCTGGGGCAGAGTTTATTTTCATGCAGTGAGGAATTTCTTATCAAAAGAAGAATTTCATAGATTTGTTGGTGTTGTTAGGTTACAGGATCATATGTTGTTTGTTTGTTTTTTGTTTGTTCAGTCGCACAGTCACTTCTGACCCTTTGTGATCTGATGGACCATTGCCCGCCAGGCACCTGTGTCCTCCACCATCCTCCTCAACTCGCTCAGCTCTGTGCCCATTGTGTCTACAATACCATCTAGACATCTCATTTTTGGCCACCCCTTCTTCTTTTGCCCTCGACCTTTCCAAGCATCAAGGCTTTCTCAACTGAATCCTCTGTTCTCATTTGATGTCCAAAGTACTTTAGCTTCATCTTTACTATTTGACCTTCTAAGGAGCAGTCAGGGTTGATTTCTTCTAAGATTTACCTATTTGTTCTCATCACTGTCCAGGGTACTCTCAAAACTCTCCTCCAACACCACATTTCAAAGGCCTCTATTCTTCTGTGCTCAGCTTTCCTAATGGTCCAGCTCTCACAACCATACATTACCACCGGGAATACCATTGCTTTGACTATGCAAATTTTTGTTTGCAAGGTACATTACTGATATCTCAACAGGTCCAGCTCCATGCTTGAGGGGGTCCAAGGTCGAATACCTTCAGGTGGCCTTGTCCTATGTTGTTGGGTTTACTTGATGGTCACAAAAGCAGCACCTGTGCTCTAAAGATGACTGGAGCTAGCAGATAAGTAGCTTACAATGTTCTCAACTACCTGACACTTTTGTCACTGTAATCTCTAGAGCAGTATTTCCCAAAGTGTGGCCCATGCTCCACAAGGGACTTCAATTCCCAGAAGCTTAAGTCTGTACATTGGCTGATCAGTGCTTTGGGGAGTTGATTTAGGCTTCTGGGAATTCACTTCCAAAAACCAAAGGTTGGGAAATACTGCTCTAGAGTCTGTTTGGGTTAGTCCAGTAGGTAGACAAAACCTTATAAAGGGGTTGTGTTTGTAAATTTTCTGTTCTGAAATACAACAAAAGAGAGAGCTGAAGAGGAAAGGGACTTCTGTTCCTGTGGAAACAAGGTAAGAAGATATGTGTCCAGTAGGAGCAGTGAAGGGTAAATTCCTTATGGTGGTATCATGTGTCAGCTTCACACCATTCCATGAATGATGTCATTTACAAATCATATTGGTTATTTACTCCAGTGTAAGTGCATTGACATAAACTCTAGCTGTGAATTACTATTAGTTAACAACTTATCGTAGATGTTAATCATCATGTACTATTGCATGAATAATTCTCCTCCTCCTCCTTCACAACCCATACTGGCTGAATTCAACAACCAGTTAAAGCTATTCCCATCATGGGGAATACGACTTACTTATCAAAGGAGAGAATGTCACTATTTAAAAACCAGGAGTGGTAGAACTCCAAATATAGTTGAATAGAAAAAATTCAGTCTTTGCCTAGCAAGAGAGATCTGCATAGATGAGTGAAACTGTCAGTTTAATTTGTCCCCATATCTACTTTTAAAAACTTTTTCAGGACATTTAATTCTGTTACCCAAGTCCATTTAGGCATGCCACTGTGCAGCCCCTACTTGGAAGAAAGTAATTCTGATTGCTTCCTCATATGTTTCTTTTAAATTTGTAGTTATAAGTGCAGTCAAAATGTCTATTAACAATATTAATAAAAAAGATAATTTATTTTTACAGTTGAAAAAGATTCATCTGTATGAAAAATGTAATGGCCTGGCAATCAAAGCCTTGGCAAGCCTTTTAGAAAGAAAACAATGGCTTTATCATAAGTATGTCAGCATTTCTTTGTTCTGATGTATTTGCTCTAGTGTTTTAAAGACCAGGACTTCCCACTTGTCATTTTTCAAGGCCCCATAATGATTCCAAACTCGGTGACTATGGAGAGACAACAAAATGCAAAGTGTCAGAACACACCTGAGCTTCCATTGCTCTCAGAGTGGTGATTATTAATGTGAAAGAGCCAGAATGTGGAGAAGTGTCCAAAATTATTTCTAGCAAAATTTATAGCTCACAGCTTTATCATCCCTTGGCCTTTACCAGCTGTTATGCACCTGGAAAAGGAAAGGAAAAAAATAGCTTTTCTCAATTTATCTTCCTTGTACTTGTTGCTTATGGGACTGAGACAGCAGGTGACAGAGAATTAGTAGCAGAAGTCTAAACATCCACATGCAGAGCGCTAATTCCTGCTGGAAATAATCCAAGCTCCAAGTAGCGATTATTTAAGTAACTTAATCTTTTAAAGCTACTTTGATGGAGAGCCTAAGTTCATTGTATTGTTCTGTTTTGTTTACCCCAGACAAAATTACATGTCAGAGTCCAAAGGTTAAAGATTGTTTTCATTTAAAAAAAAATATTACACAGCAACCAATATGCTTGAAGATTTCTCTCAGAAAAAAATCTGAGGGAAAGAAATGCTTGTGGGATATGTTGAGAGCTGCCCTCTGAACAATAAGAACAAGAGTGATTTGTGATGTTCAAAGTTTCCTCTCATATTTCAGCAATGTGGGATTCAGAGAAGCCATTAAAAGCCCATCTGCTTCCTTACACTGGTAAAATGCATAGAGAATGTGGAAGATATATTTCAAAAAAGTAACTCTTGCAACCCTTTGTCTATTCCACTACTTAGTATTATTCCAGTGTGGGTTCAGCCCAGTGATGGGATCAGTGATGGGATGTCAAAAATTCTACTACCACGCCATGACGTCACGGACGTCATGGGCGTGGCCAATGTCATGACGTCATGACGTCATGGGCGGAGCCAACGTCATGACGTCATGACGTTGTGGGCAAGGCCAAAAATAAAAAATAAATAAATAAACATGCACACAGACCCGTATATAACTTAAAGAAATAAAATAAAGAAATAAATAAAATAAAATTTAAATTAAAGTACAACCACCCACCGAAAACACAAATAAATCACCCACCCACCCTAAATATAAAAGCCTCACTTACCTTCCTTGGCACTGACGAACCTTCATGTGGCCCGGGGCCACCCGGCAAGGCACGCTGCCCCTGACTGCCACGGCCGCCACAGCCGCCTGCAGCCCCTGCCTGGCCACCGAACTCCCACGGGCACGTTGGTGCCTGCCCGCGCCGTCCGCCCACGCTGCGCCGTCCTAGGGACTTGGGCCGGACAAACCCCCATGCCCTGGGTAAGCGCGGCGGGGCTCGCCACCGCCGCATCATCTTCCGCCGGCCGCCGGCAGCTTCCTCGGGCATGGGGGTTTCTCGGGCCCAAGTCCCTAGGGCGGCGCGGCGCAGGCAGACGGCACGGGCGGCGCGGCGCAGGCGGACGGCACGGGCGGTGCGGCGCAGGCGGACGGCACGGGCGGCGCGGCGCAGGCGGACGGCGCGGCCAGGCACCAACGTCCCCGTGGGAGCTCGGTGGCCGGCTAGGGGAGGTGCCCTTCTCTTAGGGCTGCCGCCGCTGCTGCCGGAGCCACTCTAAAAAGAGGCGGCTCCAGCTTCGGAAGATTTTTTTTTTTTTTTAAATTGGATCCATTTGGCTCCAATTGACTGCGCATGTCCAGAAACTCAATTTGACGCATGCGCAATGCGTCAGATTGAGTTTCTGGACATGCGCAGTCAATTGGAGCCATTTTATCTCTGATTTTAATTTTTTTTTTCCTTTCGGTCAGGCGTCCGGAACCGGACGCCCCAAAAGTGGACTTCCCCTCACGGAGAACCCTCCGGGATTCATCTTACCGGTTCCAGAGATCCGTCTAGAACCGGTGACATCCCATCACTGGATGGGATGTAACAAGTTCTCACCAGTTTGACAGAACCAGTAGTAACTTTTCCCAGTGTCCTGGAGAACTGGTAGCAGCTTTTGGGGGGAACCACCTTCGGGGCTTATCTTTTCACTGGTTCCCCCATTGCGCATGCACACCAAGCACTTGGTGTGCATGCACGCCTACAGTGCTTGCCATGTATGCACGGCCTCCTTGCTGTCCTCCCAAGCGGGGAGGAGGAAGAGAAGCTGCTAGCCTGAAGCTCCCTATAGCCTGCTCCCCAGGGTAAGTGACTCACCTTTGGATGTGGTGTGTCTGTGTGTATTTTAATGTGTATTTAATACCTTCACCTATATCAGTGTTTCCCAAATGCTGGTTTTTGGACTTCAATTCCCAGAAGCCTAAGTCATTTCCCCATAGCACTGATCAGCCAATGTACTGACTTAGGCTTCTGGGAATTAAAGTCCACTAGTGGGCTGTGTACCCCTTGTTGGGAACCACTGACCTATATTGACGTACTATCACAGTTCCTAAAAAGGCCTAGCGGCCTGGCTTGGGGTTTTTAAGCAAAGTCTTGGAGTTACCTCATCAATAAGCTACACCTGTGCTGTTCCAATTGCTGTTCCAATTGGAGAACCCTTAAGGAGGTACAGCTGTTTTACATTTACATGAAGGCATATTATCCTAGAGAACTGGTTAGGTAAAGAGTACCTAACTTCTTTAACTGTTGAAAAGTTGAAAAGTGCCAAAATGAAGCCATCTTGTGGTGAGTTTATTCTGTAGTTCCTTCCATCTGACCTAGTGTGAGAAAGATTAGCCAGAATAAGCTTTAAGCTCTGGTTTAAAAGCTCTGGTTGGTTTGTGTTTGGGGTGGGTGGGTGGATATTTGGGTGGGTGGGTGTATTTTAATGTATTTTTTATTTTATTTATTTATTGATGGGTTTGTGTTGTGGGTGGGTGGGTTGAGGTGTGTGTGCTTATTTTTATTTTATTTTATTATTTTGTATTTTGTATTTTTTTTTCTTTGGCCCCGCCCATGACATCATGAAATCATGATGTTAGCTCCGCCCACACTATGATGACATCATGGTGGGCTAGTAAAATTTTTGACATCCCATTACTGGTTCAGCCTCTCTGTCTGTAACGAAGCAAGCCACAAGGAGTCATTATTTAGCCAGCACAACAGTTTAAAAAGGAGATTCTACCACTTCCCCTTCAGTTCACTATTTTCACCATGTGGAGAGTGATGTGAACAAGAAAATATAAAATAGGCATTCTAAATATAAATGGCCTAGGAAATAAAACAGAAGTAATTGTAGACATAATGGAAAGAAGAGGGTTTAAGATGTCTTGTAACTAGCTGATACAAGACACAAAGGACATGGGAGTAAAAAAAGTCCATAAAGGATGCTTGCTTATTTACTCAGGAGGGGTCGCAGTACAGAACAGAGTGAGCTTGGTAAATCCAGACATAGCAAAATGCATACTAGACATTAACAACAATTTGGACATAATAATAATACTGAAAATCAAGAGAGGAGAGCAAATGGAAACACACATACAAATACAGTAATACCTCATATAACATTAGTATCGAATAACACTAAAATCGCATAACATTAAGGAATCTGGGGGGAAGAATTGCATCAGATAACATTAAGATCCTATGGGATGCTTCAGATAACAACCGCTAAAGCCTGTGTGGTTACAATGTATCTCTATGGATCCCATAGGATTTTAACATGCATCAGATAACACTAAAAATCATATAACACCAAGACTTGTGGAACCAGGTTTTAGTGTTATATGAGGTTTTACTGTATATGCTCCAGAGGCTGCTAGAAGTACAAGAACAAGAACTTTGCATCTCCCTCAACACACAATGGAGTAAAAGAGGAAGAAAAGGAGAGAAGAAGGAGAGTAATGTGTCTGCAGAAAGCTTCCCACTTAGATGTGAGTTCTCCATACATGCAACAGGCCTGATTTTCCAGTATTTTTTCTTGCATGGAGACTTTATGCATAAGTATTAATTTCTTCCACCATGGCTTATCACTCTCCTGATGCAAAAAGTGGCATCAGAATAGTAGAAATTAGGTGCTGCCCTCAAAAACCCTTCAATTTATTTAACCAGATTTAAAAAGGTATGAAAGAAGATCTGAAGGGGATTTATAACTGTTATAAACTGAGGGGAGAGGTTTACCAGTACAGAATGTTCCAAAGAATAGATACAATGTTACAACTTTAGTGGGCTAGAGGGCAATCAGTCAGGACCTAATTAGCTGATATTCATGAGAAGAACTTGTAACTCATTCCTAGAAAAACAGGCATTAAAAAGAGATTATGTTTCTGGTTTTAATAACATTTCAAAAATATTTTTAAAAGAATAGAAAATAAATTATCTCATTCATTTTTAAAGTGTGAAATTACTGTTTTTTGCTCTCTGGCTAGAGATGGTTCCTATTTGATGGATGCCTGTTCCACCTTGTATCATTATTTTGTAATTAAGAAAAAAACAAAGCTGCCTTGTGCCATCAAGTCACTACTGATGTGTGGTGACTATATAAGTTAACGACCTGCAAATGTCCCATCATTAACAGCTCTGCTCAGATTTTGCAGACTGACAGCACTGCAGTTAGGAGATTTTTTTTTCTCTCTCTCTCCTCGCAATATTTCTCTCTCTCTCTACCTAGCAATATTGTCTTTCCCAGTTACTTTTGCTCACTCCTTGCAAACTAACAGCTATTGCTTCCTTTCTTGAGTCAACCAATCTCATTAGGTCTTTTTTTCCTACTTTCTCTATATATACACATTTCCTCCCAGAAAATTCTATTTTCTGGTCAGTTTTCTTTTCTTTTCTTTTTTCATATACTGTATGTGCATGGTAGGATAGCCTCAATTTACTCTTTTTTGCTTTAGTAAGAGTTGAGGCTTGACTAGATTGAGCACTTAGGTTTCTGTCTTTTTGGCTGTTTATGGTATTGATGTGATGATTTATGATTAATATTTCTGAAACGCTTATATCCAATTACATTCAGATTGGGGTTTTTTTAAGTTGTGAGTTAAGTTTTTAAAACTCACCATGAGCTGACTGCTCATTTCCAATTGTGGCCAGTGTCTCTTATTCCCGTTCCTAAATGAGCCAAAAAACAAAGGAGAACGTTTTTCAAAGCAGGATCAATTTATTATCAGCTGATATTAAAGAGCCAAGGCACACAAGTCGGGGGCACTTGTCAAGAATGGTGCGCCGATACAAAAGTCATCCCCACATTATATACTTTTTCTTTTCTTTCCATTCCCTCCTCCCTTCTCCCTTCCATGGATCCAAAATTGTCAAACAAGATCAAATAAACAGATGATATTCATGTTTCTTTTGACCCGCTAAGTTACTTAGGTCCTGATAATCACCTTATTTCCTGATTGGTTCTTGGGGGTTTTAATTGCCCCAAACCTGTCACCAAGCAGGAACAGAAAGTAGGTTTCTCAAGATTTAGTGTTTGTCCCATCTTCTGTTGCCTCCTCTACAGTTCCTGCCATAAAACTTGTAAAAGAGTGTGATGGATCAGTGATCTTGTGTAGATATAATAAGCAACACATTCCTTCAAGAAAAGTATTTTAAGGAGCCTCACTTTTTTTTTTTGTTCAGTTGCACAGTCGATTCTGACCCTTTGCGACCCTATGGACCATTGCCTGCCAGGCACCTCTGTCCTCCACCCTCCTCCTCAGCCTGCCAAGCTTTGTACCCATTGCATCTACAATACCATCTAGCCATTTCATTTTTGGTTGCCCCCTTCTTCTTTTCCCAACATCAAGGGTTTCTCAAGTGAATCTTCTCTTCTCATTTGATGTCCAAAGTACTTCAGCTTTATCTTTACTATTTGACCATCTAGGGAGCAGTCAGGGTTGATTTCTTCTAGAATCGACCTATTTGTTCTCCTCGCTGTCCAGGGGACTCGTAAAACCGTCCTCCAACACCACATTTCAAATGCATCTATTCTTCTGCACTCAGCTTTCCTTATGGTCCAGCTCTAAGCAATGCATATAAAGCTGGTATAAGTATGTAGCATGTAAGGTTAATATAAGTACAATATGCAATGTGTATAAGACTTTGTTGTTCAGTCGCACAGTCGATTCCGACCCTTTGCGACCCAATGGACCACTGTCCGCCAGGCACTTCTATCCTCCACCATCCTCCTCAACTCGCTCAGCTTTGTGCCCATTGTGTCTACTATACCATCTAGCCATCTCATTTTTGGCTACCCCCTTCTTCTTTTGCCCTCCACCCTTCCCAGCATCAAGGCTTTCTCAAGTGAATCCTCTCTTCTCATTTGATGTCCAAAGTATTTTAGCTTCATCTTTACTATTTGACCTTCTAAGGTGTAGTCAGGGTTAATTTCTTCTAAGATTGACCTATTTGTTCTCCTTACTGTCCAGGGGACTCTCAAAACTCTCCTCCAACACCACATCTCAAAGGCATCTATTTTTCTGCGCTCAGCTTTCCTAATGGTCCAGCTCTCACAACCATACATTGCCACCAGAAATACCATTGGTATAAGACTAGCACAATTATAAAGTACTATAATAATAATAATAATAATAATAATAATAATAATAATAATAATAATAATAATAATAATAATAATAATAATAATAATAATAATAATAATAATAATAATAATAATAATAATAATAATAATAATAATAATGACTCCCATACCACATTTCAAATGAGTTGATTTTCCCCTGTTCTACTTTCCTGTCTTTCTTTTACTTAGTATTTCAAAAGTCAAGGGGACGTCTTTTGGAAAACATGCAAATATGTTTGTCCAACTTTTGGTCCAATATAGCTTTTCTTTCTCTGAATGTCCAAGCCAGTGTTTCCCAACCTTTGGGGTTTTTTTTACTTCAATTCCCAGAAGCCTAAGTCAATTCCCCAAAGCACTGACCAGCCAATGTACTGACTTAGGCTACTGGGAATTGTACTGACTTAGGTTTGTTGGAACCACTGGTCTAACCCAAGGAAAAGGTTTGGAAATTAGAACTTAGTTTTCTAGTCTGCATTCTGTGGATCAGGCATGGAACCTTTAATTTATTTGAGAAGTTTAAAGTGTCTGTTTTTCTGTTGTATATACAGTATTGTACAGTAATACCCCGGATAACGATTGCACCAGATAACGACGACAAATTTGGGGGGAAGATTTGCACTGGAGAACGTTCTTTTTAGCGTTATCCGATCCATCGTAATAAAGAAGTAAAGGAGGCCAAAGCTCCTCTCCCTGCCACTTCCCTCCTTCTTCCCCCCCCCACCCCCAGCAGTTTGGGGAATCCCCACAGCCACCCCACTGCCTGCTCGGCCACGAGAGAAACCAGCCCAGCCCTGGCCCTGCTTACCTTCTAGCCACCATAGCTTCTCTTGCTGAGCTGCCCGCTCCGACTGAGCCAGGCTTGACCAGCCGATTGCAGAGCACAGAGCTATGCCTCATGGCAGGCAGAGTCAGCCAATCAAATCTTTTTCCCTCCCTGTATTTAAACTTCAGGGAGAGAGAGGCTTGTGTTTTTTTCTTTCCCTTCCTGTATTGAAACTACAAGCCTCTCTCTCCCTGTAGTTTAAATACAGGGAGGAAAAAAGACGCGATCTACTTCAGTCTTCCCTTCCTGTATTGAAACTACAGGGAGGGGAAAAGAGAAAGAGGTGATTGGTTCTCTAGAGATAGAGCACAGGATAGATCATGTGCTCATCTTCGGGGATCCTATAGCCCTGAGTAACTGCATGAAAGAAGTTTCTGTAGGAATTTATGTGTAGTGTATGTATACTTAAGCTTCCATTTTAAAAAGCCAGGAAATTCAATCATTAAAAAAACCTCTGGTTTAAAATTGTGGGATATTATGCTCTGTATCTGTATCTGCAATTTAAAATGCAAGGAAATGCATTTGTCACAGCTGCTTTCTTTTTTACAAATATGATACCGTGTTTCCCCTATAATAAGAGACCACCGAAAATAAGCCATGTGCCGATTTTCGGGGGGCTCTAAAAATATAAGCCACCACCCAAAAATAAGCCATGAAAAACCACAGCCACCCCACTGCCTGCTCGGACACAGAGAATACACCCCCCAACTCTGCTTACCGTACCTTCCCTCTGCTTACCTATTTTCTCTCCCGACTAACAGCTGATCAGAGGCTTTTTTTAAAACTAGGGAAACAAGGGGGGGAAATTCAGCGATGTGATTGGATCTCTATGTCAGCTGACATAGAGATCCAATCACATCGCTGAATTTTTCCCCTATGTTTCCCTACCGGTAGTTTTTAAAAAAGCCCCCCCGCCCGCCTCATCCTTGGAAAAAAAAATTTCCCCCGCCCGCCTCCTCCTTGGACATGTGGCAGGCAGGACTAGACGCCGGAGCGCACGGAACGCTGTTTCCCTTCCCACCGAGGTGGACAATAGTGCCTTGCCCCCCCCCACACGCCCCCCATGGCACTTACGCTGCTGTTCTCCCCTTGCCTGGGGAAGCGGCAGAAGCGGCAGAAGCGCCCAGCGCCAGCAGCGCCGCCCGCCTCCTCCTTGGACATGTCTCCGTGGACATGTGGCAGGCAGGACTAGACGCCGGAGCGTACAGAACGCTGTTTCCCTTCCCACCGAGGTGGACAAAAGAGCCTTGGCCGTGGAGGCAAAAGAAAAGGAGCACAGGTCGTGGTGGAAAGGCAGCCCGGGCTTGCAATGCCCACTCACTCGGGTAAGGCTTCCACGCCCAGGCAAGGAGCCGCGCCGCCCTCTGCCGACGGCCATGAGAAGGGTGAAAGGTGTTTTGTATTGTATTTCGTTAATAAATGTTGTGTTTTTCACCAAAAAATGTGTTTTTTTTTTTATATAGAAATATAAGCCACCCCCCGAAAATCAGGCCATTTTAGGCCATTTTGGGGGAAAAATATATAAGCCATGGCTTATAATAGGGGAAACACGGTAGGTAGTGAGCACAAAAGTAGACCATCTTGACTGCTGCCATTGGTGCCATTGGGTAGGAAGATCAAAGGCTAATCTGAGAAAGTGGGGTTTTCCTGTAGGTGACAGCCTGTGTGAATGTGGAGAAATACAAACTATCTCCCATACGATACAATGCACACAATGCCCCTCAACGTGCACTGAAGAAGACCTTATGTTGTCAAGAGGAAATGCTGTTGATGTGGCCCAATATTGGCCAGATGTTATCTAGCCCTTTTTAATTCTATTTTGCTTTTCAATATGTTAATTTTAGCTTTGTATGTTATTATATGCTGGTGGTGCATCTGACACAAATAAAGAAAGAAATTGGTGTTACCTTTGCTCTGTAGACCACCTTGACTGCTGCCACTGGTTTCACCATTGCTATGTAAAGATTTACATTTCCCCCACCCCCACCCCTGGCTGGCAACACAGGCATGATACTGTGAAACAATATTGAGTAATTTCGTGGCATTTTAAATTGTGGATACAGAAGTACAATATCCCACATTCATAAACTTGACAGTTTTTGATGATTGGATAGTAATTCAGTATTTTTACAAAAACAAATAATGAAATTGGTGTTTCCTGCTGTTTTTTGTCCAATTAATGAATGGAAGGTTTTATTCTTCCAGCATCCCTTTTGTGGTTGTAATGATGTTGTACACCAAAAGCATCCTATAAATAGAAATCAACCCATATATAAATGAAATAGTATTCCAGAAAGGCATGCCAATTTGTACACCAACACCCTGGACAATTAGGAACTAATGTATTGTAAAATATCCCCTTGCCACAAAGGACACACAAACTGATTAGAGACAGAAACTTCTGTGAATGAGGGCACCGTTTGATGGAGAATCATGTTATAATAGAAACCAGATGTTTCAAATAAATTGAAATACTTGGAGTTTGGGGAAGCAAGCTAAGCAGACACATTCAGGCATTTCCGCCCCATAAAATAGATCCAATTGTGAGATGTTCTCGCTTACATCTCATTTTTTTAAAGAAAAAGATTCTTTGTTGGTTTGTTTTTAAAATATTCTTATTTATACCAGTCTGTAACCAACTTGACTATAATATCATAGATATCACAGTTGTTTGGACCATTGTAGTATCACTCTCTGTTAAAAGCAGTCAACAAACTTGTTGTTGGCTGCAACTTGTATCCAAGAATGCATTTTTTTCCTGAAGCAGGAAAAATGCCATTGGCATGAATTTGTTTAAGTTGGATCCCAACTTGCTATGAAGTGACCCACACACTGTGATCAAGGAGCCATCTCCTGATGCAAATATGAAATGAGACATGCAGGATTTAACACCAGGACTGCAATGGACTGCCACAACCTTGAGAATATGGACAAGGTGCACCTTCACAGCCAGTCCATCTGGCATAGCTTCCATGTTGGACCCAATATGGTGGTTTCCCGTGGCATTTCCTCCACTGAGGGGACCATCACCCACCTAAAGGGGCTCATCTGCCCATACCCATTGGCCCCTTTAGAGAGTCAGGCTATTTACCGCCACCCAACACTCAGCATTGAGTCGCTGGCTGTATGGTCTACTCCATTACCACAGTAGGATGGACAAACTGCAATTCATATTTCGAAGTGCAGCCTTCCATCAGTCTTAGCCTCCTAAGTGAGCAGGATGGAATGGTCTTATCTAACAATATTTGGACATCTTTACATTGTCAAAATAGAAAGATCCATTTTGGTAGATATTTTCTCCTTGGCATGTCTGCACAGAGCACATGAAGGTTCAAAGACCCCTTGGAATGAAGGTGTCTCTGTGTTGCATAGTTACATCAGTTGGATGATGCTTGAACTATCATGGCCGTACACTAACTACAAATCTCCTCCAGGAAACTGAGCATCTGTCTAGATAGCAGAATTAAATTAATTTAATCCTCTATCCTTTGTCACATAGCATCTTGGGAACTGTAATCTGGGGAGCTCTCTAGCAGAAAATGCTAAGTGCCCCCAGCAAACTACAGATCCTGTCATTCTTTTTGATGGAAGCATAAAATCAAAGTGATAAAGCTGTATGGAGATACTTCATGGTGTGATAATGCTGGGCTAGTCTCTACAAGACCAAGGTACTTTGGGAGAGAGGTGGCCAAGGAAATATTTTGGCCACTCCTCCTGCAACACTTTGTTGCTTCAAAGCCAAGCAATATCGACATGGACAGCTGGAAAGCAGCTGTAGTACTCTGTAGTCCAGAAGCAGGTAGGTAGCAGTTGCCATGAAGCCCAACTGCACATATGATGGACATTTTCATGCACAGAGTAGGCAAGCAGTCTACTGAACTAAATAAAAAGACAATTCTGTGCAGTAGACACACACCACACACACACATCCTCAGATATACACACTGCGAAACTGTCATAAACATGGACATAAAAAGTGTATATTCAAGTCTGTCTGATTTGCTCATTTTATTCCCACAGCATGATAATGGGGTTTTGTGGTCATTAAAACTGAAGGCTTTAAATATAATCCTTTACAAGAGTGCATACATGTGTGTGTTTTCTGGATGCCCTGGCTAAAGCCCACACCTCAGGAAACTGAAATTTGCCGTAATTGATACAATTACAGCAAGCCTGCTCGCTGTTGTTCCCATCCACTGCCAAGATATCTCAATGGGTTTGGATTAGAAGAAAGAGGATTTTTACAAGGCTCAGGAGGGCAAATCGACACTGAATAGGAAAACAGTAATTATTATGTTTGGGCCATTGCAGAGAGAAAAGTTTTGTTAAATGTACAAAAGACTATTTCTTTTTTTCCCTCACAGATTATTTGACAAGTCAAACACATAGAAATCATAAATTACCTGTGGTGGCAAAAATATCGTTTATAAATAATCCTTTACAGCAGCAGGGCCACTGAATACCTCAATGACTTTGAAGTAATAACTATTGAGAAAACCAGAAAACAATCATAATGATTCAGGTTTCCCCTCCCCTCCTTTTAAATTTTTTTAAAAATTTCTTTACATTTTGTTCGCTTCACAAAAATCTTGGAAGACATCTGGATTGTTTATTGTTGTATTCCAGATTAGAAATTGAAGCAATATCAAATATTCATGATATTTCTGAATCCATGCCAGTCTGTACTCAGGTTGGATATAATAAGGTATTGGTTCATATAGCAATATATAACCAATCCAAGGCAACATTTAAGATAGTGAATTCCAAACCATTCTCTCTCATCTCACCTTGGTGACTGAAAACAGTTATACATGCACAAGTACACTGACAGGATGTAAAATTATCGTCTGTTGTTACAGTTTTTCAGGTATCAAAAATATCATTGTTCAAGATTGTGTGTTGATGATTATGATCACTGAACTGTATTGTGGGCCACTGTTGTAAATCCTGTCTGCTTTCTGAATCTTGGTTTTTGTGGGTATTGCAAAATGAACACATCCTTGGAAGCATCTGTATTTGTGATATTTCGTGCAAATTAAGTTTTAAAAATCATAAGGAAAGCCAAAGCAGATTCCATTATTTTCATAGTACTGTATTTTACTTTGCAGTTTTCAACTCATTTCCTTCATGAGTCTAATGGGCAGCACTTATTTGTGTCACAGAGGTGCATCCTGATGATGTCACAGAGATAAGGTATAGAAAGATAGGGAAAGTGAGATTCCCCTCCCCCAAATCCAGACTATCCTGCTGCTGCTGCATAGGACTTGTGTAACAGAGAGGCTGATGAGTCATGAAGGTAGTGATCCGCTCCATACTTTGCTCCAAACAGCTCAAATTTATTTAACATCAGTGTGCATAAAAGCCAAGGTTGACAGACATGGGCAGAGAGTCAAGGGGTGCATTCACTTCTGCTCATCATGTTATTTAGAGTTACACTCATGCAATCAACTACTCCCTGAACCAATGAGTTGACTTGGGTTATGAATTGCTAGAGCTGAATGCCAAGGTTTTAACACCACCTCACATGGTCAAATCAGTTATCTCCTTCTCCCACACTGTTCACCCTGAGATTCCTCTCTATCTGAAGACTCAAAGAAGCACAGCACTTTCCTGACAGTTCAGTCAGCATCCTAAGATTTAGTCCCAGCTCTTCATCTCCAGTGGCAGATACACGATTTTTTTTGGGTTCAGTCACACAGTCAATTCCGACCCTTTGTGACCCCATGGACTACTGTCCGCCAGGCACTTATGTCCTCCACCATCCTCTTCAACTCGCTCAGCTCTGTGCCCATTGTCTCTACAATACCATCTAGCCATCTCATTTTTGGCCACCCCTTCTTCTTTTGCCCTCTACCTTTCCAAGCATCAAGGCTTTCTCAAGTGAATCCTCTCTTCTCATTTGACGTCCAAAGTACTTTAGCTTCATCTTTACTATTTGACCTTCTAAGGAGCAGTTAGGGTTGATTTCTTCTAAGATTGACCTATTTGTTCTCCTCGCTGTCCAGGGGACTCTCAAAACTCTCCTCCAACACCACATCTCAAAGGCATATATTCTTCTGCGCTCAGATTTCCTAATAACATGAACTAAACTGGGTGAGTTGAAGAAGATTTCATAAAGCTCAGTAGTTTGAGTACTGCAAATAAAGATTTGATATATGGCACAAATAGTGGTAGGATATCACTTCCCATCTTATTACCCTTGGTATCATATAGGTAGATGAATTGGGTACCCAAACAAAGAAAAGGAGTGAGTAAAAATTCCTGATCATGGTGCAAACTTTCAGGTTATGCAAATAAGGCAAGACTAAGCAGTGAAATTTGGAATGATTCACGTTGTGTTTAAAAGGCTATTAGCTTTGGTACAGTTTACTGTACTGTATTTCATTTTGTACTTGAGCAATGCTTCCATTCACATGGCATATCTTTTCCTGTAAGAAGACCCCAGACAGTAAATCAAATTGTTCTGATTTATCCCTCTTTCAATTATTGACAACCCCCTCCTCTGCTCCTTTCCCTGCCTTTTGCTATGGCTGTCATTCCATGAGCAAAGGCAGCTTCCTTTTTTGTGCTGGTATTTAGTAAGTACCACAGCAATATATCAACTTACCATGGATACTCCCTTATATCTGAAACAAAACTGTGTCACATCAGGATATTATTTTTAAAAATGGTGGGAAGAGGAAATTATTCAGCTAAATTTTTATTTATTTATTTATTTAGATTTATTATCCTAGGCTTAGTAATAGCTGTAACATTATTAATCATATGTACTAATTTTACTACTACCTAACTCTGAGCAAAAACACTCCATGAGGTCTCACTCTTATGTTGGACAAAGTAAACTTGATCCACGAAAGCTCACATTTAAATACATGAGTTAGTCTTCAAGGTGCCACAACATTTTTGTCTTTTTTGTTCTTTTGTTTTCTCTCTGATATAATTGAAACAAAACCCTCATCCATCCTAAGAAATTTGCAGCCAGAGAAGATGGCTTCATATGGCAAAAAAAAGACAATCTGTTCTAAACCTAGCAAATAATTAAGCAAAAGAAATAATTGTAAACAAAACTGGAGGATATGGTCAGAAAGATTTGTGGGGGAAACATTCTGTTTTATTAAAGCACTTCACATCTGGAAAACATAGAGCTAGGTCCTCCTATGAGCTATTGGTTTTTCCAAAACAGTCTTCTGAATGTATTCCTCCCTTCCACCACTTGAGATTGGAAGATCTAATTAATTAATTATCCAAAAAAGACAATGTTTCATCCTGAATATGAAGAAATTTATAATTTTGATAGCTGAAACAAAACTATCATCTATCCAAGGTAAGTTGCAGCAAGAGAGGGAGATATCCTCAGATGCAAAAACAGGAGAATCTTCTGCAAAAATAATTGATTAATTTATATACTGCCCATCTGACTAAATTGTCGTGCTGGGTGATGATCATACACACATATAAATACAATAATACAATAAATCAAACCACACATCATATATACCACAATCCCAAATATAAAATCCCTATAGTGTGCCCCAAAAGTCGCCACGGGTAGGCAAAATTTCATAACAAAAGCTATATTAGAACATATTCACCACAAGTGAGGGATAAAAATGTGTGTGTGTGTGTGTGTGCGTGTGCGTGTGCGTGTGCGTGTGCGTGTGCGTGTGCGTGTGCGTGTGCGTGTGCGTGTGCGTGTGTGTGTGTGTGTAGAATGAGGTGGTCAATACGTAGAGAATATTTTGTAAATATTTTGTTTAAAATTTGAACAAATATTTAGTACATAAAGGTACATTTAGTTACAATTTCCCATTTTCCCTATGTATGGTGACAATTTGAATACCCTGTATATTTAAAAAGGAAATAGAAGCAGTAAGTTAATAACTGAATGTGGCATTAAAATCAGCTACAGGGCAGGTTGTCAGCAAAAGACTTTTAAAAAAGCTCTGTGACATTATTTTGCTCCATCAGTTTCCTCACAAAATGAGGCACTGCATAACTTCCTGACAGCTTGGATACAAAATTTTCCCTTTGGTGTTATTTTGCTGCCATAGTGTAGGACAGAACAATAGACTTAAGGCATGAGATTTAACATTAACTTGTGATAACTGCACCATTAACACATGTCATCAATGTTATCATGTGGTAACTTTAATCAATTTCAACATTTCTTCCCCTCCCCCCTTTTCTTCCCTGTTTTCTTTAAATGTCTGCTGGCGTTAGGTTCAGACAAGGAATACCCTTGCATGACGAAAGAGCATAAATTGAACTGTACAACTGAAAGTGCAAACTGTAATTTCAGAGAAGTCTGACTTCTAATTTAAAATGGTAATAAAGTATTCAGATTATACGGATTTACAATATAAGTATTTAAGATAGGTCTTAATTCTCAGGAGGTAGAAACCAGAACATATTTGTATAAATTCTGGATTATATTCTCTTGCTGTCTCTTGAACTTTTATCTGCTGCACACACCTGACCATCTGGTTTGCACAATGCACATCCTGATTTCGGCATAATAAGTGTGACATTTTGACATCACAGTTTCGATGCAGATTTAGCATGCTCAGAATGCTTCCATTAAAATCAAAGGGACAGATTAGTTATAATGGCTAACCTGGGTATCATTGATTTCCATGACTCTAACAATTCCTGGAGAAAATCCTATGTTCCATATATACATAAATAGCATTTTATATAAATTTTCATGTGACTGTTTTTAACACACACAGACAAAGTGAATGAATGCAGAAACAGTATAGAATGAGCTAGAGATTCAGAGAATTCAACATCTTAGAATAGAAAACAAAATAGATTCTCAGCGAAGAAAAGTTTAAATAATTTCTTCTCATGAATTTTAGATGTGATTCAAATGTTTCTCCCACTATGTTGGCATAGTGTTTGGAGAGTTGCACCAAGACTTGAGAACCATGGCTTCAGAACACACTTGGCCATGAAGCTCACTGTGGTTGTATCACAGTCTCCCAGCCTGTACCACAATGTAAGGTTCTTGTAGAGAGAAAGCCAGCCATGTATTTAAAATGGTTTTTAATGGTTTTTAGCTGTTTGTGCTGTGTGTGTGGTTTTTTTTCCTGACTGTAAACTGCCCTGAGTCGCCATGGCGAGTGGGCGGTGATATAAATCTAAATAAATAAATAAATAAATAATGTATGCCAGCTCGAATTTGTTAAAAGAAAAGTAAGATATACATGTAATAAAATGAATAATGTTCATTATTTCTTCTTCTTTTTTTTTGGGGGGGGGTGATATTATTAATGGCGAATAAAACATTATTAAAAATTTAGGATCCAACCACAGACCTAAAATAGCTGAAATCTTATAGTGTGCCTTGCAAGTCCCTATTGCAGTCATGGCTACCTTTGGCACTCCAGCTGTTCAGAAACTTCAATTCCCAGAAACCCTGATCAGCAGGAGTGCTGACTTAGGCTTCTGGTAATTGAAGTCAAAGAACAGCTGGAGTGCCAAGGTTAGCCATCAGAGCCTTATTGAATCTTTCTCTAAATTTGCCACTTATTGTATCCACGGTGTCACCAGCATTCCAGCACTCATGTCCCCATGTACTTGTCACAATACACTCTTCAAGTGTACATGGGCTTAAATCAGCCATATTTCTCTGGGGGGAGGAGCAAAAATTATAATAAATGTGGACTGGTAGGGACTTACTGGTCACTCTGCAGGATTCTAAAATGTTACCCACACCAAAAGGTGCACATACTCCCAAAAATCTCATCAGCGACTCATTAATTGCCAGCTAGAAGCAACTGAATGCTGCACTGTTTGTCTTCTGCATACAAAACAATACAATCTCAGCCAATATGTTATTTAATTTGGCCCTACAAGAGTGGTTTTCTGTAGTGTTTCACTTGGATCTAGAACAGTGGTTCCCAACTTTTTTGGGCCATGCCCCACCTAAGCATCTCTAAAATCCTAATGCCACCCCTATACTATATAATTCTTTATATAGCTAACAATAAAAATAAAGCAGTTAGTCTTTAAAGTGCTACAGTGTTTTTAATTTTATTTTATTTTTATTTTGTTTTGTTTATTTTGTTTTCTGATATGCCTGAACCACAGACTAACATGGCTACCAATCCATTTTGTTTCCTACCTGCATCCACCACTGACATGGGAAATAGCAGCTGAAGAACTAAGACATTGTGGAGCTACTCAAGCCCAAATAATGGGAATGTGATTCAGATTTGAAAGAATCCCAAATTTGCAACTAAATCCAGCTAATTTGAAAAGTTTTAGGAAATAACAAAATGGAAAGAGGACTTTCCCTAACCACTCCACATTATCTAATCCAGTGGTGCCTGAACTAAGGCCTGAGCCTTAGTGACCAGCTCCCTGAACCACATGATCGGCCCACGGCCCAAAAAGTTTGGGCACCCCTGATCTAATCTAAATATATTAAATATATTAGATTTTTCCATGGTGCCACTTCTCCCAAATGTGTTTTCATGAGCAAATGTCCCTAAGCAAAGTTAATGGAATGTCTATACAGTGGCACCTCACTTAAAGATCATAAAGCGTTCCACGGGATTGCTCTTTAAGAGAGTTTGCTCTGTAAACAAAACACCATTGTAAGTGACCGATTGTGACTTCTGGCTGGGGGGGGGCAGATTGCAAGCCCCAATTTAGTTGTTAAGCGAGGCGACCATTCAGAGAAAGTTCTGCTCTTTAAGCGAGTTAGTCTCTAAGCGAGGCGCTCTTTATGCAAGGTTTTACTGTATATAGTATAAGTTTTTTGGCATGGTAATAAGGGTTGATTTTTTTTAAAAAAAGTTTTATTAAATTTTATTTTAAAATATATACTACAATAAGATCACAAAAACACAACTACAACAATATACAATAATACTGGAGCACATGGAACACTATTTACCTTCCCACTGAAGTGGTCCCTATTCATCTACTTGCAATTTCTTACTTTCGAACTGCTAGGTTGGCAGAAGCTGGGACATTTCTCTATATCACTCTTCTAATTCCATTTTACTATCAGATTTCCATTTCATAGCTAAAGATAGTCTCATAGCAGTTACCATGATACTGATCATTTCTTTCTTTTCTCTCTCTATTTGTTTACTTCCAAAATTCATCAGATTTGCTATTCTAGGACACAGAATAGGAGTTGTTTTCAAGTAAACACAGACTTCAAGTGTTATTTAAATGTTTTGGTCCCAACCTTTCTTTCTGGCTAGAGATGAGTATAGACAAGGAGTGAGGATGTGGTGTATGGGTAGGGCATGAGAATGAATGAAAGCAAAATAGCATGAAAACACCACACACACATGCACATCAAACTCCCTTTGCCTGCAACTGATGTGTAGAAAAACCTTCTGTTTCATAATTTAAAAAATAATAATTCAAGTTGATCTGCAGGATCTCAAGAAGAGGGCGATCTAATCAATTTAACTGGAATCAGAACTATCTTTAAGGCTTTGCTCCTATCTTGCAAACCAACAGTACTAGTTTTCCCTAATTAAATCTAATGTTAAGTTATTTTCTCTTACTACTGTCCGCTCTTTGTTCCTAACAATGTTCTTTTCCAGTAGGTTCTGCTCAGGTATTGCAAATGACCTCACCTATCCTGTGGTGGGATGTCAAAAATTTTACTACCCCACCGTGATGTCATCACAGTGTGGGGGCGGAGCTAACATCATGATGTCATGATGTCATGGGCGGGGCCAAAGGGAAAAAAATAAAAATAATAAAATAAAATAAAAATAAGCACACACACACACCTCAACCCACCCACCCACCCCAAACATAAACCCGTCACTTACCTGTTAGTATAAGTGCCTGGGCAGCACTATGTTGCAAGATGGATATGGTCATCGTACCGGTTCTCTAGGATAATATGCCTTAATGTAAATGTAAAACAGCTGTAGCTCCTTAAGGGTTCTCCAATTATAACAGCAATTGGAACAGCACAGGTGTAGCTTACTGATGAGGTAACTCCAAGACTTTTCTTAAAAACCCCAAACCAGGCCACCGGGCCTTTTTAGGAACTCTGGTACTACGTCAATATAGGTAAAGGTATTAAATACACATTAAAACACACACAGACACACCACATCCAAAGGTGAGTCACTTACCCCGGGGAGCAGGCTATAGGGAACTTCAGGCTAGCAGCTTCTCTTCCTCCTCCCTGCTTGGGAGGACAGCAAGGAGGCCGTGCATATGCACCAAGCACTGTAGGTGTGCATGCACACCAAGTGCTTGGCGTGCATGCACAGTGGGGAAACCAGTGAAAAGGTAAGCCCCAAAGGTGGTTTCCCCCAAAAGCTGCTACCGGTTCTCCAGGACACTGGGGAAAAGTTACTACCGGTTCTGGTGAACTGGTGCAAACCTGTTACATCCCATCACTGCACCTGTCCCATGTTAGGGCTTCCTCTATCCCTTTATTTCTACTCCCCCAGCAATCTTCTCTTTTATTGTCAGTTCTGAATTCTTACTATACAGTACAGTATGTGCATGGTAGGATAGCCTCAATTTACTGTACTTATTTTTGCTCTAGTGAACGTTCAGGCTTGACTTGATTGAGAACCCACTTTTCTGCCTGTCTATAGTATCTGTAAAGGTTTCCTCCAACATCACATTTCCAAACAGTTAATTTCCTCCCCCCCCCTTCATGTCTTTCATCTCTGTCCTTTTACATAGTTTAGATGATTCTGACCTTGGCTTTGCTAACTTTACTAACTCCCAGCCCACCTTGTTTTTATTTAAAAAGCATGGGGATTTATTTATTTATTTTGAAAACTTGTAGGAAACATGTTCATAGAGCCTTTGAGTGTCATTTTTCTTCCTCGGGTTATATCATTCCTATTATTCAAAAAGTGAACTCCTATTCATGTTGATCCAAGATCACTGCAGATGGTGATTGCAGCCATGAAATAAAGAGGAAAGAGATGCTTACTTCTTGGGAGACAAGCAATGAGAAACCTAGGTAGCATAATAAAGAGTAGAGACATCACCCTGTCTACAAAAGTCTGCATAGTCAAAGCAATGGTATTCCCAGTAGTGAAAGCTGAGAAAGCTGGACCATAAGGAAGGCTGAGCTCAGAAGAATAGATGCCTTTGAATTGTTGTGCTGGAGGAGACTCTTGAGAGGTCCCTGGTCTGTGAGGAGAACAAATCCGTTGATCCTGAAGGAAATCAACCCTGACTGTTCATTGGAGGGACAAATACTGAAGATGAAGCTCAAGTACAGGTATTTTGGCTACCAAATGAGAAGACTCACTAAAGAAGGCCTTGATGATGGGAAAGATAGAAGGGAAAAGAAGAAGGGGACAGGAGAGAATGAGGTGGATTTATTTATTTATTCTTCAAATTTCTGTTGCCACCCAATTCAGCAATGACTCTGGGTGGCTAACAACAATTAAAAGCAACATCAAAACTAACTAAAAGCCCTTAAAAACTCCATTAATTTTTTAAAAAAAATTACCCACTCATCCCATCCATTAAAATGGATAGATGCACTGTTGATGCAATGGGTGTAGATCTGAGTGGGCTGAGGAAGATGGTGGAAGATAGATGAGCCTGGCATACGAGGGTCCATGGGGTCGCAAAGGGTTGGAGTTGACTTTGCAACTGAACAAGAACAAAAATTCATGTGGAGGAAGAAATGCGAACTATTCACTGTTAATAACTCATTCTCGAATTGCCCCCCTTAAAAATCAAATTGCCCCCCTGTGGGGCATGTGCCCCATGTTGGGTAATAAGGCTTTTAATTAGACCCAGACAGTGCAAACACCAGTTTAAAAAAATCTCCTAAGTAGCCTTTCCTTGCCTACCACAAGGAAAGAATCTGGAAACTGGAAGATAGCTTTCTGATCTGACAAATTGTTAATCTCAAAGAATGTACATGTATTTAGACAGCTTCTAACTATGCAACCCATTGCACATCACTCCAAGTCATTTACATTGAGAAAGAAGACTCAGCCATGTTTCTTCCGGACTTATGATCTTTTATGCTCAGGAGTGGAATATAACGCTTCCAGATATTGAGAGAAAACGAATGAACTCTTGTCCCTTTCCCATCTCCTGCCAACCTAGCAGTTGAAAAGCAAGAAATTGCAAGTAGATAAATAGGTGCCACTTCAGTGGGAAAGTAAACAGCATTCTGTGCACTCTGGCATCTAGTCATGCCTTCCAGATGTCCACAGAAACATCTGCAGATGCAAACAGGACTGGCTCTCTGGCTATAAACAGAGATGAGCACTTTCTTTCTTTAGTCGTGTCAGAGGCACCCACTTGAGCCACTGCATTGAAGCAAGGAAAACAAACAGGAGGAGGGGTACACCCAACTGTGGCTCAAAAATACCACAGTCTTTGAGGACACCCTTTCTGTGTACCCCACCACTGCCATCAAACCAAGAATAGCCTCTCTCTCCCCCCTCCCTCCCCCCTTAGCCACCCACTCATTGATAAAGGAGGAATACAAAACACCAACCAAATGATGTTCTCGGACTTTCTCTTACTACTTCAGGTTCTGCCCCATATCTGGGGATGCATTGAGATGGAAGAATCAGAAAAGTCCCTTTCATGTGTGTTTTAGATAGAATCCAGATATCATAATCCTTGACAGGCCAAGAGAGCTTCCATCAAGATGAGGGAACATTTCCTTTGCATATAATTATGACTGCTTTTGTCTTTAGATTATTTTTTAAGACTTGATTTTCTGTGGGGAAGAGAATTCCACATATCCTCAGATCCTTAGCCCAAGACTCCAGGCATTTTCAAAACAAACTGTAGGAATCCTATGTCTTTTTTCCTTACTCATCGCCTCAGGGCAGCTGTTTCCATTTCCCTTGCCTCTACCTAGGCCAGTTATGAAGCATTCACATAGTATTACATGGACTATTCTAAATAGCAATCTGAGCTTTGCTGAAAAAAAGATGTTTAGCAACTGTTCTTTGATCTTTGTACCAAATCAAGATCTGAAATTAGTCCAGGATACATTTGTCTTGATGCAGAAACAAAATCAGTAATAATAAACCATATACAGTATGTGCATTCATTCTGCTTATTATACAATAAATTAAAATACTGAATAAAGCTAGTCACATGTTAATTTTGTTTTTAGCATGTGTACCATATAGCTTGTTCCTGATCTCACAATCTCTTTGTTCTTTCGATTCCTATACAGTAATACCTCGGATAATACTAAGACTTGGTTCCACAAGTCTTGGTGTTATCCGATTTTTAGTATTATCCAATCCATGTTAAAATCCTATGGGTTGGATTGGATAACGTTAAAGCTCCATAGAGATACCTTGTAACCGCACAGGCTTTAGCGGTTGTTATCCAATCCATCCCATAGGACCTTAACGTTATTCAATCCAATTCTCCTCCCCAGTTTTCTTAATGTTATGTGATTTTAGCGTTATCCAAGGTAAACATTATCCGGGGTATTACTGTACAATATTTGTCATTAATCAAAATGCTCAATAAGATTATTAACACTCTCTGTGTTGCACTTAGAATATAAAATAATTATCCAATTCTTCAGAAAAACTGTTTTATGAATATGGGCTATTATGCTTATATATCCATGGTTCAAAATGCCAGGAAATGGCTGGATATTAATATCATGCCCCCTATGACTGGCCGGACATCCTGCTATGGTAATGGAGTAGACCATACAGCCAGCGACTGCCAAGTGTTGGGTGGTAGTAAATAACCTGACTCTCTAAAGGGGCCAACATCTATGGGCAGATGAGCCCCTTTAGGTGGATGATAGTCCCCTCAGTAGAGGAAATGCCACTGGAAACCATCATATTGGGTCCAACAGCAAAATGAGCGGAGGAGGAACTCTGATTCCCAAAGGACACAGAGGTGGAAGAGGCCATAACAGATGGATTGGCTGTGAAGGCGCACATTGTTCATGTTCTCAAGGCTGTAGCAGTCCATTGCAGTCATGGTGTTAAATCCTGCATATGTGCTGTAGGACATGGCTCCGAAATCATAGTGTGTGGGTCACGGCAAGCTGGGATCCACCTTAAACAAATTCATGCCAGTAAGTAATGTTGCATGGATTTCAGCCGCTCAGGGCTGAAGCCAAGTTTGCCACTCACTGGTGGATGCTGGTGCCCACTAGGGCTTCTGGAAATTGTAGTCCAAGAACACAGCGCAAAAAGCGCCACCCAGGGCCACTCACCCCCTAGCCCCCCTAGCAACGCCACTGATGGCAGTGGCATTTTTCCTGATTGACTCAGAGGGTGAAGGTGGTCCAGAACCAGCTGGCCTCCAAGACCAGGCCTCCCTGCACCCTGGGGCAGGAAAAAACCATGTATACTCAGATTGAGTTGCAGCCGATAACAACAGCAGTCATGCCCATATTGCCAGCAGGGGAAAGTATGTCAAACTTTACATAGCAAAGGGCAGCTTGAATGTTGATTACACCAAAGTAAGCAGCCAAGATGGTCTACAGCAGTGATGGTGAACCTTGGCACTCCAGATGTTCTTGAACTTTAATTCCCAATAGTCCTGATCATCAGGAGTGCTGATTTGGGCTTCTAGAAATTGAAGTCCATAAACACCTGGAGTGCCAAGGTTCACCATCACTGGTCTATGGGATACCTTCTTGTGCATGTTACCATTCACAAAGAGGCACCAAACAGGAGAAAATCCCAGAACCTGAGTCCTTTGCTCCTCGGTTAAGCACTTCGCACCCAAACACAAAGCAATTGTCAGGGCTGTTTTCCAACAAATTCTCTTGGAAAATATGGATGACCATCAAGTTCTGTGATAAAACCTCTGCTTTTTGTGGGAGGAGAGACAAGGGCCTATAAATCCAGATGATCAGTCCCATTCATAAGTAAACTGGCCCTTGAGCTAATTACACATGTGTATGGAGAAAGGTGGCTTTAACTTCACATTTCTTATATTTTGCAGATGAAGGTCTTTCCATTTTCTTGTCATCTGCATCAGGTACCTTCATTTTCTTTACTGAAGCACACACCAGCTGAACCTGATCTTTGCTGCTGCTCTTGCTTTTGAATCTGGATGTGGCCAATGTTTCCAACACAGGATGATGGTGCATACATTCTCGTAATAAAGAGGAAACTGAGAAAATAATTAACAACATTTGTCCCTCCATTCATCTAGATGTGGAGCAGCAACTGAGCAAGTATAGAAAGGTGCGGGTGTTGAACTTAACATATTTTTCCACCCAAAAAAGACACAACCAATCAGATGCCATAATTCAAACCATTTCCTTTTCTTCTCAAAATTTCAAAAAATCCCCAGTAAATTTAATCCTGGTGTGAACAATGTAGAGCTCGGGTTGTCTAGAGTGCAGTCTGGGCATGTTATCTGGGATTGGTTTGATCCAGTTGACCCTGAGGAAGTGGACAGGCTCCTTGGATCTGTTCGTGCCACTGCCTGTGCATTAGATCCATGCCCTGCCTGGTTGATTAAAACCTCCAGGGCGGTGACAGGTGGTTGGGTCGAAGCCATCATAAATTCATCATTATTGGAGGGGGTCTTTCCAGCCAAATTAAAGCATGTTTTGGTGCGCCCCCTCCTGAAAAAACCATCATTCAACCCCACGGTGCTTACCAATTACCGGCCTGTGTCCAACCTGCCTTTTTTAGCCAAGGTTTTGGAGAAGGCAGTGGTACAGCAGTTGCTGGGAGTCCTTGATGAAGCAGATTATCTGGACCATTTTCAGTCAGGATTCAGGCCTGGATATGGTACAGAAACTGCATTGGTCGCGCTGGTGGATGATCTCTGGCGAGAGCAGGAGATCATCTGTCCATCCTGGCTCTTCTTGACCTCTCAGCACCGTTTGAAACCATTGACCTGCTAGAAAGGCTCCAAGGATTGGGGATCCAGGGCACTGTGTTGTCCTGGTTTTCCTCATTTCTAAGGGCCTGGACACAGGCGGTATGGTTGGAAGACAAGGTGTCCAACCCAAGGCCCATATGTTACGGGGTGCCACAGGGCTCAGTACTCTCGCCTCTCCTATTTAACATTTACATGAAACTGCTGGGTGATATCATTCATTCCCACGGGCTGAGGTATTATCAATATGCAGATGATACCCAATTGTATATCTCGGCCTGTGGGGACCCTAGCGATGCAGTGGAAGTCCTTTCCAGGTGCCTGGAGGCTGTCAGGGTCTGGATGGGGGACAACAGGTTACAACTGAATCCCGGCAAGACTGAATGGCTGTGGGTTGGGGGTCCTGCGTTATCCCGGGAGCTACCATCTTTGGTCCTGGATGGGGCGGTGCTGCCCCAAACAGACCCGGTGCATAACTTGGGGGTCCTCCTGGACTCACAAATACTGCTCGAAGAGCAGGTGGCAGTCATGGCCAGGAGGGCTTTTGCACAACTTCATGTGATTCGCCAGTTACACCCGCTCCTAGACCGGGACTCCTTGCTCATGGTCACACACACTCTGGTCACCTCCAGACTGGATTACTGTAATGTGCTCTATATGGGGCTGCCCTTGATGACCATTCAGAGGCTTCAGTTGGTCCAGAATGCAGCTGCCAGGGTGGTGTTGGGGTGTGGGCTGTATGCACATGCCTCACCACTGCTCCGGAAGCTGCACTGGTTGCCTATATGTCTCTGGGTGCAATTCAAGGTGCTGGTTATTACCTTTAAAGCCCTATATGGTAGTGGGCCAGGATACTTAAGAGACTGCCTCACCCCAAGAACATCTGCCCGTCCCACTAGAGCGGGTCGGAGAGGCTCTCTAGTTGTTCCATCGGCCAGAGAGGCTCGTTTCCCTGGCACAAGATGGAGGGCCTTCTTGTTGTCCGATCTGGCCCTATGGAAGCTCCTGCCAATGGAGTTACGTCTCCAGACGGAGTTGCTGCCCTTTAGGAAAAATTTAAAAACATGGCTGGCAGGGCAAGTTTGGGGTGCGGGAGGGACTATGACCCCAGCCCGCTGGTTGATTTAAGCCCTGCTTGCCCTCAAATAGTTTTTAGATTTTGATTTTAAAGTTTTAAATTGAGGGGTTTTTTAGGATTTTGTTGTTGTTGTTGTTCAGTCGCACAGTCGATTCCGACCCTTTGCGACCCTATGGACCACTGTCCGCCAGGCACCTCTGTCCTCCACCATCCTCCTCAACTCGCTCAGTTCTATACCCATTGTCTCTACAATACCATCTAGCCATCTCATTTTGGCTGCCCCCTTTTTATTTTGCCCTCCACTTTTCCCAGCATTAAGGCTTTCTCAAGTGAATCCTCTCTTCTCATTTGATGTCCAAAGTACTTTAGCTTCATCTTTACTATTTGACCGTCAGGGTTGATTTCTTCTAAGATTGACCTATTTGTTCTCCTCGCTGTCCAGGGGACTCTCAAAAGAATGTTTTATTGTTTGTTTGTTTTTTAATGAATTGTGAGCCACCCTGGGTCACCTCAGTGAGGAGGCCAGTTGATAAGTATGACTAATAAATAAATAAATAAATAAATAAATAAGCATCATTTTGCAAAGAAAGTTACACTGTGCCCATTCCTGAGAATGATTTAAATTGAGGTAATTTGCAACAAGTAGGCATAAAGGTAAAGGTTGCCTTTCTCGAAAGCCAATTGTATACGAATCTAGGGTTCAGTGTTCATCTGCTCAAAAAAGGGGTGCTTCTGGATGGAAAGGATTAGCTGTTGCTACCATTGTACACATTAAGAACTTCTGCGCTAACTTTATGTTACTCTGCAAGACAGTATGCTCTGCTAGTCCAGTGTGGTACAGCTCAAATCATGCAAAGAAGGTGGATGTGGCCCTAAATGAAACAGTGAGATTGTTCACAGGATGTCTACAAAAAAACTCTAATACAAAAAGTGCAGAGGTGGGATGTCAAAAATTTTACTACCCCACCGTGATGTCATCACAGTATGGGCGGAGCTAATGTCATGACATCATGGGTGGAGCCAAAGAAAAAATAATAAATAAATAATAATTAAATAAAAATAAACACACACACACCCTCAACCCACCCACAACAAAAACCCATAAATAAAATAAAAAATACATTAAAATACACCCACCTACCCACCCCAAACACAAATCAACCAGAGCTTTTAGACCAGAGCTTAAAGCTTATTCTGGCTAATCTTTCTCACACTAGGTCAGATGGAAGGAACTACAGAATGAACTCACCACAAGATGGCTTCATTTTGGCATTTTTCAACAGTTAAAGAAGTTAGGTACTAAGTCTTTGCCTAACCAGTTCTCTAGGATAATATGCCTTAATGTAAATGTAAAACAGCTGTACCTCCTTAAGGGTTCTCCAATTGGAACAGCAATTGGAACAGCACAGGTGTATCTTATTGATGAGGTAACTCTAAGATTTTGCTTTAAAACCCCAAGCCAGGCCTGCCGGTAGTACGTCAATATAGGTAAAGGTATTAAATACACATTAAAATACACACAGACACACCACATCCAAAGGTGAGTCACTTACCCTGGGGAGCAGGCTATAGGGAACTTCAGGCTAGCAGCTTCTCTTCCTCCTCCCCACTTGGGAGGACAGCAAGGAGGCCGTGCATACGCGCCAAGCACTGTAGGTGTCCATGCACTCCAAGTGCTTGGCGTGCATGTGCAGTGGGGGAACCAGTGAAAAGGTAAGCCCCGAAGGTGGTTTCCCCCCAAAAGCTGCTACCAGTTCTCCGGGACACTGAGAAAAGTTACTACCGGTTCTGGGGAACTGGTGAGAACCTGTTACATCCCATCGCTGAAAATGTGTATTTACTTAGATGGCATTCCTCCACCAAAATTTAACCAAGAAAGTGCTGCCCAGAAAGATTGGGTAAAAGTAAGATCTTTGGAAACACACCTGCTATTCAATTACTAACCACCAAAACAGAGACTGAAATCAATGCACAGTTTCCTCATAACCTCTGCCCAACCCCCCTGAACAGCCAGCCCCCACATAATGCCCTAGAACTTTGGAAGTCAAGCAAGGAGCTACCAGAAAACTGAGCAGAACCACAAGATTTTCTACCGCCTGGCCAAGGACAACCATGGCCTGTGTGGAAAGCATTAAACAGGCTGCATGCTGGTCAGCAGTTTGATTTCTGAGTACTGCAGGACAGAATGAGCTCCTATCTTTGTCCCCAGCTCCTGCCAACCTAGCAGCTCAAAAGCAATAAATTGCAAGTAGATAAATAGGGACCACTTCTGTGGGAAGGTAAACAGTGTTCCGTGCACTGTCTAGTCATGCCTGCCACATGACCACAGAAACATCTGCAGAAGCAGACAGTGCTGGCTCTTCAGCTTTGAAACAGAGATGAACACTGAACCCTAGAGTCGGATACAACTGGCTTCCGAGCAAGGGAAGCCTTTACCTTTACTAATGTTTTGATATTGCTTCTTCCTCTGAGATCCACCAAGCAACAAGTATGATTCTTTCAATATACTACAGACTCCATTTCCCCCTCCCATTTCTCCCAACTATAACTATAGATGACAATTGCAAATAAAGATACATTTTCTACTTTAAAAGCTTCTAGATAACTTTTATCATACAAAGTGCTGTTTTAGGCAGGGAAGGCCAGTGGGGAGCAGTGATGAGACTGGCAGTGGGCTAATCTGTCCATGTTTTCAATTCTATTGTTGTTTTTCTATCTAATACTGTACTCGGCTAACCAAAGAGAAATAATCAACATTCCCCAATATGTTTTGTATTGAATTGAATGCATCACCTATTAAATCAATACAGTATCTTGTAAAATCTTTTTGAACCAGCTCCCTATTTTCACTTCATATTCCATATTCATTTACTAATCAGCTATTTGGTAGGTATCTGTTTTACCTACCCATGAACCCATGTAACAATGAATCTACTTCATTGAAGATACAGATCATTAAATCAATAGGATTTACTCTGATTACACAAGACCAGAGCATTCAATATATCCATTTTACAATGGCAGTATACAATTGTAAGCAAATGCAAAACTACTACAATTTTTTGCTATATTCATGGCATTCAAAAAGCTGTCTTCTTGGATTATTTTCTTGATCTCAGAAAAATGCTATATTTGAACTGTACCAGTGTGGGGTTATTGCAGCAAGATTAACTACACATGCCATCAGCAATTAATATAGCAGCACCCTTATGATTATTAATGGGAAATAAATGTGGATTGCAGATGTGCTCCCTCATTGTTAAATAAAGTGGGTGATTTATAAATTGTTGATTCTCAGACAGAATTCCCTATCTGCACCAAGCATCTGAGTTGGATTTATTTGGAAAGAATTCTCCATAGCAGAAGGTTTTATGTGTTGCCGTTGATTTCCTTCTAAGCATTAAAGATATACAAGATGCATTATAAATCACATGCTGCATATAAAGTGCAGTTTTACTTGCACTCAGTAATTTGCTAAAAATAAAAATAAAATAAAGGCACCACATAAGTCCTGGAGGAAGCAAACTGATGATTTCTCTTGAGGAGAAAAGATATTTACAAATCATTTTCAGAACATGCTAATCTAAAAACAACTCTGGTCTCTTGCTCTCATTATTTGCTGATATTTGAAATATGAAAAATTTCTTCTCTTAACCTTTTATTGCTATGTTTAGTTGCACAAATGGACATGAATTACATGTTCAGTTTCTGTTTGCTCCACATTGTTCTTCATGTTTGAGCCCCAAAGATCAGCTGTTGTCATCAGAGCCAGAAATTGCTGGAGCCATCTTTGGAAGATTTTCACTTAAGAGAAATTCTTCTTATTGTTGGTCCTTTCTTACCCTTGTTTGCAGTGGTTAAATTGCTGTACTGCAGCCTAAACTCTGCTTCTCTGAGTTCAATCCTAATGGAACACAAGGTTGACTTTGCCTTCCATCCTGCTGATGTTGATAAAATGAGCATTCAGCATGGTTGGGGCAAAATGCTAATTACCTTGTCATCTGCCCAGAGAGTGCACAAGTACTATGGCCTGGTATATAAGTGTAATTGCTATTATTATTATTGCTATTGCTACTTAAGGCAGTCACAGTGGTATTTTAAAATCTGAACATGGCAACTCTGAAAAACAACAGTGTTCTATTGCACCCAAACTAGTTACAAAAGGCTGTTTGACCAAGAAGTTCTTTTCCAGCATTCATGGCTTTTCTCCATTTATTTTACCTTAAGTGAACAGCTGTACAAATCTGTATGTTTTGTTTTTATTTATGTAACCCAAGCTGTCTGTCTGTAGTTTATTATTTCTGCTTTGGTCACCCTATGGATCTGCAAATATCTTAGTATCTTGTTCTAAATCCACATTTCAAGTTGGTTTATCAAAGGATGTGATAGTTGGTGCGAGTTAAAACCTACAATTCCATGTCATGAAGTAGAGCTGAGACTACGTTGTTGTTGTTGTTGTTGTTGTTGTTGTTGTTGTTGTTGTTGTTGTTGTTGTTGTTGTTGTTGTTGTTGTTTTGTTCAGTCACACAGTTGATTCCAACCCTTTGGGACCCCATGGACCATTGCCCACCAGGCACCTCTGTCCATTGCCCGCCAGGCATCGAATTTTATTGAGTGGCTGTTACACCAGTGATGGGATGTCAAAAATTTTACTACCCCACCATGATGTCATCACAGTGTGGGCAGAGCTAACATCATGATGTCATGATGTCATGGGCGGGGCCAAAGAAAAAAATAATAAAATAAAAATAATAAAATAAAAATAATAAAATAAAATAAAAATAAGCACACCCCACCCCACCCCCCACACACACACATACCTCAACCCAACCACAACACAAACCCATAAATAAATAATTAAATTAAATACAAATTACTGTATATGCTGGTGTATAAGACTACCGCCCCCCTGAAAAACATGCCTCCAGGGGGGGGGGGGTCATTTTATACGCCGGGTGCACTTCAGTTGAGATAGACATAGCTGCCCATAGTGGCCTCCCAATGCCTGCCCACCCACCTCATTCTACATACCATCCAGTATCAGGCGGTATCCAGCGTGGCTGCGGCAAGCACCAGTAGCGAGACAGGGGTGCCAGCCTTTTTGGCGTGACTGGCCCGTTCTGCTCGGTGGGAAGCAGCAGTGCTCTGTCCCTCCCCCTTGTCAACGCAGAGCTTGCACATGCGCACTTGCACACTAGTGCAGGCCATAGGGAGATGTTGAAATCCAATCTGATGTTCTTTTATGTTTTATTTGGTGTGTGGAAGGTGTGTGGAAGAGGCGGTAGTCTTATACGGCAAGTATATAACAAACTATATTTTGAGTGGAAATGTTGGGGGGTCGTCTTATACGCCCAGTCGTCTTATACGCCGGCATATACGGTACATTAAAATACACCCACCCACCCACCCCAAACTTAAATCAACCCACCCACCCCAAATACACACCCGTCACTTGCCTGTTAGTATAAGTGCCTGCCTGGGCAGCACCATTTTGCAAGGTGGATATGGTCATCGTACCAGTTCTCTAGGATAATATACTTAATGTAAAACAGCTGTACCTCCTTAAGGGTTCTCCAATTGGAACAGCAATTGGAACAGCACAGGTGTAGCTTATTGATGAGGCAGCTCCAAGATTTTGCTTAAAAATCCCAAGCCAGGCCTTTTTAGGAACTGTGGTAGTACGTCAATACAGCATAGGTAAAGGTATTAAACACACATTAAAATACACACAGACACACCACATCCAAAGGTGAGTCACTTACCCTGAGGGAGCAGGCTATAGGGAGCTTCAGGCTAGCAGCTTCTCTTCCTTCTCCCCGCTTGGGAGGACAGCAAGGAGGCCGTGCATACACACCAAGCACCGTAGGCATGCATGCACACCAAGTGCTTGGTGCGCATGCGCAGTGAATAGGTAAGCCCCGAAGGTAGTTCCCCCCAAAAGCTGCTACTGTTCTCGGGGACACTGGGAAAAGTTACTACCAGTTCTGGTGAACTGGTGAGAACCTGTTACATCTCATCGCTGTGTTACACCATTGATCATTCAACCAACTTTTAAGTTACTTATATTTGTCAATATAAATATAAAACATTGTTTCCTTACTATTTTGGCCAGCTGTACTACAAGACTATTTAATTTATCACATAGCAATACTGTAGGCTTTACTGGAGACTGTCAACACCATTTTAGTATCTCAACATTCTTATATTTTAATTTTTCATTCCATCTTGACTATTTCACATGTTTTAATTATGATTATGATAATCTGCAAATTTGTAATTTGTAATTTTATGGAATGTTCACTTTTTTTTTTACATTTGTAGACCTCCCTAATGACTTTGCCAGTTGGGCAGTATTTAAATACTCTGAGCAGACAAAAACAGCAGGTACTTTTGGATTCCTGTCAGCTGCAAGAAACAATTTTCTCTTTTGGAGCTGTACCGGAGTGATATTTTCACCTGACATTCCTTTAGTCACTACTGAAGGTCTTTCTTAAGCGATGTCACAAGTAGATAGATCTCCAATATGCCTTCCTTTTCTTTTCTATAACACAAAGAATATAAATCCTGACCTGGGGTATACTGTGGCTATTGCAATATAAGATCTCCCTGTTGAATTGTTGAAATTCTGTGTTAAAATAAACATGATGACTCTCTGTTAATATTTATGCTCTTCAAGTCTCCACAGGATATACAGTAGGGATGTAAATCCTTACTTATTTCAATCTTGCAAGCAGGGACGATGAATTGCAACTTTTTTTTTCTAATGGCAAAACAGCAAAGAATTTCATGCCACTCCTGTTAGAATTCTCATGTTGATGAGAACAGAGTTTTACACACACACACACACACACACACACACACACACACACACACACACACCACCCCTGCCACCTCCAAGGAGGTTGGGGGACCCGATCTGCATTGTTTCTGAAGTTCCTCAACCTCCCTGGCCGCTGCGGTACGCCAAAACATCGGGATTCAAATCCCGACGTTTTGGCTTACTGCAATGGCCAGGGAGGTCGGGGAACATCAGGAACAGGGCAGATCAGGTCCCCTGACCTCCCTGGACATGGCAGGGGTGGCGGGGAGCCTGAAATGGGCAAAAAATTTGGAAGTTTTCTCTCCCATTTCTGGCTCCCCACCACTCCTGCCATGTCACACAAGATCGACACTTGGGAGGGGTGTAATGGGTGTGCACACCTATTCCCCTCTCCCAAGTGCCGATGGAGCAGGCTAAGGGAGCTTTTTGTTTTGTTTACTCTGATATGAAACACAGACTAACACAGCTACTATTTCAAAAGTCTTATTCTGTGCAAGCATATCAGAGAGTAAACAAAACAAAAAGACAAAAATGTTGTGGCACCTTAAAGACTAACTGCTGTATTTTAATGTGAGCTTTTGTGGATCAAGACCACTGGCTCTTTGGCTATAAACAGAGATGAGCACTGAACCCTAGAGTTGGTAACGACTGGCTTTCGAGCAAAAGCAGCCTTTACCTAATAACAGAAGATCCCTGATTGGTATTCAAATTTGACGTCAGGTTTTGTCCCTGCAAGTGGTTCAAGATTTCCCTTGCTCATGATGTAGGCTCCACCCCCAATGTAGGCTCCACCCACAGTGTGGTAGCAAAAAAAACCATTTGCTGCCCACCACTGAATCTTAACACTTAATAAATGTAAAGAAAATTAAAATATGAAATTGTCCCTTGTGAATATCATGACACACCCTTCCCTGTGGACTTCGGGGCCCATGCCAATTAGTCTTCAGAGTTATTAGGTTAGTTAACCACCACCTGACACTCAGCACTAAGTTGGTGGCAGTATGGTCTACTCTATTATCATAGCATGTTAACTTGGCCAGACTGTTGTATATGGCTAATCAGTCATTAAGGTGTCCTAAGATCCCATCTCAAAAAAAAAAAAACCACCCTATTAGATTTCATCTTCTAATGATAGGCTATATGTAACATATATTTTGGCCCTCATGTAGAGGTGTTCCAGGCAGAAGGATTCCTTGGACTAACCAAGAGTGCTGCCGCAGAGTGAAGTCTGAATTAAACTTCCAGTATTTCCTTGTGAGATAATGTTATTTGTGTATTTCCAGTGTCTTCTGTTGAGTATTGTGGTGAGCAGAAGTCAGACACAGATTGCTTGGTAGACCTGTTTTACAATAGGAGCAATAGAATAATGCACACTCACACTGACACCGCATCCTGTAGCTTTTAATTACATTTCTGAAATAGAGAAAGTGAAGAGCAAGTGACATCAGACTTTTGTCTGAAATAGTTGTGAACTGATTCACCAAACAGCCCAGAAGTCTTCAGATTGTTTCCACTAGGTTCCACTGTGTGGATCTTGGAGTTGTCATATGAAGTTTGGACCCTGAAACCCTGGAAATTGTCCAAATGCCAACATGTGGCTTTGCAAAAAAAAAAAAAATCATGACTAGGGAAGCAAAGTGCAACATTATGTTCTCAGCCAATGGTGGTAATTTGAGGACTGTCATAATCTTTCTGAAATGGTACCATGATGAATAAAACATAAGCACCAGAACCTCATCTTCCTGTCTATCAAATCATGTTCATAGATGCTACACCATCTTGACTGTATTTTTTCTGTTTTTTCACTAGCATACTATCAGATGCAAATGAATACAGACAAGATACTTAAGACACTTCTAATAAAAGCTCAGTTATGTGGAATTTAATCATCTAGGAACTTTTTTATTTTCAAGCTTTCAGTACTTAAAATAATTTATTTTTTTCTCTCATCTTGTCTTATTCTTGGAGAATGGATGAGTCAAAACTTCTTGTTCTTCAAGTGCTGTATCCGATTCCAGATGTTGGCTATCATCATGATATAAGCCATGAAGATTGTCCTGGGAACAATATAATGCAGTGGCCTTTCATTTGCCTTCTGCCTTGCAGCATGACACCTGTACCACTGATCCAGTCCCATGAGTCACTTTCTGGTCCTGAGCCTTTTGGCAAGCAAAGTCCTCCTCAGCCCCAGGCCAGTATGGATGAAGCTGCTACCCTCCATCAAGATGGATTCAAGTGGGATTTAATTCACTTGGGGACCATCACCTTCTTTGTGGACTTTGCCACCCTTAGTCCTCAGGGGTTGTCAGATTAATTAACCACTGCCTGATGATCAGCATTGAATGGCTGGCAGTATGGTCATTCCCTCTGAAAAGATATTTATTTTGTCTGGACACCCACTGAATTGCCAGGTTGTTTTTTCCCTATGGTCTTTACCCATCCCACATTTAAGAGTGCCTCAGAAGCAGAGGTCTTTTAGGAAAAATAAGACTTTTGATTTATTCTAACATAGGCTTGCCTCGATCCATATTTGGCAAATTATCTTGTTTTTATTTTGTTCATAAGTGATTAGGAATTAAACATGGCTTTATTTTTATATCTGATTTTTCAAGCTTGCGGTTCTGAAAGATTTGTCCACCTGAAGGGATAACATTAAAAAGGACATGTGCGTTTTCCTTAAATATGTGATCAAATCTGAATCAATGATAACCACTATTCCCCCAACAAATTTATACACCGTTTTTCATCTTTTAGAACTTTATTTTTGTCTCTCTCTCTCCCCCTGGTTTCCCACCCCATCCCCACCCCATTTCACCCCTACCTTATACACCCAAGTCAGTGATTTTGCAGTAGCTGCTGATACAAAATTGTCTAATGGCAGTCACTTTAGAGTCCAACTTCTTCCTCTGCCAGCAGCAAAAGAGACTTTGTTTCTTTCCTTCTTCCATGGAAACCAACAGTACTTCAACACCTACAAAATACTGTAACAATACATATAGTTCAGTCATTTTAAAGTATAAAAGAAACATCTGGTAAAATTCATTTTCCTTAAGATATTTTGCTTCCTAACAGGTTACAGTGGCTACTAAGTCTTCACGTTTTCACATTCTTTCCAAAGATCACATTATAGAGTCTGAGACAGGGTTTCTTCATAGAATAATAAAATCAGGCATCTCTTAATTGCAATTTTTTTTATTACAAAAATCAACCAACTCTCCCTCTAGATATTTACCGTATGCCATGAACTCTGCTTGAGAAATACTCAGCTACTCCATTCCCTAGCTAGCTACATGCCTGGAAAGTAGAATCATAATTAAAACTGCATGTTCCTTCCCCTTTCCCCAATCCAACACCATATTCTATGTTGTGTTTTTAATCAGCACCATATTTCAATCCATGCTTCAGCATGCGAAAACTGTTATCTTTTGCAAGGTTTCAGTTTGGCAACATACAAACATTTAAGCATATGGATATTATTTAGGATGGTCCAAGGTTTTATAGGCTATTATGGCAGGCAGATGGGATCACAGCATTCGTACTCCTACCAGCAATGGGGCTGAGCACAATTCATATTCTTCTAATACCAATATCCTATTCGGGTTGGCAGGAGCTGGGACAGACGCATTGTTGCCCCGGCCCCATATCTGCTCCAACTTGAGACACCAAGTCATCAGAGGGCATTTACCCTAGCCCGCTGCCAGGCCCTCCCTTCTGCAGTTCTTGAGGGAAAGTTCCACAGGACACCAATGTCAGAGAGACTATGCCCCTGTGACTCTGGAGAAACTGAAACCAAGAACATGTTCTTTGTAGCTGCCTTTTCAATAGAAATATCCGGGCAAGTTCATATCTGCTCTGCTCTACAAGCGTGGTGGGCAGTGACCACTCCGCAACACACATACCCCTCTGGGCAGGGTGGTGGTATCATTGGGTGGCCTTTGAGTGGGCTGGCAGCAAAACTGGGGGCCTTACGGGCAGGGTGGTAGTAAAATTGGCTGACCAAGCATTGCAAGTGTTGTGCTGCTGTTGCTGCTGCTAGAAAAAGTGGCGGCAGCATGTGGGATGGTCCAGGAAGTGCGGTGGAAACTCTTCCATTCCCCCGGCAGCTGGATGTCCAGGCAGCGTGGTTTGAGCAGCATAACTCGCACGATGCCCAAACATCACGAGAGTGCTGCTGCTGCTGCAAGAAGGAGCACCGGCACGCGAGCTGGTCTGGATGGTGCAGAGTGGCCTCCCCTTCCCCTAGCCGCATGTGCCAGCACCTCCACCACTGTCCAAGCGACACTCGCAGGAGGCAGCAGCAGCAGCCGCTAGAGGAGGAGGAGAAAGAAGAAGAGATGATGACAATGCCAGGGTAAGTGACTCTCCTTTGTGTGTGTGTGTAGGTGGGAGACAGGGTCTGGAGCAGGATAAGGCAGGTTCTTTTTGTTTTGTTTACTCTGATATGCTTGAAACACAGACTAACATGGCTACTATTTCAAAAGTGTTATTCTGTGCAAGCATATCAGACAGTAAACAAAACAAAAAGATATAAACGTTGTGGCACCTTAAAGACTAACTACTGTATTTTAATGTGAGCTTTTGTGAATCAAGTTCACCGGCTCAAAAGCCAGTCATATCCAACTCTAGGACTGCAGTGCTCATCTCCATTTACAGCCAAAGAGTCAATGCTGCCTGTGATTGCAGATGTATACATGGCCATATGGCAGGCATGACTAGATTGCCTACAATATAGGCTCCGCCCATTATGTAGGCTCCGCCCACAATGTAGGCTTTGTCCACGGTGTGGTAGCAAATTTTTTTGCTGCCCACCACTGTCTACAAGTATTCTGGTCAGACAAACACCACATACATCTACTGGCTTCTATCTGATGAAAGACCCACCTTCACCCACAACACTGCCAGATTCTGTGCTGCAGCATGTAAGATCAGAAGAACAATCCTGGCAGGATCTTCAACCAAATAATATACTTGCACCACAGCATGGGCTAGTAATAATTGTAATACTGGTGACCTATGTACTAATTTTCCTCCTCCTTAACACTGAGCAGAAATGCTCCTTTTAAGTCCCCTTATTGTATCTTTTGTCTCTTGATAAATTTTAGTTCCCTCACTTTAACTTCTGTTTCCTCTGCTGTTCTATGCTGGAGCAGAAATGCTCCTTTTAAGCACCCTCATTTTAACTCTTGACTCTTAATATATTTTAGTACCCCCATTTTAACTTCTGTTCCTTTTGCTGTTCTATGCTGGTCTTGGATCATAATAAAGATTTGATTTGGAATATCCTATTCAGAGGTTAAGTGTCCCCCTTCTTCAGAAGCTACCACATCATGCAATCAATCATGTGACTGGTTACAGAACTGCTCTCACAACCAGTGTGAGACTGAAAGTGCGAAAGGGGAGCTTGGTAGAACAAAGAGAATGCTTACATGATTGTTCTTCTGTGATCCTGTAACAACCCAACAGAATACTAAATACTAATTTTTTTTAGCACTTTTAGCTTCTGAATCATTTATTTATTTATTTATTTATTTATTTTATTCAGATTTATATTGCCGCCCACTCGCCGAGGCGACTCAGGGCAACTTACAGTCAAAACAGCAACAGTACAATTGACTCAGAATCATAGACTCAGAAGTTAGACAAAACACAGAACAGAACAAAAACTAAAGAGAAAATCATTGTGACACCTTAAAGCAGGCGTTCTCAACCTTTTTTTTCAGATTGGGCCAGTCTCACCCCTGACATACAGCTGTGGAGGCCAGAGGCAGGTTCCTCCTGGTACTTACCATTTTGACATCATCCATGTCTAGAGGTGCCTGGGTTGTCACCATGGGCCAGATTAATGATATACATGGGCCTGATTGGGGTTGAGAATGCCTACCTTAAAGAGCAACTGCTACTTCCCTGGACAATAAAGGGAGACACTAAGACAGGTGTGGCCAACCTTGGCACTCCAGCTGTTCTTGGACTTCAATTACCAAAAGGCCAGGTCAGCATCCTTGCTGATCAGGGCTTCTGGGAATTTAAGTCAAAAAACAGCAGGAGCACCAAGGTTGGCTACCCCTGCACTAAGAGATCAGAATGGTGGCCAACTATTGGCATCCTTAGCTGGGACAATTTACTTCAGAGTATGAGAAGTGCTGGCAAGAAAACAGCATGGGAAGAAAATTGTCACACTCCACCATCTCCACCATGATGCCAAACTGGATTAGGTGTTCACAGTGCTACTGTTTATGAAATGTAATAAACAGTAAACAACGCACTAAAGCATGCTTGCCTATGTAGTTTGATCCTGAATTTGTAGCTAAATTGAGGGTAAACTGAGGACTTCAGCTAAACACAATAAATCATTCTTTTCAAATGTAACTGGGAAACTTCAGATTTTACATTCAACATAGATCATTTACATCCACCCATATACTATTCATTTTTCATGTTTTAGAGAACCTTCTGGTACTCTGTTGTGTAGCAGAAGAGAAGGAACAAAAAGTGAGGGAAATTGTGGAACAGCAAAAAACTACAGAAATAGGAGTGGTTGGTCCCCCCCCCCCCAATCTTTGACACCAACACTTCAAATTATGCCCATTTGTTCAATTGGTGGCAGTGGCGATAGCAGCTGCTACTCATATCCAGGTATACATTTTTTCCTGGAAATCAGGGAAAATGCTACTGGCATGGATTTGTTTAAGGTGAATCACAGCTTGCCATGAAGTCACCCACACACTATGATCACAGAGCCATCTTCTGCAGCACATATGAAATACAACATGCAGGATTTAACACTGGGACTGCAATGGACTGCCGCAGCCTTGAGGATGTTAACAAGGTGTGCCTTCATAACCAATCCATCTGGCATGGCCTGTTCTGCCTCCATGACCATTGAATGGTCATTTGCTCAGTAGACTTAGGTCAATTCATACACTACATTTACACACAACTGGGATTCCCTTGCAAACATATGCATAGACCATTTGTTGTTCAGTTGCACAGTCGATTCCGACCCTTTGCGACCCCATGAACCATTGTCCACGAGGCACTTCTGTCCTCCACCATCCTCCTCAACTCACTCAGTTCTGTGCCCATTGTCTCTACAATACCATCTAGCCATCTCATTTTTGGTTACCCCCTTTTTCTTTTGCCCTCCACCAAACAGTAACACAAGGCTCTAACTCAAGGTTGTATTTTGAAAGACCACTAGAGTACAAAGATCTAATCCATTAGTAAAACATGTAGATGAGTGTAAAACTGGTCCAAGGGCCACATTTGACCTCTACGACTGCTGTAGTGACCCACAGACCCACCAAAATCTCTCACACACAAAAGTGTAATTCCCCAGAAAAATGTGAAGTATCACTTCTAGAAGCCTCCAGAAGCAGTGATTTATCTTTCATTTAGGCTGTAGCATCCCTTCATCTCTTCTTTACAATCAAGCAATTCTCCAAAATCATAAATGGACATCTGACTATTTTAGATTTTTATTTTTTTTCACTTTTTACATGGCCAACATCCTAAAATTGGCCCCCAGGCTACTGAAGTTATTGCTGAAGCATCATTTGCTGGGCTGGCTTGAAAGAGGTGATAGATAGACCTAGTATGAGAAATGTTGCAATTGCTAGGGATATGCCCATTTGTGGATCAAAACTAACACAATCTTTGAGGAGACTCTTTCTGTGTACCCCAGCCAAATATTTTGTCTGGTGTTATTAGTGAACCACTGCCGAGACTGACAGTATGAACAAGTATAATATTGTTGCTTATAATTCAAAGCTAGCCTGTGTAAAAACAGACATGTGGTATGAGGAAAATGTAATTAATTTGGTGGTATAAGCCTTCATAAATTATCAAGTATTCCCAATAGCAGTCCTGGAAAACTTACAGAGAACATGAGCTGCCTTTCAATTACTCAGTTTGCCTGCTACTGGAATTCTTTTAAGGTGGTGAGAGGCTGGTTGCATTACAGATGCTGAAACCATCCTCACCACTGACATATTGTTCCACCTTTAATTAAGACCGTAAAGTTCCTCTGGGCCATGCAGAAGCCAGTAATCTGCATCCAGAGGCTGTCACTCTCTTCTCTAATGGAGTGCAGCACACAAAAATTAATTATAGGGGAAAGGTTGCTGTTCCAGCTGGGACTGAAATCTCTAGATTCCAGAGCAAATGTTTTGCTGTTGATCAAAATGAGACGCTCTGTTTGCTGCAGCCACAACAGTATCTGAATTGTGTCTATTTCACATTTTTTTTCACTGCTTGAAGCAATATTTTCAAAAGAAATAGTATTTTTCTTTTGAAGTTGAATGGAAGTTAGTGTCTGTCTGTCTGTCTGTTGGTCTGCCTGTCTGTCCATCCATCATATTTTACCCTGCTTTTCTCCTATAAAAGAACTAAGAAGGCTTACATCGCAATTCTCACCTGTCCCACGACCTCACTCCGGCCGCCGCTTCTGCCATCATTGCCTCAATCCTTGTCTCCTCCACTTAAATCAGTATTTGCATATACCGATTTAAACTAATATAAGCAAATGTAATCACAATTAGACATTGCTGCTCTAAGATAAGTGGAAATAAACTATCGTTTACTGTATTGCACAAGACTTGGCTAAATAGCCACCTTGAAACACAGCACTCAGATAAAATTCAAAATCCTATTGCGTAAATTGAATTGAAGCAGGACTGCTGCCACTATAGAACTTTTGTTGGCATACTGAGCCATCAGTTTTGCTTGGCACATTCAACTGATTGCACGATTCAAAAATGTAATTCTTTGTTTCTCGAAGTAATGCCCAGCATATTTACACCAGTAGAACTTTAAGCTACGCTGCTACAAATGGGATCTTGGCCATCGTCAGCTGCCTTGCTTGCTCTTTAGGACAAAAGTGGTTAGACATATTTTAAGTAACGACTTTTGATTGCATATATACGGAACTAACTGATTTATGCATCATTTAGCTTCAGGGGAAATTGAGCCCTGGGAATTCCCAAGCTGACTCATGATAAGAAGGTTCAATACACTAAACCTGGACTTATGAACTTGATAGGCTACTTTTCCATCAAAAATCTTCAAAAGAGGTGTACAGAAATTAAACAGCAAAATGCAAGCAAATAACATCTCCCCAAAAATTAATAATACTAAAACTGAGTAGTAGAAAGATGGGCATAAATAGAGAACAGCAAATTAGTGTTACCACTAAATTAGTATTTTGCTGTATGTATATATATTGCAACAGTGAATCACCCAAAACACAATGGTAAATGTAAAGGTCACCCTTGCTTGAAAGCCAGTTTTATCTGACTCTAGGGTTCAGTGTTCTTCTCTGTTTATAGCCAAAGAGCCAGCACTGTCTGCATCTACAGACATTTCCATGGACATATGGCAGGCATGCCTCAACATTGGAGTATACAGAACGCTGTTTACTGGGAGCTCACTCTGTACCCTAGAATCAAACTCCGACCTTCCAGTCAGCAAGTTCAGCGTCTTAACCACTTGAGCCACCAGTCCCACAAAACACAATTACTAATATAGAATCATCCCACTCACAACCTTCCCTGGGATAGATCCAGTGGTGGGCTCAAAAAAAATTTTTACTACCACACTGTGGCCATGATCTGGTGGGCATGGTCAGGGGGAAAGCCCTGCGTTTCACCAGAATTAGGACTACTTTATTTCAAAACTCGGATGGGCGGGGCCAGCCAGAATTTCTGCTACTACTTCTGGTGAACTGGTGCGAACCTGCTGATGCCCACCACTGGATAGATCTTTGAATTGATCTGTATGTAAACAAATGCAGCATTTGCAGTACAGCATGGTAGTAATTTCCCCTGAAATTACAGGAAAAAATGCTGAGATCTGTTATTTTCAAGATCATGACAATTACTCTTCAGTCTACAAGGACTCTCAAAATAATCTATAACAGGATATTATCTAAAACAGCTTAAGAACATTTAAAGAAATACGTGAAGACATTAGTTAAAGTAGATTTGAATGAGACAATTTTAGAAGAAAGCTGGCAGAGAAAGTGGAGGAGAAGGATTATGAGAACTATGTCCGTTAGAGTGAAAGAACATAATTACAAATTATTATGGTGGTGGTATATGACCCCAGTTGGGCTGCACCAGATGGATAAAAGGATGAGTGACAAATGTTGGAGATGTAAACAAGCAGAGGGAACATATGTACACATGTGGTGGAGCTGTGATCATTTTAAAAAATTCTGGGGGGAAATAGAAAGTGAAATAAAGAACATATTGGATATGCAGCTTGAACTGGGGCCAGATATAACTCTGTTAACAGAGGTGGACACATTAAAAATGAGTAATGACAATAAAGAATTAATGTCTGTGATGTTGTCAGCGGCCAGACAATGTATTGCGAAAAATTGGAAAAACGATGTACTGTATTTTTAAAAATACAGGATTGGTATAAAGAAATGTGGGAACTGGCACTTAATGACAAGCTTACATGGGAACTGAATATTAGAAAAGGTAGAGTTCATGTTAATAGATTCTGGAGAACCTGGCGACCATTTGTTGAATATGTAATGGTTAAAAAGAAGGGCATCAATCCTGTACCGGATCAAAATGATTTTTGGAAATTATGAGTTGTTACAACCCCTCGGACATTGTAAATAGCACAAGGGTGGTAATAAAAGAGTGAATTACAGTAGAGTAGGAAAACAAATGTATTAGAAAATTAGTCAAAAAGTTTGACATCAACGATGGATTATGTATCTTTATTTTATATTTGATTATGCTTTGTTGCTTTTTATGTAAATTCCATGTGTATTTTACTCAGTGCTGAACATGGGAATGTATGATTTTTTTTAATGTATGAGTTTTCTTTTCATGTATATTTCTTTGTTTCTTTTTGTAAACCTATAAATAAATTTTTTAAAAAAGAGCCCATTTTAAAACCAGTTTTAAAGATTATTGTTGGTTGCTCATGGGAAGCTTAACAGCACTGAAGCCAGCCTCATTTCTCCTTGGGAAGGACATTAACAAACAAGGTGTTAAGCAAGGGCCTATTATATTGACATGGAGTGTTTGGTTGTGGTTTATGTATAACATAAATACCTGTACCTGTGTTTTCTCCACAGCATTGTGCATCCTGATCAGGTTTTACAGTGCCCCTCCCTCCCACCCTGATGTGCATAGCAAGAAGTAGCTGGTCACTTCAGGCCAGACAGGAATTTTTGGCTCACAACTAGATTGGCTGTGTGGTATGGGTTTTTTTTTTACCTATTCCGTCATGCACAGAGAGGGTATTCAGCAATTGGAGGGAAGAGGTTGCTTTTTAGGTAATTTTTGGCAGGTAGTGCAGTCATTTTAAGTCCCCTAAGGGCCAGTGGTAATACATGAAAGTGCATATGGTTGAACCAGTAGTCCCGGGAGAGGTATACACCTGGGGACAAAGGCTGCCTCTTCCATGCCATGCATCATATGGATGGTCAGTAGCAGATAGGAGGGGAGTCCAAATGTGATCATAGCCCTCCAGGGTTATGGTTCAGAGGGATTACCCAGACAGCACTGCAAAGACACCTTCCGAAGACCCAATGGCATTATCTTCTGAGTTAATTGTTTAATAAAGGTGGCCCTAGTTTTCAACTAACACTGGTGTCTGAGTCTTCTGTGGAACTGAGTGGCAAAGCCCTGTCTTGAGTGTGCTCCAGTCTAGCCTGGGCATCAGTGATGGGATGATAAAAATTTTAGTACCCCACCCTGACGTCATCACAGTGGGGGCGGAGCTAACGTCATGACGTCATGGGTGGAGCCAACGTCATGACGTCATGACGTTGTAGGCGGGGCCAAAAATAAAATAAATAAAATAAAAATAAAACACACACACCCCTCAACCCACACACACAAAACCGTTAATAAAATAAATAAATAAAATAATAATTAAATAAAAATACACCCAAACACCCACCCACCCCAAACACAAACCCCACTTACAATGGGGACCATTGGGGCTGGCCCTGAGCCTCAGCGCCCAGCGGCGGCGCGCCTAGCCGGGTGGCCGAGGGCCTCCCGGCCGCAAACCTCCATGGGCAGCCCTGAGCCTCGGCACCCATCGGCGGCACGCCTAGCCCAGTGGCCCAGGGCTTCCGGCCGCAACTCTCCACGGGCTGCCCCGAGCCTCGGCGCCCGGCGGCGCTCCTAGCCGGGCGGCCCAGGGCTTCCGGCCGCAACTCTCCACAGGCAGCCCCGAGCCTCGGTGCCCGGCGGCGCTCCTAGCCAGGCGGCCCAGGGCTTCCGGCCGCAACTCTCCACGGGCTGCCCCGAGCCTTGGCGCCCGGCGGCGCTCCTAGCCGGGCGGCCCAGGGCTTCCGGCCGCAACTCTCCACGGGCAGCCCGTGGAGAGTTGCGGCCAGGAGCCCTGGGCCGCCCGGCTAGGCGCACCACCGGGCGCTGTGGCTCAGGGCTGCCCGTGGAGAGTTGCGGCTGGGAGCCCTGGGCCGCCCGGCTAGGCGCGCCGCCGGGCAGCGAGGCTTAGGGCGCCCGTGGAGAGTTGCGGCCGCCAAAGTCATCCCCGCTGCAATCTCCGCCGCCGCCATTATCATTGCTGCCGCTGCTGGTGCTGTCATCGCCGCTCCCGTCATCGCCACCACTGCCTGTGTTGCCGCCGCCATCAGCGCCGCCACCGCCACTATCTCGTTCTTGAGGACTGCCCGTGTTGCCGATTTTTTAAAAAAATTGGAGCTAAAATGGCTCCGATTTACTGCGCATGCGCAGAAACTCAATCTGCCGCATTGCGCATGTGTCAGATTGAGTTTCTAAGCATGCGCAGTAAAATTGGAGTAAAAATTGCTCCAATTTTATTGCGCATGTGCAGAAACTCAATCTGACGCATGCGCAATGCGGCAGATTGAGTTTCTGCACATGCGCAGTAAATCGGAGCCATTTTAGCTCCGATTTTTTTTAAAAAAAATTCTTTCGGTGAGGCGTCCGGAACCGGACGCCTCAAAAGTGGACTCCCCTCACGGAGAACCCTCCGGGATTGTTCTTACCGGTTCCAGGGAACCGTATAGAACCGGGGACATCCCATCACTGCTGGGCATGCCATAGATTTCCATGGAGGATGTCAGATTACAAGCAAGCACAACTCTATGCTGTCTTTCAGATAGTCATTTAGGCCTTGTAGATCAAACCACCATACTGAATTGAAACTGGAAATAAAGCAGGTGCACTTGGTTCATAACCTGAGAGCAAAATGTAGTTCACAGGATCATAAAACTACAGAGCTGGAGGGGATCATCAGAGTACACAGACACACACTGTAAAAGAAGGAAAGCTGTAACTAAAGTGTCCTTGGCAGATGGTACTTGGACCTCTATCTAAAAATCTCCAGTGAAGGAGAGTCCAACAGCCCTCTGAAGCCATCCATTTCACCATCAAGCAGCTCTTCTTGTGAGGAAGTTCTGCACAAATTTTAATTGAAATCACCTTTCTTATAATCTGAATCCATAACTTTGAACACTAACTGCTAGAATCCAGAAAATAAACTTACTAAAAAAAAATTGAAATGACAATTTTCAAATATTTGAAGACAGCTATAATGTCACTGCTGAGTTTTTTCTTTTGCAAGCTAAATATCATACAAAGCTGATTGTGAGAAAGGTATGAAATAACCATACAAAACCTATTTGGGAAGCAATTGTTTGAGCCACTTGAGACTTTTTACAAAATTGCAGGAACAAAATCCCTGTATGATTAAAGTAGAATCATTGAATAATTGAGTTTGAAGAGGCCTATGAGGCCAACCAGGAAAACAAATCAAAGCAGATGTGATGGATAGCCGTCAAATTTTATCTAGTAAGCCTACAACGTTGTAGCACTCACCACCTTATGACGTTATTGGTTTTATTGTTGTACTGCTCAAACAGTTAAGAGTTTTTTCCTGATATTTTTCCTCAATCTGGCTTCCTTTAACTTGAGTCTGTGATTACATGCCCTGTGTGAATGCAGCAATACTTTGATCTATGTGTTATCACCGTGGTACTGATTTAGATTCTTTAATTCCTTTGGTTTGATCTGGTGTTAGAAAAATGCTCAAGTAGGGGCTGCTGGCAGACAACAACACGCTGTGTGGATGTGGAGAGATACAGAATCCAGCTCATTTACTGGTCTGAGGATTACTGCCAGAAACATGCACAGATGAGGACTTAAATTTGAGCAAATGAAGAGAGTAGCTTCATTTTGGCAGTCCAGGGTGTGATTGGGACATGAAAGAGGAAGAAGAACTGATTTAGATAGTCCCTTTCCACTGAATAACATGCCAAGCATGTTAATTGAAACATGAGAGACATGTGGATTGTTCATACCATCTACTGGTTACCTTTTCTTTTAAAAGCACACAGATTAAAAATCAGATATGAAATCTACAAAGGCATTTGCAGATTAATTCTTTAAAATTAGCCATATTGTTAATCGGTTAAAGTTTACAATCCCCACAAAAGAAATTTCAAAGCTTACATGAGACTACCCACTCTGCATATCTGACTTAAGATTTTCCCTAATCAGGAAAGGGAAATGTAATATATGTCTGTGTTTTGTTGATGTCATTAAGGTAATTGATTTCTCCCCTGTAACACATGTCCCTTGATACCAGTCCTTATCATCAAGATGAAGATGGGGGAATGACATGCAATGATGTGCAATTAGTATTGTCTGATCCTAGCCCCAATAGACTGGCCAGTGGGGGAAAGCTCATTTTCAGTTTATTTCATCTGCTACTTCCCATATTTATTAATATTTCTTCTTCTGTCCATTGCCAAGACGCCACAATTGGGGAATCACTGTTGCTTTTTAGTTCTATAAAAGATATACTGTAGAACAACATGATATGTGAGATTCCTGCACAGTAAGTCTGAGGGAGATAAGTGGATGCAGCCAGCAATACACTCTGAGCGATTACTGAATTTAACTACAGTAATGTTACTACTTGAAGATTCTGTCATGCCACCTTAGTGACAGTGTCTATAAGCTGGTGGAGGAGGAAGCTTTCCTGGAGTTTGGTACACCTTTTGATAGCAGTATTAATGACAATTTTGCAACTTCCACATTTCTCATTACACAGCAGCCCTATTTGTGTGTTGCTTATGGTGTAAATCTACTTCCTGATGAAACGAGGAGCCTAACAGCTCCAGAAAGATTTTTCTAAGCTTAAGGATGAGACATTTCTGTACAGTGTTTGTTGACCCTCCCATGTGAAAAACAATTTTGGAAAAACAGGGATCTTGATTCTGTGAAGACAAACTATCCATTCAGGAATCTCCTTATCAAACTCATTATTTCCCATGTGGGGAGAGATTGATAGATGGCAGAGAGCAAGTATGGTCTCTTCTTTGCTTCTTAGATCAACAAAATATGCAGTGTCTGCACATTGCTTGTGGGCCCATTGAATCCATTACTTGGAGTCCTACCCAATGGAGCTGCAGAAAACAAGCTAACTCCCACTTTTGAAGCAAGAAATCTCTCTATGAGTGGATAGATGCTAAGTAATCACAGCAGTGTATGAATCATTTGGGTCAAAAAGGTTTCCACAACCTGTAGGAGAGAGTAAGTTGAAGATCAGCATCTGGGACCTTTCATGTACCCATAATTTCATACAGTATGTTTTACTGTTTTATTGAGCTATTGTTTATACCAGGTGTGGCTAAACTTTTCAAGCCACAGGCCAGTCACATGGTTTTTCCCAGCGTAAAACACATCTGCAGCTGTTGTAAACACATTTATGACAGCCACAGGTGCATTTATGGCGTTTTGTGTATGAATGGAACATGTCCACTTCCACTTCCGGTAGTGGTTAGGGTCACGTGGGCTGGATGATTTGGTACCATGGACTAGATCTGGCTCATGGGACATAATTTGGCCACCCCTGGTTTATATTGTCTGATATTTTTAATGGTTATAAGCTAAATAGTTGTAAGGTAAATGTATAAGGCTTTTTTCAGAGATTATACACCTTTAAAACCTTTAAAATAGAAAGAAAGATCTTCCAGATATCACTGAGCTAGAATTCCCATTGTCCTTGGCCATACCACCTTGGCCAATGACAGTTGTAGCTGTACAAAGTCCCTACTTTAAGGAACAGTATCATTTTAAAAACCAACAGTTAGGTATTCAAATGTATTATCAGTACAGTAAAACCTCGGATAACGCTAAGACTTGGTTCCACAAGTCTTGACGTTATCCAATTTTTAGTGTTCTCCAAATTATGTTAAAATCCTATGGGATGGATCGGATAACGTTAAAGCTCCATAGAGATATATTGTAACCACACAGGCTTTAGCTGTTGTTATCCGATCCATCCCATAGGACCTTAATGTTATTCGATCCAATTCTCCTACCCAGATTACTTAATGTTATGCGATTTTAGTGTTATCCGAGGTAAACGTTATCCGAAGTATTACTGTATTTGAAGGTCCCCAACCAAAACAATTAAAGTGAGGGGGAGGTTTGGATAAGGATTCATGTATATTGAAATGTGACTAAGGCATCTAGCTGCTGCGATGATTAGTATCACAATCTTTTACCATCTTAATTTTTTAGTCCCCTTTATAGCAGTTGCAGTCACCATTAAATTGTGGCAGCACTTGAGCTAATAATTAGACAAAGAGACACAGCTGTAAGTGTTCAACAAGGTTGCAGTTTCCAATTTGAATAGTCCTAATAAATAGCAAAGGAATCAACATTTGCAAGGAGAATGCAAAGCAGATGCAAATTGGATCTTACTTTATTTGTCTGTTCCTTGTTTCTGTCTAATCCAACCAGAGGTAATTGATCATGTGTACTACATACCTTCTAAAGCTCAGTGCTTCCATTATTCAAGGTGATTTTCCAGGAGGGGGGGGAGAGGAGTTAGTAGTTCCTAAGAACAAAACAACCCCATTTCTGTTAGTGGGGAAAACTGAGAAAATTATAAAGCGTGGAATCAAGTGCATCACCATGAAACTACTGAAGCATCAGTTCTACTCTGCTTGCTAGACATGACTTGTCTGTAAGTGTCTTTTTGAATATGACAGGTAGACTGTTGCACAGAAGAAATCTGGGTGTGATTTTATCACTGAGCAAGTCAATACATGAGAAAAATTTACCCATGTAAAGTGCTTTGGAATATGTTGTATGAGATAGTGTCATTATTGTTTTATTTCATTTCTAAGCAGCCTTTCTTCAGGTATGAGACTCAAGACAGTTTAAAAGATTAAAACATGTTAGAATAATAACACAATAAATTACAATAATAAAAATAATTAAAGGAATAATAAAAATGCAACAGAATAGCCCCTTTTTAAAAGGTGCTTTTCTATTAGCCTTGTTACCCACTTAATTGAGTTTAAGTACACTTAAAATAGCGATTCTGGATCTGGGAGAGATAGAAGAATTCAAAACAATTGAACCACATGGAATTGCAAAAATGAAAGTGAATATGTGATTGACATCCCTTGCTGTAAGATCATGGGCTGAAATCCCTAAGGAGGAGGGCCCGAGGTGTAACCCAGTGACGCAGACACACACAAAGCTTTTTCTTTCTATGGAATGCTGTGGAGCCCTTCTGCAAAATGTGAGACTTGTGGAAGGAGGGGGGCGGAAGGCTTTCCCTGGAACCTTAATGGTTAATTTCTGCTTTGAAATGCTTGCTGATATTTTTATGAACTGTATCCTGTATGTTACTATGCTTTCAATATATTTCTTGAAGAAACTTGGAGTGATTATTTGGCCTAATGCTACCTTTTCTACACACATCTGAGGCCTGGGTTGTCCAGCCAGATAAATGCAATCCAGAAGAATGTTGGGGCCTACCTGAGAGGCAGGTACCTTCTGTTACAAATAATTTCAAAAGTCATTTGTGTCAGGTTGTTTGGGTTGTGGTTTTGTTTTTGTTTTTTTTGCATTGTGTTCAAGAACACATTAATTTATAATAACCAAAACTTATACCAAATGAGATGAATTAACATTTAAGGTGGAACAAGAATCTCTGTTGGTTTTGTTACAACTTACTAACACAGTTAGCTCTGTAGATATAACAAAAAATAGCAGTTCCATGGAGAAGCAGCAGAGTAAAGTGATAGAAAGTCAAGCCAAGGCAATTGAATTTAAGATCTACAACAGGGGTGCCCAAATGTTTCGGGCTGTGGACTGGTCATGTGGTTCAGGGAGCCAGTCACTATGAGCCATGGGCTAGATCTGGCCCCCAATGCCAATTCATCCAGCCTACGAAGCTCTCATAGCTCCCAGAAATGGAAGTAAAATGTGCACGTTCTGGGGCATTTTACTTCCGTTTCCGGGAGCGACTAGGGCTTTATGGCCAGATCCAGCCCACAGACTGTAGTTTGGGCACCCTGATCTACAAAAAGAAATAGAGCAGAGAATATTACAGAATGATTCATTTTTATGCAATGAAGTGTGTCTGAAAATTGAATCAATTAGATTCTGTTGTTCAAAAGAGATAATGAAATGAAACCTCTAATTCATAATACTTCTGTGCCTTTTGACTAACAAAAAGCAGCTTTCATTATCTGAGGTTCCTTTGGTGCCTAGCAGATAGTCACCACACAAAAAGATAAAGCAAGACACCTGTCTACTTTTTTACACTGAACTAAACATGTGGTGGAATAATGCCAAACCTGGCTTTTGCTGAACTTTTCCTTATTGATTTCCACTGTTTTAAGAATTTTTTCTGTAGCCTTTCTCGATTCAGTTATCAGAACCAGATTTGGAGGAAGTTGCTTAAGTTAAGAAGTACAAGAAACTGGGAGTTTTACTCCTTTACATTATGCATTCTAGTATAAATTAATGGCTGAAATCATGTTGCTTTTTTATGCATGTTAAAGCAAAAAAATAAATAATATTTATTCAGTTCTAGCTGGCAATTAATGAGTCCCCATTGGGATTTTTGAGTGTGCACCAAGCAGCAACTCATTAATTGCCAGCTAGAAGCAAGTCAAAGTTACATTACTTGCCTTCTGCAATGTTTAATAAAGCAACAAGATTTCAGCCACTATTTCACCAGATTTTTAACAGTCATGAATCCTTTCCCTATACATAAATATTTCTCATCTTTTTTCATACATCCCTGCACATTCCACATACAATAAACTCTATACTTCATCATAACTGAAGAATAAAGCAAAAAAATCAGATATATTATTATTCATCAAGGGACTGTGCAATTAGTTTTATTCAAAGAATTGTTTTTATTTGTTTTTGAGATGAAAAATGAAATTCTAACACAGTATGTATTTATTTCAAGCTTCATGTGGTTCCCTTGAAATCCTGGCATGTCCATGGGAGGGCACACATGTATACACTGTAGATCTCCCTGCTCCCCTTTAAGGAAACAGATTGTGCTGGGCATATCAACTGGGGGATGCTGGGAACAGTAGTCTCCAAATTAATCTCTGTGGTTTGTTAATGAGCATGTTTATATCTGGTTTCATTCAGAAAGACTTCCATTTTTATTTGCCTTTCTGATATCCATAAAGGCAAAAATTACAGAAATTAGAATCTTAAGGCAAAATCCTATTATTTTGGAGTGGGGGTATCATGCAAAGGTTGTTACACAAGCGTTTGAATGGCTTCTAAGCTTGTACAAGGAAGTAACTACTCCTTGTGCAAATTCAGAAACTATAAAACTGCTCATGAAATGGGCCTTTGCAGCACAGAAGGAAGAAATAGGGTTCTCCCCATAGAATTTTTAACTTGCAAGAGACCTTATAGGTCAACTGGCTACCTTTTATAGCAATCCAGGCATCTATATTAATGATAACTGATGTAATTATTCCAATCAGTAAAGGCCTACTGGAAACATTGTATGAACTACAGTTGAGGAACAGATGCTAATTAAGAGTAAAACCATTTTTCATGATAGCAACAGTTGTGAAATTACCACCGAATGATATTTGCATTTTAAACCAAGCAGGTGTCTCTCTCAGAAAAAGAGCTTAATACAATAGCGAAATCAGCCATACACTCCAGCAGTGTCCTGGATTTTGACACTATCTCTTAATTGACTTTTCTTAAGACACACTGGCAATGGAAAAGACTGTTGGCAAAGGCAAGTAGTCCCTACTGCCAGAAAAGTGTCAAGACATTTATCAAGCAAGCAAGCAAATGCCAGCAGTATTATACTAATAATATATGAGAGAGGATTTCTGTGGCAATGGCTTTTCAGCTGCTGTGACAAATGGACAATTGCAGGTTCTGAGACGGTCTACCACAGGCTGTTCTGCTATGTTTTACAAAAAGATTCTTCCATTACTGTGTCCCAGACCAATAGTTTTTATCACTCCTCATTGCTTTTTTGTTATATATTTTTTATTAAATTAAACAGCCAATGTGGCCAGCACGATCATTTTGCACTGTATCATACATTAATGCATTAGGGAGGGGAATTCTTGTAATGTTTGGATGAGTGGGCAGAACCAATATAAACACACTGCATTGGCAAGTCAAATTAAAGCAATTCAGCTTCACTGTGGCTTGATTTGCAGCCTATTTTGTGCTTCTGTTTGGATTAGGTAATCACACAGAGACTGCAGATTGCTTTATGCCATTGTCCATCCATACTGGCCCCTCAGTTTAATGTGGTCTACATTATAGCCCACAGCCATTTTTTCATCCTACACCAATTCTTGGTTCTCTTTTTATGCTTCATTGTAATGGCAGTGGGCTTTTCAAAGTTTAGCTAAGTGGTAGGGGAAAGCGACAGTTTCCCAAAGTTCTCCAAACATACAAACACATGCATACTGCTGAAACATAGTGTCTGCTGTCATTTGTTTCTATTTCATATTGATTTTTTTTCTCTGTGCAGAGGTGATCTACTGCTAAACTAATGTGTCAATGTACTGATAAGATGATCTAGTACTAAACTCAGTTCTTTGTTTAAAGAATAAAAATAATACTTTATGGTGGCAATGGAGAAAGTTTGCAGAGGTGGGTGTCCCTGCTGTCCAAAGTATCACATCCAGCTTAGTATGTCACCAGAATACTCTGAGACGCTCCCACAAAAAATCCTTTTGAAAATGGAATAACTGATCAATATAAATCTGAATAAGTAAATAAATAAATAAATAAGGGAGAAGGAGTCAATTTGAATTGTTCAGGCTTGAATTGTTGTCAGACATCGGCCGTCTCATCATAAGGGCTCCTCCCCCCAAGTTCCTGAGACACCTTGTCCCATTCCTGGAACTCTCACCCTTACCTTCCACCTTTGAAAGAGCTGAGCTGCGTAGAAAGGAACTCTTACTATGCTCAGGCAATAGAGCAAAACAAGGGAGGATTCTGGTAGCGTAGCTTTGTGTGTGTGTGCCAATAAAAAGAACAATAATTTTCAGAGAGAAACAGCCGCTTTATTCTTCAGGTTCATGTAGGATAGTCCATGGAAACAACGTAGTTATTAAAAGGTCAGTAACAGATATCAGTCCAGGTAACAGTCCAGGTTCATTAGGTAATCATAGTGAAAGAAAAAGAATAGTCCCACACCATAGCCAGGGTCTTAAGCCATTGAAATCCAAAAAAGAACTAACTAACTTCTCTGCAAAATGTAGATTCTGCAGTCAGGTGGGTTAACCTTGGCCAATCAGGGAACAGAAGAAAACTTTCTCAAAACATTAATTGTTTACACACGTGCAGTCAGTGTTCTAGCGTGTAGACAAAACATGAAACTCAGCTAGCTAGCAAGATAAGGAATACTGGAAAACAGGCAGTATGACACGTAGCCTGTGAGACACAGAGAGAACAAAATGATTTTTTGAGGCCTAAGTAAAGCTACAACCTCAAGCCTTGGGAAACATGAGGAAATATGTCATTTCCTGACAATTGTTCCCAGCTGAATGGGGTGTGGGGAAATCTCCACATTGGGAGCAAAATTGCTGGGCTGGTTTGAATTGGCCTTTGCAATGTGTGATCATTGATTTTACACATTTTATACCTGCAGCAAATGCCACAGTAATCATAGCCCACATTAATATGTAATGATGAAAATGAATTCTGTTGAAGACATCCATTGACAGCATTTCTAGAAGAATCCCTCATCTTTGGGGCTTCTGCAGACTTTAATAGTTCCTATACTAGATAATAGTGGGCATGGTATTTCTAATGCAACCAAACTTCAGAATTTGCATATACCTGTATATATAATAGCAATCAAATGGCCTTTAGTGTGCAGAATTTTAAAAATATTTGTTGCAAGAAAGCAATCTTAGTTAAATGTAGGTTTGAAATATAGAAAACCAAAAAACAAGATTTTAATTATTCCCAAAACAAAGCTTTTGCTGCATTATTCACATGCATACTGAGAGCAAGTGTGTGCAAAACAATTGCTATTGCTGAGGATGAAATGTGGGGGGGGGGGGGAGAGAGATTCTAAATTTATCTCATCAGCATTTCCATTCACTACAATAATGGACATGTGTCAATGGCATATTAGTTTTACTGCAGGATCTTTTCTGATAGGGAAGACGCATGCCCAGTACAAAAACGGGCTTCCAGACATTTGGAACCATTCAAAATTAATGTGCATTCACCTGGGAACCATATTGTGGCAGCTTATGGCTGAAGAAAAGCAAATGAACAATTTTCAAATGAACATAAAGATCATACTTAAAAGTCTTCAAATGGAAAATATATATGTATTATCCAGCTTCCATCTATAAATTAATATGTACCATCTGGGATACACCTGGTGAAATAAAAGTGTTGTCTCATGAATGGTTGAACCATGAAGAAAAGCTGAGCTGTGTTGACATTGGTTATTCTGTAAAGGCAAAAATGCTGAAATACAGGACCAACTGAAGCTCTAACCAATATCATTAGGGGGAAGAGTTCAAGATGGGATTTTTAAATTTTCTGTACTACAAATACCATAATTCTCTGTTACAGGAGTTCTACTTCTTTACAGATATCTTCCAAACACCTACCACAATGCACCTCAGAGAGAGGCCTAAACTGAAAAGATCTGAGGTCTAACTTCCTGCCCAGAAATAAAGCTCCCAGGGCAGCTTAGGTAGACCTAGGTGTAGCTACACCCCAAATACTTCCAATTGATACCTTTATCCCAGGTGCAGCCCATTAGCTCACCAGCCTAGCCCATATTAAGAGAGATTGGGTCAGTGGCATTAGTGCCTAGAAAGCTCTAACCTTTGGATAGTGGAGTGCTAGTGGCTAAAATTTAGCCCTGGTGGTGCTAACTGGGCAATGGGAACTAGTAGGGAACTAAACCCCAATTACAGACAGGGAGTACAAGAGTCTAGTGCTTGAAACTGAACCCCAACATGGACTGCTGGGAAAGGGACCCAAATGAATGGTCTGAGAGTGTATCCCATTCTCCTGCCCCAGTAAAGGCTGGATGGCGCTTAACGGAGCTTCCATGAAGCTTATGGTCAAAAATACATTTTTGGTTAGGTTGTCATTCTGTGGGAGGTTGGAGGAATTTGGCTTTCTGGATTTCATTTGTTTAACAATAGCAACAATGAATGGATTTTTGCTTCTAAATGAAGATTTTTGTAGTTGATATTGCTATTAACAGCCTTTATTTGATATTTGGTTTTCCAAATAGACCAGAGACTAGTCTCATATTTTATTTACAGTGCAGTGCTACATATTACCCAGAAGTTCCATTGTGATTAATAGGTCTTACTCTCCATTTTTTGCACAAATTTCCTCTGCCCAAAACTGCTATACTTTCACAGGTAGAATTGTGTATAAGCTTTTTGAACCTCAACATCTGCTTGTGACCCTAGCTTGGGTAGGCCACCCACATGCAAACTGAAGTATACAGGTACACAAAGAGAGATACCCAGTCTTAAGCCACCACCAGCTGGAAGGAAGTCATACCTCAGACACCCAAGCTTGAAACCTTACCAAACATGGAGGAAGTTGAGAAGAAAGTCAACAGAAGACTCCCCAATTTTGGTTTGTCAAGATGGCATGGAGGCTGATGTATGCCCCTAAATCACTCGCTGAATTTCCCCAGATTATTGGCTCCTATTTACTATAGCATTTTAATACTTATATAATGTATTAGAGGTACAATGTAATTAATAATTAATATTGGGAGATGAGTCATTCAAAGGACAACGTTTACTCAGACTGAAATCCAAACTGGATAAGATTATGTGGCCATAATTCTTGCCTTGTATTCAAAGTGAGTATTGAAAGCTACTGAGATTTCTTTTTCACTACAAAGAATAACAAAACATGGTGCCATTAGTTGCCTGCAAGTCACCTCACTGCTAACAGCAAAGATCATCACCATCTGATTAAATGCACACTGTTGTTTCTTAGAAGATTATTAATTCCTTTGGAGTGGAAATGGTTAGATATAACCCTTTGTACATTTAGGAATGACAGACACATTTTAACGAGGCATATTCCAACCCCTGGGCATTGCCCAAACATCTGATGATTTAGATCAGCATGACTCCATTGATTGCCATGAGGCCAAGTTCTGGAGGCTTAGGAAGCCAAAACTTCTTCAAGTATGAATGATTCACTTTAGACTACAATGGACTTGGCAGCAAATCTGAATGAGATAGGACATTTTATTTTTAAGAAATTCTCATTCCCCTTAGTATATTTTGATTCAGAGACCCAAGATTATGTAGTTTGATAATGATTTTTTTAAAAGGCTTGGGTAAATTCATGTTTATATAAAACAGAAATTAATAATACACAAACAGGCCTTCATGCCTTGCAATGTAGAGGTATTAATGGCAGGTATCAAGTCAAAGCTATCTTGAAGCATCCCTAAACATCCCAGGCAGTTGTTACTCTGCATTATATCTCAGGATAAACTGTATAAGATTTAATAATAAGAGCCAGGCTAGGGATTTTTGAAAATCTCCTTAGAGTCTTTCAGATTCTCCATAGATTGTGCCTGGAATTGGGAAAAATCAATTCATTTCAAATTGTATTCTCATTGAAACATTTTGGTGGAAATTCTAGTCTAGACAAAAGCTTCTACACATGGGATTAAGGATGAGTGGTTGATATGTACAACAGTATTTCCTAGGTGTGATGGCGGAATCAGGCCAAATGCAAGTAGCTGGGATGTTTGCCCACTCTCCCACCCACCAAGGCAAGACACCGTGCATTTCCATGCTCAATTATATGATGTAGGTCCAAAACAGTGCATTGGTTTGTGGTGGGTTTTCCCCACCCATTATCCTTCTAAATCAGGGATTCTCAAGGTTTTTGTGCCATGGGCCAGACCATTCTCCCTCAGATAGCTGAGTGGGCCAGACGGGTGGTCCCCCCCCCCATTGTAAATACTACCATAAACTACATTGGGTGCATTTGCACGTGTGTGTGTGTGTTTATGGCTGTTGTAAATGCATCCAATTCCACCTCTGCTTCTGGGGTCATTGTTGTGGGCAGGATGATTTGCTGTTGCAGGCTGGCCCAGCCTGCAGACCATAGTTTGCGACCCCCTGTTCTAAATCAATAAAGTTTTTCCTGGTAGTGATGTAAATGTGAACTTGTCTTTCCCTCTCTGGTAAGGATGGTGAACCACACAATTACTCCCCCTCAGTGGTGTAGCGGGGGGGGGGGGTGGATGCCCTGGGCAGAGGTTTTCAGGGGGCAGCAAAATGTCCCCACCGCTTTGGCCTCCCTCTGCCTGGGCTTAGGAAGCAGGACTTCCCAGGCAGAAGGCGGCCCTTTTGCTGCACTGGCGGCCATGCTGCACCCTCTTTGCCTCCCGCCAGCCGTGGCTGCCCTTGCTCTGCCTCCTCTGCCACCTACCCCTGATGAGCGCCCCGCACGCTGCTCACCTCCGCCCGTCCACCCACCCACCCAGCTAGCCGTCAGGGGCTCTCCGCCATCTACCCCTGATGAGCGCCCTGCGTGCGCGCGCGCTGCTCACCTCCACCCGCCCACCCACCCAGCTAGCCGTCAGATGGCTAGCTGGGTGGACGGGCGGAGGTGAGCAGCGCGCACATGCGGTGTTCGTCAGGGGTAGGTGGCGGAGAGCCCCTGATGGCTAGCTGGGTGGGTGGGCGGGCGGAGGTGAGCAGCGTGCGTATGTACGCGGGGCGCTCGTCAGGGGTAGGTGGCGGAGGAGGCAGAGCAAGGGCAGCCACGGCCGGCGGGGGGCAAAAAGGGGGCAGCCTGGCCGCCGGCGCAGCAAAAGGACCGCCTTCTGCCTGGGTCCTGTGGGGGGCAGCGGCGGCAGCAGCAAGCTGGGGGGAAGTGAGTTTGTTCTTCGCCCCAGGCAGCTGAAGTCTGCGCGACGCCACTGCTCCCCCTCCCCCTGAGATGATGAGGTGTTTTGAGAAACTCTCAACAAGAAAACAAAAATGTTTCCACCTGCAGATTCTGCCAAATTGTTAAAAAATAATGCAAATAACACATTCATCATGCAAAATGGCCAGGTGTGTGTGTGCGTGTGTGTGTATGCGCACGTGCGCATGTGTCCTGAAAGCAAGAAATTTTGTGGGACTTGAAAATTCATCATCAAGCTGTCTCTTGAGTTGAAATATCATAAACCATTGAAAACAAATAATTAATGTGTGTGTGTGTGTGTGTTTTAATATGATGAAATACCAACAAGATACATAACACAGGTCAGCATGGGATATTTTATCTCCCAGCCTATAGTGAGGCCATACACATGAACTACTGCTACTTCTACTGCTACTACCTTTCCCCTTTTTGTCTTTTCCCTCTCTTTCTTCTTTTTCTTCTTCAGGCGGCATATCCATTCCAGATATTGTCTATCATCATGGCAATAGTCTTCTTGTTCTTAATGCCTTGGAACAGTTCTTCTGAGGACATGCCACACCAGTCTCTTAGGTTCTTCAGCCATAACATCTGTCTGCACATGAACTACGCATGAAGTCTGAACATGAAGTCCGTCTACACATGAACTAAAATAGTAATTAAAAGGCTACACTTACGAGACAAGAGGAACTTTTGACTTACCATTGTGATGCAATATAGTTATTAGAACAGGGCAGCATCTTCACACCAGTGACAAATTCTAAACAAAATCATCCAGATTTAGACTGATTTCTATGAAGTCCAGATCACAAGAGAATGCCAGATTCATATCTGGGGGGACTGAAGCAAATTTATAAATCAGTTTGGATCCAGAGCAAGTGGACTATGGTGGCTTAGTGGTTAAGAGGCTAAGCCTGAAGACTGGAAGGGCAAGCAAGTAGATGAATAGGGACCATTTCAGTGGGAAAAGATCTTGGAGACATGAAAAGGAGCCTCATTTGGGAGCCCTGAATGGAGTTTCTCCAGCAAAAATCCTTTCAACCCAGAATAATTTCTGACATGAAATTATTATTATTATATTGTGAGACATTTGCAGAAGAAAGAATAAAAAACATTTCTTTACTTATAGTTACCGTATATACTCGAGGATAAGCTGAGTTTTTGAACCCCAAAAATGAACCCCAAAAATGGGACATGGCTTATACTCAGGTCAGTGAACACGAGGGTCCCAAGACCGTGCCAGATTGAGATGCTCCAACAATTTAATTAATTTTACCATATTTTCATGTATTTTGATTATTGAAAATCACTAGCAGCTGCTGCATTTTCCACCCTCCGCTTATACTCAGGTCAAACTATTTTCCAAGCGGCACAGTGGAATCCTATCCAGGTGTCTGGAGGCTGTTAAGGTCTGGATGGGGGAAAACGGGCTACAGCTGAATCCCAGCAAGACTGAGTGGCTATGGGTAAGGGGCCCTGCATCATCGCAGGAGTTACCAGCTTTGGTTCTGGATGGGGCAGTTACGCTCGTGCCTCACCACTGCTTCGGCAACTGCGTTACCAGTATGTCTCCGGGTGCAATTCAAGGTGCTGGTTATTACCTTTAAAGCCCTATATGGTAGTGGGCCAGGATACCTAAGAGACCGCGTCACCCCAAGAACATCAGTCTGTCCCACCAGGGTGGATCGGAGAGGCTCTCTTATCATTCCATCGGCCAGAGAGCCTTCTCTGTGTCCGCCCTGACCCTATGGAACCTCCTGCCAACTGAATTACGCCTACAGACGGAGCTCCTGCCCTTCTGGAAGGGCCTTAAAACCTGGCTGGCAGGGCAAGTGTGGGGATCTAGGAACGTAGGGTCCCATTTTGGGTGGCTGATCTAATGGGACAGCCACCCTTCCTGCTTCTCGCTGTTTATGTGTTGTAACTTTGTAATTTTAAAACCCTTTTAATATTTTATAAATTATAGCTTTTAACTTGAGTTCTAATTTAAATTTTAGTATGTGGAGGGTAGGATGAGATTGGTCAGTCTGTTTACACTGACTTGGGAATGTATTATTAAGCTATGCCTCTTTTATTCTTGTTGTAAGCCGCCCAGAGTTGGGTTTACCTGATTGGGACGGGATAATAAATTTGAATAAATAAATAAATAAATAAATAAATAAATAAATAAATAAATAATAAAATTAGGTACCTTGGCTTATATTTGGGTTGGCTTATAATCAAGTATATACAGTATTTGAAATTGCAAGTGTGTGCATGCTGTTTTCTTTATTGCATGCTAGCAACCATCTAAAACATGGGTTCTCAACATTTTTTAGCCATGGGCCAGACCACACCCCCTGAGACATCTGAACACGTCAGACTGGTTCCCCCTGCTGTAAACACTTCCATAAAACATGTCCATGGCTGTCATAAACTCATTTACGACAGCTGTGGAGTCATTTATGGCTGTAATAAATGTGTTTACGATGGCCATAAATGAGTCCACTGCTGATTCTGGTGGCAGCTGCAGCAACAGCAGGGATGGGTGGAGCGAGATCAGGGCTGGATTATTTGATGGGTGGAGTGAGGTCAGTCAGGGGCTGGATCCGGCCCACAGGCCATAGGTTGAGAACCCCTGAACTAAACAGATTGATAGCAACCATTGATGCCAATTAAAAAATAAGAATAGAGAACAAAGATGCAGGGGTGGTGGTGGTCTCTCTTTGAATTCACAGGCAAAAATGTTAGTGCTGGACAGATAGTCACTCAAACCCGAAAAATCCCTCCCACACATCCCAACTACAGGCAGCTTGTAAGGTTGTTATAAAACTCCCAACAACTAGGAGGTGTATGGAATAGAGTTATGCACAGGTCCCTGATTCAACTTGAAGTTTTGATTATCCAATGGATGTACAATGAATTTGTCAAACATATAGATCCATGGGACAAATCAAACTGGATGGAGCAAGATTGATGTAGACTGAATCAGGATGGTAACCTCAATCGTGGATCTTTGTGCAACTCTCATATTTATATCTTAATGATTTGGGCAAGAAATTAACTTGTTTGTTTGTTTCTTTCACATACCTGCACAATAGTTAATGCCTAAAGCAGTGGAGTCTGTAATGGTGAACTGTTGACATGCACTTTGGGTCTACTGTCCATCAACAGCAAATCTCCCCTTCTCCCCATTTTCATATCAAAGGCTATAAAAATCTTCAGCAGGTGGAGGAGGCACATTCTTCAGGTGAAAAAAATATCAATGCAGAGTTCTCCAATCTTCAACTCAGAATTAGCTTTCAGGGTTAAAGAAAAATACAAACTGCTTGCACACCTTGTTATAACAGGCCACACACAATTTACCACTGCTGCATGCTGAAGAAGGTGCTGAAGCTGGTACAACTGGAACTGTACAGAATGGCAAGTTGTTGTCTGTGGTACGATGTATGTTCCATGGGTTGTCTCAAACACATAAAAGATAAATTACTTTATGTCTGTACTTTTGGGTCATCTGAATAGGCCTTTATTCTGCTTTGTGCCATTTGCCAGTCTTTGTGAAAGAGAAACAGTGACATCTTGTGGAAAAGAAGCAGTTTCAGCTCCAGCCTGTCTGTCTAATTTTAACTTGCATTATGTTGTGTTGGATCTTTAAGAATGATCACTTTTGTCCTGCAGAACTGTGGCATTTGTGTTTTAGCCACTCTTATTAGCTATTAAGGGTAGAGATGTATGAAGGCAAATTTGTTATTTAATTTTTTAAAAAATTGCAACTGGAGAAAGTTAGGCATGTTTTTTTCCAAATTAAATAAATAAATAAATATTCCATAGATTCATATATTACAGTGCTAGAAAGGATCCTAAGTCCAGACAAGTTCTATCCACTGAAAAAGTGGGAAATCCACAACTAAACATCTCTGAAAGATGGCAATTCAAGCTTTGCTCAAGAACTGCCATGAAAAAGAGTACACCATGTTATAAGGCAATCAATTACATTATCAAAAGCTCTACCTGTCAGGAAGTTCTTCCTTATACTTAGCAAAAAAAAAAATCTCCTTTCCTATGGGTCCTGCCCTCTGGAAACAGAAAATGAGCTTGTTTCATCTTTATTTAAATATGGCCATCATATTACTTTGCACCCTTCTCTTTCCCCAAGCTAAATGTTCCCAATTTCCTTAACAATTCTTCATACAGGTTGGTTTCTAGTAGTTTCTGCCACTTTGATCACCCTCCTTTTGTCATATTTCAGCCAACAGCATTTTTAAACTTTGGTACCTAGAGGGGGGGGGGCACAATATTCTAACCCAGTGGAATTGAAGTCCAAAAACCAAAGGTTGGAAAACACTGGTCTAACCAAATCAGAAAGAAACAATCCTATTTGTTCCTTTGATCTGAACTCGACACACCTCTTGCTACAGCCAAGCATTGCTTACACTTTTTTTTCTTTTGCCCCTGCATCACATCTTCATTGTCATCTTGGTTTACTAGGGCCCATGGATTTTTTTTACATGATATCAAACTCAACAGAGAGAAGATAAACCATCTTAGGTTTGCAGATGGCGTAGTACTGATTGCCAGAAATGCTCAAAGTCTTCAAAAAATGCTGTGTGAGCTCAATGCAGAAAGTAGGAAGTTTGGCCTAAAATGAATGGCATAAAGACAAATATATGCTATCAAGCAACCAGAGGAACTTCCAAATAATAATTTGGTGGGTACATGGGTTCTGGGAGTCACAGTTTGGCCCCTAGAGCCACATACAGCCCAAAAGGTACACTCTGTTATTCTGATCTAGAGGTGAAAGGAGGGAAGAAAGAGAAAATAGAGTGGGGAGTGACCAATACCTTTTGGCGCCTGGATAATACTGTAGAGAGAAGTGGGACTCCAAAGCCTTGGCAAGACATGTATCTCATAATGAAGATTTAGTGATCTGTAGGTCATGGGCAAAACTTACAGCTGTGTGGAATATGTCAGCGTGTTCTGTCTTATTTAAATGTAAAGTAGCAGTGGACCATATGCTTATTTTTCTATATACTCCAGAGCCTTCCAGTGAAAGTAAAAGAAATAATTCCTTTAGTACAGCAACTTCTCATATTCCTGAAAGAATATTTTGGCTGATTCTGAGCTGTTTCGCTAGCAATTGACCTGTAAGGCCTGCTCTGAATGCAGTCAGGTGATGGTTATAATAGCTGCTAATGGAGTCTCAGAGGACATTTACTCATACATGCCATATTCAATGAATATGAGGATGTAGAAAAGGATCTCTGGGGCCTCAGAAGTAATTCTAACATCTCTGGGTCCTGTGTATTTGGGTTTAATCTTAGGATGTTAGCGGGAGAGAACTACTTACATATACAGTAGATGTATTCTCAAAAGCCTGGGAAAGTTTCTTTTTTATTATTATTACAACTCCATGACTCCCTTAACAAGCAGGCCATAATCACATCGCCATTCAACAAGGCTTCATAACCAACAGCAGAAAAGCTTGATGGGTCTTTCATTGCTCATTCAAGAGTACAAACACTTTGCACCTAAGGCGTCCAACACCTTACAAAACTGAATCCGGGATAGTGGGGCGGGGCCAACGTCATGACGTCATGGGCGGGGCCAACGTCACGACGTCATGGGCGGGGCCCAAAAATAAAGGAGCAAAAAATGGCTCCAATAAACTGTGCATGCGCAGAAACTCAATCTGATGCATTGCGCATGCATCAGATTGAGTTTCTGCGCATGCACAGTTTATTGGAAAATAAGCCATGTGCCGATTTTCGGGGGGCTCTAAAAATATAAGCCACCCCCCGAAAATAAGCCATCAGGCCATTTTTGGCCATTTTGGGGGGGGGAAAAAGAATATAAGCCATGGCATGGCTTATATTCTTTTTTCCCCCCAAAAATGGCCAAAAATGGCCTTATGGCTTATTTTCGGGGGGTGGCTTATATTTCTATATACTCAGTATATAGAAATATAAGCCACCCCCCGAAAATAAGCAGGCAGCCTGCTCGGACACAGAGAATACACCCCCCAACTCTGCTTACCTTCCTTGAAGCTCTGCTTATTTTCTCTCCCGACTAACAGCTGATGAGACTAAAGAGGCTTTTTTTAAAACTCCGGTAGGGAAGGGGGAAAAAATTCAGCGATTTGATTGGCTCTCTATGTCAGCTGACATAGAGAGCCAATCACATCACTGAATAGGTGTTTCCCCTATTCAGCGATGTGATTGGCTCTCTATGTCAGCTGACATAGAGAGCCAATCACATCGCTGAATTTTTGGAGCCATTTTTTGCTCCTTTTTTTTTTAAATGCCTGCTGCCGAAGAGAAATCGGGACAGCCGGGACGTCATGGGGGAATTCCGTGACCATTTTCCTAAAAATGGTAACTCGGGATTCCCCCTCTCAAATCGGGACTGTCCCGGAGAATCCGTGACGGTTGGCCGCTATATTTGCACCAGTACTTTGGATTGGAGAACTGTGGGGGGAGGAGTCCAAGTAACTGCCCTGAGTAGGTTTTTACGGAGGAGGAGGAGGAGGAGGAGGAGGAGGAGGAGGAGGAGGAGAAAGAGAAAGAGAAAGAGAAAGAGAAAGAGAAAGAGAAAGAGAAAGAGAAAGAGAAAGAGAAGGAGAAGGAGAAGGAGAAGGAGAAGGAGAAGAAGAAGGAGAAGGAGAAGGAGAAGAAGAAGAAGAAGAAGAAGAAGAAGAAGAAGAAGAAGAAGAAGAAGAAGAAGAAGAAGAAAAGAAGAAGAAGAAGAAGAAGAAGAAGAAGAAGAAGAAGAAAGGAATGTTTCCAGATTCCAGCTCCAGCATAGTTTGCTCATTATAACACATAGTTGCTGGGAGAATTCATTCTCTTCCTCACTCTCTCCTAGCTACTACACAGAAAGGAAAACTTATAGGTTTGCTAGGTACCAGGTCACTGGCTGAAATCTCAAGGACAGCTGTTCATCTCTGAAGCTCCAGGCAGGGAGGCCAAGTTTAGGGTGAGTAGTATATGGAGTGCCATGAAATCCTGGGCACCAATCTCAGTCCATCACTAGCTGACTCCTGAGATCACTGTGCAGGCAGAAGTTGTCTGTGTATGTGTTTCTTAATAGATGAAGTGTGTGCATTCACTGAGTATGTTCCCAACTTCACTCACTCACTCTGGCATATAGGTATACCTGTGATGGACCCATCATGTTGGCTGGAGCAAAGCAGGATATGGAGCACCAGCATCATGACTCCAGTGATTATGTTGTCAGTTTATCTGTGGTTAGGTATTTAAACTGGGTTATGTTCCTCATAACTTCCAGGCCAAAAAAACTCCAACCTCAATTATTTTTAAATTTTATAGATTGTCTCCATGCAAACAAGAAATTGAAAGCAAAACCAAACACATCCTTTATCTCTTTTCCTTGAAAAGAAGAGGACTCTCTTTCTATAATCTTCACATTTCAAATTTTGTACTTAAAGCATAAAATGAAACAGATTATGGTGGAATTAGGAGAGCTCAGGAAAATTTACCTTTTTGGACTACAACATCTTCTAGGATTTTCCAGGCACTTGAATCTGCAGGGGACATTCATCATCATCAGCTGCTACTCATATCCGAGCACATATTTTTCCTGGAAGTCATTTTCTCAGTTCATGGATGTGTCTCTGGTGACTCAGTAAACCAATCCTGGCCCGAGACATGTGACCACACACATTACACTGAATAGATGGTGGAAGGCGTCATCATCACATTTATACCCCGCCCATCTAGGAGGTTTTCCTACTTTGGGTGATTAACAAGAAGAACTTGCATATTAAAAACGTATTAGAAACACATATTAAAAATACAAAAATGCAAAAACCCTATTGACAGCAGGGAGAGACCAAATAGGAAACCTAGCACTGAGCCATTGTTGACACCTTCTCAAAGGCCTCTTTTAAAAGAAACTATTTGAGTTGTTTTCTGAATGTAGACAGGGATGGGGCCTGGTGCAATTCGACTGGGAGGGAGTTCCATGAAGTTGAAGCCGCCACCGAGAAGGCTCTTCTCTGAGTTGAAGCCTTCCTTGCCAATTTCAGGGTTGGCACTTGAAGCTGCGCTATCTGGGAGGATAAAGTGATGCAGGCTGATGTCCTGAGGAGAAAACGCTCCACCAGGTAGGAAGGTCCCAAACCGTTTAGGGTTTTCGTGCTTGTCACTTAGCCTCTTCATGTCTGTGGCACTCTCCTTTGAAGTGATTGGTAGCAGCAGAGATGGTTTGCTGCCAAAGTGGACTATCTACACCACAAAGTAACAACCTCCAGATTCTGGTTATTATATTTTCGCCTTTATTTCAGTATGTGGGACTAGCATTCAGAGAAGCATAATCGTTCTACTAAATGTGTATTTTATTAACATTTTAAAGAAAGACCTTACTTCTCATCAGTAAAGTATATTCTAGTCTGCTAAAGTGGGAGGAGTATGTGGTGAGCCTTATCCCTTCCTGGTGATTATTGCAATGGAACAAAAAATTGCACACATTAGAAGTCATTGCCTCATAATTTAACATAGGCTTGGGGGAAAGCCAAATAGAAAGATGACCAGGGGAACCAGGGGGAGGAAAAGAGCTCCCACAGAAAACTGAAACTGAAATACAGCACATTGCAAAACAACAGACCAAGTTCTTGGCAATTAATTTTGACTCTGAGGGAGCCTGCAAATTAAGATTTTCATTTCTATTTACCCCCGCCACTAAATCTGTCAGACTGTGAGCTGAGAAACCAAGAGAGGAAAATCAAGACTCTGTTAAACAAGGGCTTTAAAAATTCCCCAAGGTTGCAACGCATGTTATAAAAAGGGAATGAAGTGCTGGTTCCTGGGCAACCAAGCAAACATCTGCCTTCCCTCATAAAGCCAGGTGTTCCAAATCAGGACAAACCAAACCAAAGCCAGGCCAAGCGTTAATAAAAAGAAAGAAAGAAAGTGAAAGAAGCCAAGCGTAGCTTTTCCTCCGCTTCCTGCTTGCCTGCATCCCCTGCTGTGACTACATCTGCAGCTGTAGTCACCTCTCAGCTGACTACACTACACCTGGACTTGCTGTTGGGCAGCAGAGCAGCTGGCTGACACCCATGGATGAATTTCCCAGGGGGTGTCAGGTGTTTGCTTTTTAGTCTTCCCAGGAGGGAACAGGGTGCTTCTTCACTGCACAAGCAGAGAAAATGTCAGGGTGAATTTGTGCGTCAGCTCATGTTGCCGGGACATTCAGGTGAAAATCTCCATAGAGAAGAAGCAAAGGTGTGGTGACACAGGGAAAAAACATTTTGTTTTCTTCCTGAGCTATGCTTAACAACAATACAGTTTTTTTCAGAGCTCGGAAAAAGCTACCTTTTAAGATGACAATGATCAGAATTCCTGCCAGCCTGCCTGATCATTTCCAAACAGGCTGGGAGGTTCTGGGAGCTGGAATCTGAAATAAATAAAATCTGCCTGTTTTGAGCTTGCTTGGTTAGCAATCTTGACTTCTGAAGACTAATTAATTTAAGCAAATTGGAAGCATTAGCTGGTTAAAGAAAGGCTGTTGTCTCACCCACAAGTTGAAATTAGATCAGCTTTCTTTTTAGGTTACTCACCCAAAACAAAAATGAATGGAACTATCAATTCCTAGCAACTTTCTGTCTAAGCATTGTTCATTTTGTGGATTTGTAACTTTTCATGGTTTTGTTTGGAAAGAGAAGAAATTGTCCATTTACATACAAGCCTGAAAACATGCACAGAGGCTGGACCAGTGGACTGCAGAGGACTGCTTTCAAAGTCTGCTTCAAAGCTTTCTCTGCTACCATAGGAATAGTGAATGCTTGCTTCTCCAGCTGCTGTTGGACAGCTTACATCCATTAGTCCTGCCTAACATTGTTAATGGTGAAAGGTGAGGGGAATTGTAGCTCATCTGAAAGAGTTGTTCTAAAGCAATCTTTGTTAACCTGATGCCCTTCAGCTCCCAGCATCCAGAGTGAGTCTAGCCATGGAAGAAGGTTGGTTTGGGATCTCATTGGTCAGAACCCTATTGGTGCTTGTGTAAGATTTGCAAAATTTGCATAAGGTGCTGGGATGTGTCTTGACCATGATCCTGGACATGTCCCTGACTGCACAGCTGAGATGCTTTACAGATCCTTGAGTATTTCCTCTTTATGCAAATGGAAGGTTTTGTTTGCCCCAAATTCTGGTGTACAGAGAGTATGTGTACAAACACATCTCCATTTCCACTTGTGAGATGTTGGAGGCTACCGTGATAACGCCGTGGACTCCCGGGCGGCCCCAACACCGCTGCCCAGCTCATGTCAGGTCCCGCCTCCCCTGGGACCAGACAGACAACTCCGTCTTCAGTCTGAATGTTTATTGAAAAGACAAAGATTCCACAGAGCATACATAGGCAAAAAGTGTAAAACAAGAAAACCCAACTGGAAGCCCAACTGGAAGCCAGACAGGGTTTGGGGGGGGGCTGGACGCGCGCCCCACCAGCTGAGGGGGTGTGTGCATGTCCTCCCAGCATATGCAGAATAGCAAGCACACAGCTCAGTTCACAAAAATGGTACATGCAGTCTTATACAATTACATCACTCAAGATCCCATTCTCCACCTCCCCACCAGACTGTGGGGACGTCCTCAAGAGTAAAAAGCTTTTCGTTCTTTTGTAAAATTAAATTTAAAAAAAAAAAGCCACCTAGAGTCAGGTTCGCCTGATTGGGGCTGGATAATAAATCTAAATAAATAAAATAAAAATAATGCCGCGGACTGCCCAGCTGACTGTAATTGGCCGCTAGGAGGGGAGGGATTGTAATTGTCTTTGGGAGGGAAGTGGTTGTAATTGTTTCTATGATACATATTGACGATGTTGATGTATTTGTCGTTATTTTGCTGTTTTATTGCATTGTATTATTGTATTTTCTATGACATTTTCTATGACATTTTATTTCAAACATTGTGATATATTGGGAATGTATACATATTGTTGATTATACTATTGATGTTTATGAAATGTTATATGTGTGGGTTTTGTGAACTGCCCTAAGTCGGTTGCACCGAGTAGGGTGGCATATAAATTGAAATAATAATAATAATAATAATAATAATAATAATAATAATAATAATAATAATAATAATAATAATAATAATAATAATAATAATAATAATAATAACTCCCTCTTGCAATATTGCCACACTAACAAGTTTTCCCACTGTCAGAGGAGGACCATTTGTGACCTTCCAAATGTAATTCGACTGCATTTTACCCATCATCTTTCACTCTTGGTTGGTCTAGCTAGCACTGGTAGGAGTTTGAGTCCAGTGGCAAAGAGAGGTCCACAAATTGCTCAATGCTTTGCTATCTTGTATATACCATCATACTAGTCATCCTTCCCAGCATCCTCTCAATACTGGCAGACCCCTACAAAACCTTATTTCTCTTCTTGTGAGAGAGCCAGAAGTTTTCAGGTCTGCAAATAAACTTATAAGAATATAAAGAAGAGATGGTGCATATTTTGCTTCAGATGTCCTGCATTAGTATTGCAGAAATAAACATACAAAACATGGCAATAATTTCACATGATAATATAGCCTCAGAGAGACATTTCGAAATTCAGTGCAAATACATGCAAAATAACATATCTCTACTTGGAAGAAGAACTATATAGGTAGAGAAATACATTTGACATTTTTGACTGAATCTGTAAAGCCGGTGCTGCTCTGGCATTCTTCTGGCTCTGATTTCTAATGAAGAATTGGTTTTGACATTCTGATTGACATAAGATACTGAAGACAAGCTAGTCTCTGTGCACTCCTATTCTAAATCATTTTAATGATGGCATGTTTAGCAGACAATTTTAAAGTGGATATGAAACCAATGATTAAAAAAAACCATAATAAAACCTTTTCCAATTATTTTGGGCAATCACAGCCCAAAACAGAAAGGTATGGAGAAGTTTGAAATGTTTACTTTTCTGTTCCCCAGCTACCTGAGATCTGTAGTCCAAAACATTCAACTCAGACAATACATTTATTGAGAATCTTGGGGAATTCATTATTTCTCAGCTGATCCCAACCTCCCAGGGCTGCGGTCATAATCAATAACAGTGGGAAGGTTGCCCATAACTCTACAGAGTGCTATCTGGGAGAGAATGGCTAAATATCAGAGTACTGTAATTTAAAAATTGTTTTTAAAGTAGAAAAAATTAATCAGGAAGAGCTATCTTCTTTTTCTTGTTCCATACCCAATTCCGAATATTTTTGATCATCATGGTGATCAACCATGAAGATTGTCTTGAGAATATAATGCAGTGGCCTTCCATTTATCTTCCACATCTCAGTGTAACTCCCGTACCCCTGATCCAGTTCCAGTGATGGGATGTAACAGGTTCGCACCAGTTCGCCAGAATCGGTAGTAACTTTTCCCAGTGTCCTGGAGAACCGGTAGCAGCTTTTTGGGGGGTAACCACCTTCGGGGCTTACCTTTTCACTGGTTCCCCCACAGCGCATGCACACCAAGCATTTGGTGTGCATCCATGCCTACAGTGCTTGGAGCATATGCACGGCCTCCTTGCTGTCCTCCCAAGCGGGGAGGGGGAAGAGAAGCTGCTAGCCTGAAGCTCCCTATAGCCTGCTCCACAGGGTAAGTGACTCACCTTTGGATGTGGTGTGTCTGTGTGTATTTTAATGTGTATTTAATACCTTTACCTATATTGATGTACTACCACAGTTGCTAAAAAGGCCTGGCGGCCTGGCTTGGGGTTTTTAAGCAAAGTCTTGGAGTTACTTCATCAATAAGCTACACCTGTGCTGTTCCAATTACTGTTCCAATTGGAGAACCCTTAAGGAGGTACAGCTGTTTTACATTTACATTAAGACATATTATCCTAGAGGACTGGTTAGGCAAAGACTTAGTACCTAACTTCTTTAACTGTTGAAAAGTTTAAAAGTGCCAAAATGAAGCCATCTTGTGGTTCCTTCCATCTGACCTAGTATGAGAAAAAATAGCCAGAATAAACTTTAAGCTCTGGTTTAAAAGCTCTGGTTGATTTGTGTTTGGGGTGGGTGGGTGTTTGGGTGGGTGGGTGTATTTTAATATATTTATTTATTTATTTATTTTATTACAGGTTTGTGTTGTGGGTGGGTGGGTGGGTGGCTTGAGGTGTGTGTGTGTGTGTGTGCATGTGCTTATTTTTATTTTATTTTATTTTATTTTTATTTTTTTCTATGGCCCTGCCCACAACATCATGATGTTGGCTCCATCCATGATGTCATGACATCATGACATTAGCTCCACCCACCCTGTGATGACATCACGGCGGGGTAGTAAATTTTTTGACATCCCACCACTGTCCAGTTCCATGAGTCGTTTTCTGGTCCTGACCCTTTTTGGCACACAAAGTCCTCATCAGCCCAAGGACAGTATTGCCCTCCCTCAAGGTAGTTTCCAGTGGGATTTAATCCATTTGGGGACCATCACCTTTCTCTGTGGATTTCAGCACCCAAGGCTGTTACTCCTCAGGGTTGTTAGGTTAATTAACTGCCGTCTGAAGATTTGTGTTGAATCACTGCCTAGCTACTCTATTATCTTAGCAGGATAACCTGGCCAGACTGTGAGGACTGTCAAGAAGAGCAATAAAAACCAAAAATGTATTTCCAAACCCAGTGTTCCAAACTCAGGCCCACTGTTACAGAAATGATATATGAAATGCTAAGTGCTGAGGAGCCAGAACAGAGTTGAAGCATTTGCCATATCTGAGTTCTCCAGGGCAACTGCAGACAGCTGGCAAAGATGAAAGCTAATGTGCTTCAGAATATCTTATGCTTTCAATGGTTTAATCCTACAGGGATCCAAATGCATGTTATGACTATGTTTTCAAATTCAAACTTCTTATCCAGGAGAATGTGGACACAAACCTTTGTTGAATGTTTAGTGGTAATTAAAGAAACTAGTTTCCTTTGCTTTTCTTGTTGTTATCCCATTCCCTCCAGTTTTACTCTGGACTATTAGAAGGGATGTTTGTGTGTTCTCTGATTATATGAATTTACCTATTACGGACATATTTCACAGAGCCATTACCTTTCTGAAGAGTGTTTTTCTGCTGTAGAGTTTATGGGTTTTGAGTGACTAGAAGAGAAATTTCCAGATGGTGGACTTGTTATGTTGCATATGACCTAACCATTACCAGCATAGTTAATGCTTAAGACATTTGCAGTTATGATGTTTGGTTTCACAATTTACTCAGCCCAATTAGCATTTTTCTTTAGGGGATAAGCTGTGCAATTTTGAGGAAACTGGAAAAAAAAATGCAAGTTTATATCTGGATTTGTTTCACGTAGACGAGTTGTGAGGCTTCACTTGAAAGAACATTTCCATATAACTACAAGAACTGAGTGTGGGTTTGAGATCTAGGTAACGTTTGGGAACATATCTTGAGACTATTAAATTGGGACATATCTCAAAAACCACTTCGGTGGGAAAGTAAACAGCGTTCCATGGGTTTGAGGAGTGTTTCAAGGAGAGTTCTGAAGGAGCCGAAAACTGTCGTGTTTGCAGAAGTCTTGCACTGGACTTGAAGGAAGGCCAGAGTGTTTTGGAGCACAGCCAAGAATCTTCAAGAGAAGCAAGGAATTACTGTTGCAGAGATTAACCTTGACGCTGGACTGCCATCTGATAAGGTATTGCTGGTGTGCTGTGCCAGTTGCACTCTGCGTATGCTCTTGCTGCTAAAGATTTTATCTGCTGTAAATAGACCGTTTCACCTTGAGCTATTTGTTAGCCGAGCCTCAAGCCTGGAAGCGAAACATTGCAACTTGTAAATAGACTTTTGTACCAGAAACGTTATCTTATCTTGAGTTCTGTTCCTGAAGTAAAACACTTGTTTTCTGTTTCACCAAGTGGCAGTTTGTGTGAGCGTTTGTGGACACATCATTCTTCTGCTATTGCCTAAAGCCATTAGACTCTCTGCTAGAACTGTGATACGATCACATAATCAATAACCCAATCGGTTATCAATTTCTATCACTTTCCATGGACATGTGGCAGGCATGACTAGACACTGGAGTGTATGGAATGCTGTTTACCTTCTTACCAAAGTGTTACTGTTTTATCTACTTTCAATTGCTTGCTTTCGATCTGCTAGGTTGTCAGGAGCTGGGACAGAGACAGAAGCTCATTCCGTCATGCGTCTCAAACTGCTGACCTGCCGACTTTCCAGCCATCAAGTTCAGCATCTTAATCACTAAACCACCGCAATCTAATAACATAATAACAGGAGTTAAAATCCCTGGTGTTAGATCATGGACTTTTTTATGAGGCAAATTAAACAGGAAAATGTTCATCTCAGAATAACAGATGAGTCTTTGTCTACCTAATGTTCTGTGAGCACCAAACAAGACACATTCCAAAGCAGATGATGGTGTATCTCACAAGTGAATTACAAATACTGTATATCTAGCTAGAACAGGCTCATAGTAAACAGTTAGTGAGCACAAAGCACATAAAGCTCACTGACCTCTAGCATCACCAGAATAAATGACTTATTCTGTAAACATCAGATGACCGAGAAGTCTCAGCTGTTGTTTTTAAAAAGGCAATAAGGTCAGAAAGTCAAAAAGAACCAAGACCTTAGCAAATTTCATAGGTCACTAAAAGGGGTTTTCAAACTATATGCTGCTTAACAGGAAAGCCTCATCAAGGGAATGTGAGACTGAAGAAATATGATCTTGCAGATCAAATCAGAGTAACAATTCTGGCAAGCAGCAGCATTCAGAACCATCTGTAGCCAGTTTAGCAAATAATCTGGAGTGTCACCAGGAACAAATTAAAATAGTCAATCCTGGAAGCCATGAAAGCCTACATAAGGGGAATGGATGAAATGGTGTTTGAGGGGATTTCTGGTTTCTAGCAACCTCACAACAGCTTTTTGAAAGCATGGCTCAGATTCCCCCACCACCACCACCACCACAACTTTGTTATGAAGATAAAAAGCAAAACAGAGGGCCATGGGGTGGTGGTAAAAGAACAAGAGGTGGTGTAGTGTGTGTGTCTGCCTGCATGCAAGCAAGCCCGGAAAGTCAATCAGTCTCTCACAGTGCTTAGTGACAGTCCTACCATTAATGCAAGAGAGTATGCTGCCTCCAGCTGACATTGACCCATCTATTCTCTCCTGCATTCTGTTCCACATACGGAGCAGGAACATTTAGAAAGAAAGAGTGTTGATCAATCCCACTGAGAAGAAACTGTGTCTAAAGATACTGTCTGGTGTTAAAAGCATGTGGAACACCTGTAATCCCAGCACAGAGATCTGTTGCAAGCATAAAGTCAATGGTCTGGAGACAGGGATGAAAAACCAGACACTGGATAAATATATAGTTCAAACTGGGTGAAGGAAACGTACTCATTTATTGTTGTGCAGCCGATGGCACTTGCTTTGCTCTTGCCTGGAATAATATGTAAAGCACAAACTAGTGCTTTGTATGGATTTCATATATGTCATCATTAGCTTGTAAATCATCATTTGTCCCATTTCCATGTATGAGAATTGTTCTCCTCATATGCAAGCAGGCAAATTATATTCTGTTGGTGCCAATAAGACTAATTAAGCTCTGCAAAACTAAAGCAGCAGCTGTTTTGTTTCAGGTTGATGTTCCATGTCATGAAGTCACTTCAGAACTATGGTGATCCCAGTAGGGTTTTCAAAGAATGTGAGATGTTCAAGGGGTGGCTTGCCAATGGCATCCTTCAAAGAGTTTCCATAGTTGAGTGCAGATTTGAACTCAAGTGTTTTGTCTCATGGATTTTTAAAAAACACAATCATTACATGGGCTTCTAGTCTTGCTGTGTCTTTGTGTGTGGAAGAGGAGAAACCTCCTGGGGCTTTTACATTCCTCATCAAGGTGGTTCGACATGTCATAAGACAGCCTAGATCAGTGATGGTGAATCATTTAGAGACCAAATACCCAAACTGCAAGCCCAAACCCACTTATTTATCACAAAGTCCCAACATGGCAATTTAACCTGAATACGTACTGAGGTTTTAGTTTAGAAAATACAACTCACTTTTACTACAGACTCAAAAAACTGCCATCCACACTGCACCCTCATGCTGCATGTGAGCCGCCTGCCTTACCCTCGGCAGGGTAGGGAGGGAGGACTCCCATTGGGCTGCTGGGCAGAGGGGCAGGCAGAGGGGTGAATTCTGTGCTGGGTCAATGGTGTGCATCTCCACAGAAAGGGCTCTGAGTGCCCTCTCTGGCACATATCCCATAGGTTCACCACCACTGGCCTAGATCAATGAAAGTGTGGAATATATTCCTCACATTCCTTGCTGTATCTGTGGACTTTCAGATTACTTATTCACCCATCTACTAAAAATCTTTCTACTACATATCTTTGACCTTGGTACTATTGCTTTATAATATTTTGAATCATATGCCTATGGCACCATATAAAGGTTTATATTGATTTCAACTGTGATTGTCCATAATGGTCCAAGATATTTTACTACTTGCAGTAGAACAGCTAATGACATACTCTTTCCCACCTGGCACTAACTCTGGTGAAGGTGAGTAGTGCTTATTTTGTCCCATGAGATAGAAAATCCCACAGACACATCTCCCCTGTCCTGACAATAAAAATATAATAATAATAAAGTTGGAAATAAAAAACTGTGCTGTACCTACATCTGCTGCCTGAGCTGGTGGCATCACCTTTCCTAATGGTAGGGCCGGTCCTAATTTGTGAGTGTTGTGTGACAGTGAGGCAATGTACCACAGTAACATCTGTCACTATAAATCTGTGACTGGGAAAATTACCTTTGGTGACAATCTGCAGAAGCCCACTTCGGGCATGTGAGCTTCAAATATTTTTAGTTTTAGTCTTAAAATTTGGCTTTCATGTAGCTGAAAATGCATTTGCCTGTCTAAAAACAGCTGAGGTCGGGTATCAAGAGGGCCACGTTTTTCATGGTGTTGGAACTGCTGGTCTTCCAGCAGTGATGAAACAATGGCAGAAATCCTGTTGTACTGCTGTACAAAAGGGATAACTTTTGGAGGTTGAATTGCTTCAATTTAATAAATATTCATAGGTATCTGTTGCATGCTGAATCCTTCAATAAAGGTCTGTGTTACCAGGGTCACTTATGCATTCATACACATAGAGTTTGGAAAATATTTTTAGAGAGCTACAAGTCCCAGATCCACCTACCCAATCATCATGGAATTCTGGGTTGCTATCCAGAAAAGCAACTTTTCCAAATGGTGCTAATGGTGCTACCCAGCTTAGTTCCTGCGTGTAACATAAGGTTGCCTTCTTTTGCTTTAGTGGGTATCCTTAAATGGTCCCCCTGTGGAAGCAGATTTCTTACCTAGCATCCAATAGAGAAGAGAGTTAGAGAGCGATCTAACAGGCTAGCTTTGGAGGGGAAGATGCTTAGGGCAAAGCACGTGCACGCACGCACGCACGCACGCACTTCCTTGTTCATGACATACTTTGCCATATGGACTATTAAAGTCTGAGGGGAATGGCAGAACACCAAGCCTACTCTTTCTGTTCATTTCGAAGACTGAGGAAAGATGGGAGGGTTGTCAAGTCTCATGGTTGTAAATTGAGCCTAACAGTGTTACCTAAATTGCAGAAAGAACCATTTCACGGGCAGAAGCTTTAAAAATGAGCCACAAACTAATTGTTTGATACAAATTAGTTTACTTAGAAATCAAATAAGGAAATAAGAAAACAATAACAATACAGACATTTGCCCATCTGAAGGGGGCCATTTCAAGAAGGGAAAGGACCTGGGAGTTTTATTTATTTATTTATTTATTCATATTTATATTGCCGCCCACTCGCCAAGGCGACTCAGGGCGGCTTACAGTCAAAACAGCAACAGTACAATAAAAATTATAAAATATAACCTCACAAAATACAAAATTCAACCAAACCAGAACACAGACTAACTCCCCTCAGCCCGTTGTTGTTGGCCCAGAGGAGTGGGCAAGGTCCTCAGCCACTTGCCAGGCCATGGAGTCTTCTCCCTCAGGCCGTTGTTGTGGGCCCAGAGGAGGGGGTGATGTTCTCAGCCACTGCTAGGCCATGGAGTCTTCTCCTCAGGCAGTTTTTGACCTAACCCTAAGCAGATGGAAAAGCCAGGAATCAGGTGAGGTACTGACTTCAGAGTTCAGTTTTTATAATGAATCCACACGGCCACCAGGCCAAGCAAACTAACTACAGCAGATTATTACAGATGAATGTTGCAGTTTAGGTAGACAAAAGGGGAAACTCATGGCTATTCAAAGATAAGTACACAGATTAAAGAGTAAATGTTACAATTTTACAATCACAAAAGAGTTTCTCAGGTCCCTGAATTCTTTTCTTGATGAGTTCTCATTAGTAGAGTGATAAATCAAACATAGAAAGACATCAGCAAACATCTGGAGAAATAGGCAGGAGAAGTATTCAACTAGCTTCCTTGTGCAAGATTATCAGATTTCTTTCTTGGCGGTGCAGAGTGACTTCCTTTTAATATTGTATTCTGCATTAATTTAATATCAAAGTTATCCTTTAGTTATAAGACTTAATTGACTCTTCCTTGGAATGAGAAGGCATAAATAAAACCAATATTAATATCATAGTCAAATACAAAAATAAATTATTCCATATAAATTACCAATACATTCCTATCTTAAAGGAAAACAGTTTTACAGTCGATCAAGAGGCTAAGCTTCAAGTTAAACAATGATTTTGGCCAGCAGGAGAGATAGGTATTTAGTTTATTTCCTGAGGTGATATTAACACATCAGCATAACGTCAAAGGTGACTCCAGGATGACCCACCTGGTCAAATTCCACTAATTTACAGGCTCCATTTGAGTTCACTGTGCAATACTCAAGTTTACAATGCAGACCATTGAAGAAGATCCAATGGTTGTGGGTAGAAAGGGAATCTTATTTATTTATTTATTTATTTATTTATTTATTTATTTATTTATTTATTTATTTATTTATTTATTTATTTATAGAAAAATGAGGTTTGATCCAGAAAACTGGAGCTGGAGCTGCCTCAGTTTTATGATGCAGCCCAACAGGCTTTTTATCCTGGAAAAACGAAGAGCTGGAAAGCGAAGAGAATGCAGCTCTTTATGCAAATGTGTTTGGGGAAACCATGTTGGAACATTCCAGAGACATGTGTGTGAGTCCCACGGTGAAGCTTGGCAGCCCTCCTTCCCTTGAGTACCGCGGAAAGAAGAGCTGGAAGGGGTCCTCCTCTCCCTCCCCTTTGCCCAAGTATGACAAAGCCACGGGGCACACAGGCGGGAATCTCCATGTGCTGTTCATTAGTCTCTTTCCCAGCAGAACAGGAAACAGCTGAGACTAATGAAGGGCCTGCATGAAGCAACAGAGGAAAAACATGGGGAAGGGGGGGGACTGGATGGGCTTCCCTAAGGTTTTGTCCAAGGACAACTGTTTTTCTTTCATACATATCTCTAACAAAGAATAGGCATGATGTAGGATTTACTCACCATATGAGATCTGGGGACATGCAGATGCAGAGGAATCTGGGAAGACGGGTTAAAGCTGCATTGTGTTGTGTTGGCCTGGTTTGAATAAACTCATCGTCAACTGCAACTAGCGTTACCATATCTCAGGATTTGTCCTGAGATCTCAGGACAAATCCTGAGATATGGTAACCCTAACTGCAACTCGTATCCAATAATGCATTTTTTTCCTGAAGCAGGAAAAATGTCACTGGGGTGAATTTGTTTAAGGTGGATCCTATCTTGCCATGAAGTGACCCACACACTATGATCTCGGAGCCATCACCCACAGCACACATGAAGCGCAACATGCAGGATTTAACACCGGGACTGCAATGGACTGCCTCAGCAGTTCCATTTAATGACTTATTTGTATTGTATTTTAATTTGTTATTATTGTATTGTTTTTATTGTTGTAAGCTACATTGGGTCCTCTATGGGAAACAAACAAATAAATATCCACTCTTTTGTGTAAGAACTAAGATACAGTATAACTAAATTACATTATGATTGTAATGTAACAAGGGATAATGTCATTCCTTTTGTGGGCAATTGTAATTGTTTTAGGTACTTCTATAGTGTTGGAGGTGGCCTCCCTAGTTTGGTATGCTTTGTACTACAGACTCACAGCCTAAACTTTCCAGCCCTTTTTCAGATCCCAGTGGATTGCAATTTTCCACCTCCTCCAAATGTGGGCTCAGTCAATAAGTAGTGCAGCACAATCTCTAGTGATGTCAATAGTATTATGGCACATCAGTCATTCAAGCAGGTGCTGCATCAAAAAATAATCAACTTGTGGGGTCTTCAATCATTTTGTCAGTCATCAAGTGTCAGTGGCTGTCAAGCATGGTGCTGGCATTATGATGAGGATGCAAAGCAAGAGAATTAATTGTCTGTCCTTTTTCTAATGATACACTGGATAATGGATAAAGCTTAGACAGTAATGTTCACCCCCAGTCCCACCTTGCTTCTCAGAGATGTCTAGAAAAGCTACTGTCAAAATCATCACATTGCACTAAGACAATCAAAACGACAGAGATAAAGTTTTAAGAATTAAATAACAAAGTAGTATTCCCACAATCCTCTTTTTTTTAAAAAAAATGCCCAGTAACCTATTTCTGGACTGGAAGAAGCAAGGAAGGAGTGAGCATAAAATTTAGTGGATGAAATTGTACTGAAGCATTGGGTCTTTGGGGAGCTCAGGGTAATGGAGAAGCTTTGAATTAAAAACCCAAAGCCTGCCCTTGGACACGTAGCGTTGCCTGACATCAGAACAGCTCTAATTGATTTCAGTGGGAGTTGCGTGTGTATATCCGAAGGCAAGAATTTACCATTCTGGGTTTTAAAATGCAGGAGCTCAATACATTTAATGGATAGAAAGAAAGAAGAAATCTCTAGGTGGGGGCTGATACAGAAGTTGTCATCACTGTGTGATGCCCTTGCCAAGATCTTGCTTGATAGCGTGGGGGGGGGGTTGTCATGTAGTATTTGGGATTTTTAAACCATGCATAGGAGCAGGTATTTTTTAAAAATACAAATATTAGATAGCTTAAGGCACAGGGCAAAATGGCAGGACATGAGGTATGATAAGTCAACTTTACTCCAATAGGTGCAAAAGACAAGGGTAAGAAAATGTGGACTAGTTTGGTGACAATGGTGTAATGAAGACTACTCAGGTGTGCAGAATGGGGATAATCTGGATACATAAGGACAAGGAACAGGCTAAACCCTCCCTTAATTCATTGATCTCTCTGTGTGTAGAGAGGGATTTCTTCTCCTATGAAGCCTCTCCCAGGTGACAAAGTTGTCACTTCAGAAAAGATGCTGTCTTCCTAAATTTGTTATTCTGTACATGCAGAGGAGGAGAGGCAGGGCTAGCCTCACATCCAGGTTAGTCTGATCTTACAGTTTTAAACAAGGCTTCTATTTCATCCACTTGTCTCCAGGTTGATAACATATATATGCACAAGCCTTCTTATCAGTGGAGAGGTTCTCACAGCTTCTGAATTTTCATTACTTTGTTTTCTGTTAGTTATTATTTTAAAATGTCCATGGTCATCTTTCCTAACATGTAAGATATGTGTGTGTTCACCTGGCATTTCCTTGGCTACGAGCATATGTGGTTGTCTTTACTTTCTTTGACTGTTATCAGATGTTTAGTCAATAGATACCAAATGTAACAAGAAGTCACAACTACTTCCTGTTTATGAGGCTTCTTTTTAGGATAACTTCTAGGCTATGAATTTTAAATTTGCAAATGCCAGCTGTGCGTTTGGCCCATACAACTGTGTTCCTTTTCTATGTGGTTTGGAAATGTCTGTTGTATATTAACGGAACCAAATGTTTCATTACTCCCTTTCCAAACCTGTCATAGACAGCCTTCATTTAACTTTAACTTGTTATTTTGTTAAAGACTTTCATGATGAAAAAGAAAATGTGGCATTCTGAGAATGGAATGTTGACTATTCCATTTGCTCCCTTGCTGTACTCTATTTGGAGTGGCAAATATCTTACTCATGCTTCACAATGTTTCCTTCAGGGAGTGGGAGAAGCATAGGTATGATCTGAAATGTATTAATTCAGTTCTTTAAGGAATAATATTATAAGGGAAATAATTGGAATAGAACCAATTTTAAACTATATACAAAGGCAGCCAATATGCTGTAGTGGCAGAGACGGATGTGGTACAGCATAAGAAGGAATTACTGCTGCTGCTGGTGCTAGACAAGGCAAGGCAAAACAAGGCAAGGCAATAAATAAAATGGTTTGCCCATTTGGAGAGAATGTCTTGGAATTATCTCAACACCTGAAGGGATAGTAGGAGGAGGAGGAGAAAAAGTCACTAAGGCACTTGGGCATGATGAGTTTTTCGTAGTTTGTAGGTATAGAGAACTTTGTCTTGTGAGTACATGGACTTCCAAGCAACAAGCATGTTCTGAGGTGTGGTGGGGTAGAGAAGACATCTTTGTGTGTGTCTACAGTACTTATCTTGGAAATAAGCTCAGGCCCCAGAAAGAATAATGATACAGTTCATTGATCTAAAGCAGGGGTGCTCAACCTTTTCAAGCTGAGGTCTGAATCATGCTCCCTCAGACAGCCTAGGGGCTGTACGGCCATTTTGCCCTGCCTGCCATATATGACACTTCCAGGTTTGATGGAGGCGGGGGGGGGGCACATGAAATGGTGTCATGGGCCACCTCCAGCCCCCGGGGACGTAGATTGAGAATCTCTGATCTAAAAACTATTTCTCTGGATAGGAGATGAAAACCAGATGGTTGTATATCTCTTCAGAATATATTTTAAGCTACAAAACAAATTTGAGATATGATTTGTCTCCATTACAACCAGAATCAGTGAATGAATGGAATTTTTCCCTCCACATTATACATAATCACTTCTGCTAAAGAATTACAATTCTGAATATAAATTTGCTTCCAATAACAGTAAAAACTTGTAAATATATTAGAAGCAGAAAAACTTCCTCTAGCTTTAATGGACCAGGATTCTTTAGTTCCAGGGGTTCAACATGCTTTATATTGTGTGTATTTGTATTTTAAAAACAGCAGGTTTAGGTTTTTACTTGTCTTTTGTTATGTGGCATGGCAGGCTGTTCACAAATGAAAATGCATTTCAAAAGGAACCTTCTACCTGCACAGAAGGTATAAAACCTTTTGACAGTATAGGACTAGATATTTGAAAAATGCCAGAAAGGAGTGTTAGTAATAGATAAAACTGGAATGTCAAAAATTGCCTTTTTGAACTACAGCTCCCAGTATGCCCCAACATACATTGCTGTGGACAAGATGGTCTAGGAGTTGTAGTCTGAAAAAGCAACATTTCAAATCTCTGGACAAAACCAGCACTTGCTTTGCAAGTCCTACAAAAGACTAAATGCAATTTAAGGACAGGAATATACTGTGCTGGTATTCAACTCCCTGCTTTATTCTAAATGATATGATGAGACTCAGGGCATGGACTCACCAATTCCCTTCCTGATCCCTTCTTCTTCTTAGCTTTTTGGTGTGCTGTTATTGCACATATACAATGATAAAGACACCTTTACAGTGAGTTCCAATGCCAGTTGGTAATGAGTGGAGATGGAATGGATGTCTGAGCATTAAATTCTCCTCAGGGTGTGATAAGATGAGTATTGGTCCTGCTGTTTGATGCACTGAAGGAGTGGATTGATCTACTGTTGGTTTTTCCCCAGTAATCACACAACATAATTGATGGAGTAGACCAATTTGCTCCCAGGGTGACCCTATCTATATTTTTCTGAACTCTGGCTATTGGCTTCTATATTGTTGTGTGGGTAGTTGAACTCTAGTTCATTTCTAGCACATGCAACTGCTTTAAATAAACTAAACTTAATCTTTGCAGATGTCAAAGATGCCAAGTATTCTTCTATTATCAATTTCCAGTATCATGAAGCAGTCTAATAAACCATTTCACCATATTGGAAAAAGTGAACACTTCCCTTGCCCCTCTGCAGAAGGGCAGGGGAACGGAATTTTTTAAACATTGCTAGACCATAACTTTTGCACTGAATCCTGTAGTTTATTTTCCCCTTTGTCTTTGAGTGAAGTGCCAGTTGAAACCATAGGAGCAGGCAGTTTGTCTATTAGCCCAAAGGAATATTTATAAATTTAATCTGAGTGATTCATCGGGGGAGCTGCTGCATTAGCAGTAGTATAGAACAAGCATAAATAATAATTTCACTTCCCTTGCCTTTCTATAGAGGAGCAGGTAGAGTGTTTAACTGGAAGCAGAAGGAAGTAGGTGGTCTCTTGAGGTCAATATGCCATTTGGACAGAAGGATTGAACCAAATGGCATATTGCTCCTCCCAGCATGCAATCAGCATGGTTGCACACTCACTTACAAAATGAAGACTCTCATTACACTGTTCCTCAACTCTGATTTGTCTCTCTAACAATATACCCCAAGAAACATAGGAATTACTTGAAATGTCAGCTGGTGTCCTTAAGCCTGGTGACCTGATTTGGAATTGATGCACATAGTATTACTGTACCTTCTGTTTAGTAACTGGACAACAGTGAATCCTTTCTTTTAGTCAACTGTTGGCCAAGTTTGAAATGCTTCTTTGATTAAACAAAACAATTTTATATGTTATGCCTTGGGATGTTTCTTCAGTTTCTACTCCCCTTCATTCTGTCTCACAAATTTATTTGGCCTCAAAAACTCTTTGTGTGCTGATTTTTGTTTGAAAGAATGAATTGTATGTATTGATTGGATAAATAGTCTTCTGGTCAATCAACTAAAATGTATGTGACTAGAGCTGGCTGCAGATTGAATTTCAGGACTTTAATAATTATTTTTCTTTAATAATTATTTTCCCTTCTGGGGCAATTTATAGATAATGAGGTTTTATTCTAAAGCAAACATGGTCATGTTACCTGAAACATTGTAACCCTTTTAAATTTAAGGGAACGTTCCACAGGCAGGGTTGAAACAGAAACCAAAGAAGTAGAATTGGCTTCCTAGTCTTCCCCTTTTGTCAGACTGATCCCATTGCCCATAGATGTGCACCTCCATGGGCAAGAGGTTAGAGTCACCTGTGGAAAATCTCACTTCTGACACCAAAACTGTTACCTAAAAATCGCTATCCCTATTTAATGTGGAGATGCATTTTAAAATTAAAAAGTTCATCTGCTGGCGGAGCTCCACAAGAACCACAGAGATTTTAATTTCAGACACAAACAAGACCATTTTATTGACAAACATAGCATTTAAGCAACAGAGGACCACCACTGATGGGCAAAGAAACATGTCTAACCCATTTTCGCCTGCTAGAAAAATCTAATGAGCTTACCTGTGCAATTTGGTGGGAGAGCTAGCTATCGAAGCTGCTGAGAGTTTTTTAAATACATTCTCTTCAACTAATCTCATCACCTATGCTAATTAAGTTTATACAATGAGACAAAAGTCCAGCAGAGGTGTTTCTTATTAAACACAAATAAACAATCTTTAGTCACATTGAGTTAGTTAGCACTTTAAATTCAAGTTACAATGACAAACTTGTATGCAAATAATAATGTAGGAAGAGGTTTACAAAGTCCAGAAAATGGAAGGGGTGGCGGTACATGTCTTTATGCTGCAGTAGATCTCTTCCAGGTGAGCCTTTCCAGGTGTCCCCATTGTTTGTCTGTCTGTCTGTCTGTCTGTCTGTCTTTAAGTGATAGGTCTGGTTAATTGCTTTTGAGATAATCTCTTCCCAGAGCAAATTTAGGCTGAAGAAGGCACCCTTAAAATTACTTCTGCTTTAGAAAACAAACAGAACATGTTAAAGGGGATTTTAAGAACCCCATTCATGATTTTCAGAACATCAGGAATTCCAGTAGAGTTCCACCCAGTTATGTCAATAGCCAATCCATCAAGGCCTCAAGGCAATTACTCCCAGGAAAATCTGAGACATTTTATGGTGTGAAGAGGAAATGAGGAGATTCTGGTTTGGATTGAAAAGTTTAATTAATTGATTATTATTTATTTATTATTATTATTATTAGTTCAAATTTATATTGCCGCCCACTCGCCGTGGCGACTCAGGGCGGCTTACAAATAATACATAACATTATAATACAATATGTTGCTGTGGGCACAGGGGAGGGGCAGCAAAGTCCTCAACCTGCCCTGGCTTCTTCCTCCCCTGGCAGTTGGTGTAGGCACAGGGGGAGGGGCGGCATCAAAGGGAGATCTGCCTTTTTTGTTGTACTGCAACCAAAAGGTTCTAAATTCAATCCTGACCAATGCTGAAGGTTGATTCATCCTTTCATTCTTCTGAGGTTGGTAAAATGAGTACCCAGCATGTTGGAGCAAAATGCTAACTAACTTGTGAACTGCCCAGAGAGTGCACTAAGCACTATGGGGCAGTATAGAAGTGTGATTACTTTGTTTTGCCTTTGATCTTCCACCTTTTTTCTTGCTAAATAAAATCAACCAAAGAAAAAGACAGAATACTTCCATAATACCACTTAATTGTGACTGATAAGCTTTCTCTTCTGAGAAGCATCTGAAGACCACGCCAGGTACCTCTGGCACACAAATGACATAAATCTGAATGAATCCCATATAGCAGAAATCATAGCACAGTGATGACGAACCTTGGCACTCAAGGTGTTCTTGGACTTCAATTACCAGAAGCCTAAGTCAGCACTCCTGCTGATCAGGACTTCTGGGAATTGAAGTTCAAGAACATCTGGAGTACCAAGATTGGCCATCACTGTCATAGCATATAGTCACACACCAAAATTTTCAGGATTTTTTACTTTCACACAAGTTATGTCCAAGTCTCTGGAACTTTCATTTTATCATGATAACTTTGATTTCAATGCTGATTCCAATGCCAGGGAACATGGGAAGTCGTATGCCCTTAAAATGCAAGTAATTCAGATATTCATCCAAATCACAAAGCCATAGCACAGGCAAAAATTAGGCAAATTACAGGATCCCTCACCTTGCTATCCTCACACTTCCTGATCTCACCATCCCTGGCTTGTAGCAGGCTGTTTAAATGACTATGGTCTGCTTCCTTCTGCTCCAAGTATTTCTTGTGTGACTCCACCTGAAGTAAGAGCTCCGAGTTTCTCTTCTCCAAGCGTCCACGAGCAACATCACTGCGCTTGGCTTGGCTCTGCAACTCAGTCACCTCCTCCTGCAGCACAGACTGGCGAGTTGAGGTGCTCCAGTAATTGAAGGCAAGAATAGCAATAACTAGCAGCAATGCCACAAAGAGGAATGAAGGGAGACGGCCACCCCTTCGGTTAGCCCCAAAGCCCACCATGGGGGAGGCTAGGGAAAGTGACACTTCAGTTTCTCACTGCACCTGTAAACGGCAGCCTTCACGGACGACAGGCCTGGGCCCGACCCGCTACCGGCCGCATGAAGCCAGGCGCCGGAGCCCCCCTTCCGCGGCGAGAGGAAGAGAGCACGCGGGCGAGCAAGGCGGCGGCAGCGGGCCCCGCTCTCCTCCTCCCCCTCCTCCAACCGCTCCTGTCCTTTGGTATCACACTGGGAAGGCAAGACTTGCCAGAAAGAATGGTTAAACTGGAAAGTACATTCCTAGAAATAACAACAGTTTGAGATCTTTATAAATTAAAAATCAACTCTTGTAGTTGTTCTACCTGCAAGTAATCATGGTATAGTATGGCGTTTATGGACATTTAAAACTAACCTTGAAGTGGATGCCAAATTAAAATAATGAGAGAAGCTTATTTTATTGAAAATAAAAGTATACATAATACTAAACATGCTAATTTCTAATTTACAGTTACAGTCAGAATCAGAGCTGCTTTTCCTGCAGCTATGGGTTCTTATAAGTTTGTCTGGCAACTGCTAAACATTCAAATCCATCGAATGAAATGCGATGAAATCTTACCAATGGAATACATTGCTAAGACAAAGGAAAAATATCACCAGAAAGGTAGAAGAAAATGGAAAATTGTTTGCATGAATTTTGCATGTGCTGGTTTATGCTTACAGTTGCAAATTTGGACATTTAAATGGATAGTTAAATAGATAAATGGAAGCAATCTTAGACTAGTGGATAAACTACTCATCTGTGACCAGGTGACTTTCATGTCACCAAACAGCTTGCCTATCATGTTGTCCAGGTGTTAACTTTTCTTGGTTGTCTTCAAGACCCCTGTTTCATCTTCCTGTGATTCATTTTCTTATTTTGTTTAGATTCAGACTGAGCAATCCTTCAGACAGAGAATTACCATCAAGTGCCAATTGCCCTCTATTAGCCTGATTAATAAAGGGCTGCTCACTTTTAAAGTATCTTAAAATGAGACACTTATCCATCCTATCATCATGCTGACTTGTATCTTTGTTCTACTGCAAGAATGTAAGAAGAGTCAATGTGTTCACTTTTCTCCCAAGCTGACTCCTTTGGGACCCTGCACAAGTGAACCCTCAGTCTTGTGTACTTTAGCAAACAGATATACAAAGGCAGCTTGCCTTACTCTGAGAGGTGGTGTTTATAAAGTCTTGCACATTTATTTGCAAGAACAAGTTGAGTATTTATCAGGCAAATTGAAGTTGCAAAATGTGCTCTCCAAGCAAATGTTCCCAAATTACCTCCTGCCATTGTAACCTTCTGAAATGCGACCCCAATACCCTTTTCCAGTTTACTACTTTGCCCATATCTTTTTGTTCAACCAGCTAATGCTACAGCATAGGAATTCTGGGCTCTTCAACAATTCTCCCACAGGGTCATCTGTGGTAGCAATCTTTGAGAGCTGAATATTTGAAAGTGACTTTGCAAATGGTATGGATGAAGCCAGCCATTGGGATGGAATGTATTAGGATGGAATATATATTTTATAAAAGGTTCCAAGCCTGCTTCTTTTCTGAAATAAAGCAGTCCACAAAACAGTCTACATTTCCATGGATTAAATATATTACTTGCTGGAGAATGGGTGATATTATACCCACTTAGAACTCTCTTGTTATACATTCACTTCTATGTCTTGACTTTGATTCTGATCATGTGACTGAAGGATGAGTTTACTCTGAGAGCTACCACTGCTTGTGACCAAAACAAACTAACTTGGATGTTGAAGACATTCTTATGGAGTGTTGGAAACCCTGAAACCTACATATCCGGCATAAAGACAGGACATGGGCAAAAAGCCCTTAGTGCTGTCAATGCAGGGCACAAAACAATGGCCCCTATTTATCTAGAATATCTAGTGTTTTATATGCTGCAGAGTCAATATGTCAACAAAGAAAATACACATTAGCTAACAAGCCCTGTCCTGGAGGAATTATTGATATCACTAATGATACAGCTGAAGTAAAGAGAGAAGTTGGCAAAACAGAACCAAAAAATATCATTAGATTCAGCTTTATTTAGAATACAAGGGACGGAAGAGTTGGATACAGATGGGAAGAGATATAAAAACAGTTGTTGACAATATTGGAATGGTAGAATAGTTATCCAAGTTATTTATTTCTCAAACTGCATTCCAGAGAACTTTGGGAATCCTCATTAAAAAAAACTTCAATGCTAAACAAATCTTGAAATCTATTGTTCCACCATTGTTTTATTTATTAATTTTAAGTCATGTTTATTGTTCTTATTTTATATGAATGTGTTGCTAATTCATTAGTAACAACTAATGTAAGAAATTGGTTTTATTAACATGAATAAATTACTGTCTCAATTTCTCACATTAAAGACAGATGTGGAGCAGCTGCCATCCTCCAGTACAAGAAGGCTTGGCTATTGGCAGGATCAGGGTTGGGTCAGTCCTCATATGTGGCAAAAGCTGAGCCAAATGAGCTGGCCCTCTAGCTAAGAGCAACATTGTCAGCTGGTCAGTACTGAGGTAGCCAGGAAACCTTCAGAACTGAATGGTGACACTTGACTTTCCTGAAGAGCAGCTTCATCAGCTTTGTATTTGCTGCATGAAAAATCAAGTAGGCAAGGACTTTGCTGCCCTGACCCTGGCACTGTGAATAGCCAAGAGCCTCCCAGCCCTGGCTGGTCAGAATGGAAGCCGTAATATGGCTTTCCAAGGTGCCATTTTTGAAATGCAGTAGGGCTTGCGTTGTGAGCAACAACAGCAGTTGGTACAAATTCATTTGACATTTTTTTCTTTCAGAAAGACAGGCACTGTATTTCACCAGCTTCTAGATGGAGTAACATTTTTCTTCCTGTAGCAAAGCTGCAAACATTAAACTTCCACAGAGAGTCATTATAGTGCAAATTCCAATTGGAAGAGCCCTTCGAGCAATGATGGTAGAAAGGCCTACAGATATGGGGAAAGATGCTACAACTGCCTCCCTTTTCCTTTTTATTCAGGCAGATGGTATAATTTGAAGCTTTCAAGACTAATGGAAATTTCAGCCTATGGATCCTTGTGATGTGGCTGATTGATCTTGGGCAATAGCAGCATCTGCTGCTTTCTGCCTTATTTCTGAAATGCAACGGGAAACATCCCCAATTAGCAACCAAGGCCAGCTACACATCAGTTAAATTGCTATCTGGCATACATAAAATGTCTAAGCCCATTATGCAGACAGAATGGAAGATCTACACAAGAAATCAGCCGAATATAGCAAATGGGTGAGTGGAGCTGAGATGGTGACAAAACAAAACTATAAAACAAAAATATTATTAAAAAAAACACATATGCACACAAATGGACAAATGGCCTATTATTTAATGGCAAACCAAAGCATTCTTTTTTTTCTCTGCCTTACTTCCCATGTCTTGCAGAACTGAAAAAGACATTTGGCCTTTGTTGGCCTGTGTCAGAATTTTCTATGTCCTGAGGTAAAAATTAGCTGTTTTCAGAAATTATAAAGCAGCTATGAACAGGCAAATGCTTGGAATGGCTGAATTAAATTTTATGGAACAGATGTTATGTCCCAGAGTTCCATAGCTGCCGCCGGCTTTGTCTGGTGTCAGCCCTTTGGTAAATGGATATTCCTAATGAATTTAACTGCTAATTTGCACATAAAAATCTATGCTAAAGTAATGTTAAGATGCTGTCTCTTAAACCTACCAAAGCCATGCCGCTTAAGATAAATGGTTTCACCTGTCCTTATAGTGCTCCTCTTTCAGCATGTTGCAAAAAAAAGTGTTGAATAGAAGGGGGTGGGTCATTACTGGAGGCATCTCTTGTGGCAAGTTGAGTAACGTAGCTGTGTATCTGGAAATCTTAGATTGTTTCATCCATGAAGATTAACAAGGTTTTTGTTTCACTTGGCCTGTAACCCATATGCAAGTTACATTAAAACAGTGGCCAGAATGCTAACTGCAAACTTCTTTTTCTGTTTTGCATCAATGACCAGGCATTCATATAAACAGCAGGAAAGATGCATTGGTGATTTAAGCCAGTGCAAGACAGCAGCACGGTTGTTAAAAATGGAGAGCACTTGGTTCAAATCCTCATTTTGGCTGGCTAACTTTCAACCTTTGACATGCTCACACTCTAACCTCACAAGCTGGGGTACAACTCATATGAGCAAGGGAAGCCTTGAGCTCAGTGGAGAAAGTGTCAAGGAATCCCTATATAATTTCTTTTTAACAGAAATCTGGAAAGCTTCAACTCTCAATTTGATTGTATTTTTGCCCTGTATCAGATACAGTAATACACTGGATAACGATTGGACCGGATAGCGCTAGAATCGGATAACGATGCAAGATTTTTGGAAAAACCTTGCATTGGATAACACGATTTTTAGTGTTATCAGAGCCAATCATGTGGGGGGGGAGGTGTTGGATTGGGTAGAACATCTACCCAATCCACACACACACACACCCAGCGATGGATCGGTGCTACTGAACTAGGGTCGGGGGAAAGGCAGACACCCGGGTGCCTGCCTTTCCCCCCGACCCTAGTTCAGTAGCAGCAATTGCTGGACGAAGCCTAGCGGTGCATGGGCTAGCTAGCCCGAGCGCTGTTAGGCTTCGTCAACAGCCCGTCCAGGCCATGTCCGAAGCTGCTGGGCTTCGGACACAGCCCGCATGTGCTGTGAAAGAAGGCTAGCCCAACCTGGCTGGGCTGGGCTAGCCTTCTTCCGAAGCCGTTCCATGCTGTGTTTGAAGCCCAGCGGCTTTGGACACAGCCCGCAAGGTCTGCAGAAGAAAGCTAGCCCAGCTCAGCTGGGCTGGGCTAGCCTTCCGAAGCCCTTGCGGGCTGTGTCCAAAGCCGCTGGGCTTTGGACACAGAGTGGGTGCCTCTTCCCCCCACCTTACTGGCCCCATAGCGCTTGCTAAGAGGCCAGTGGGATGAGGGGAACAGGCACCTGCTCGTGCGCTACAAAGCGCACGAACTGGTGCCTTGTCTCGCCACCCGACACGAGCCTTAGCAAGCGCTAAGGCTCGTGTCAGGTGGCGAGACAGGGCACCCGCTTGTGCGTTTTGTAGAAGAGGGGGAGACCTTTCCTGTACCCTGCATGTGGGGCGCTTGCGAAGGGTACTGGAAAGGTCTCCCCACTCTTCCCAAATGCCCCGCTGATCTGCTTGCTCAGAGTCCCGTAGGTTTGGCAGAAGAGGCGCCCACTCAGCGCCCTGAATTCAGGCCTTTTTTTTTTTAGCGTTCAATGCATGTATCAGACAACGCTAAAAATCGGATAACATCATGACTTGTGGAACCAAGCCATAACGTTATCGGATGTTCTAGTGTATTAAGATTTATCGTTTGGCACTGCCATTTTAGGTCTGCATTTTTGGGGGGAGGAGGGGTTATGTGCACTTTAACTTGTATTCTCCAAGGATAGCGATTCTCGGCCCATGGCACCATTTCATGTCCCCCTCCCCCACTGCCTCCACCACACAAGGAAGTGCCATATGGTGGAGGAAGGGCAAAATGGCTGTCTGGCTCCCGAAGTTGTCTGAGGAAGCATGACCTGGCCCCTGGCTTTAAAAGGTTGAGAACTCCTATCCTAGGAGATTGACTAAGCTGTGTTTTCTGCACCACCACTACCACCACAGCCACTACCCGTGCATGCATTTCAATTTTCCATTTTTGAAATATATGCACATTATTCTGTGCACAGTCTGTTCCTCCAAAATATTTCATCATCATTGTATATATGTGCATTTCTGAGTTGAGGTATTCTTCTTCTCACAGCAAGTTTCCAAAAGTATAAAAGGTAGTTTATCAGGATGTTGAACCCATCAAGATTCTTCTCCAACCCTACTTCCTGTTATGGTGTCCTCCTTATGAATGAAAGGTCTCATGCCCTGGTGGCACAGTGGAATGTGCACTGGTGGTGCGGTGGTTAAACTGCTGTACTGCAGCCAAAACATTGTGAGCTTGATCCTGACAGGGATCAAGGTTAACTTGAGTGCACTAAGCGCTATGGCACGGGTGGCCAACCCTTTTTTGCTATGGGCCTGACCACACACCCCGGACAGCCGAGTGGGCTGGACCAAGCCCCCAGAAGCAGAAGTGGGTGCATTTATGGCTCACACAAATTTATTTTACCCATGCCCCTCTATCCATTTCTCTAAAACATCTCTTGGAAATGCAGGAGAAAAGAAGTCTGCCTGCCCTTCTCTGTGACTTAACCCTTGCATGGTAGTTTCACCTGTGGGATTTTACTGGCTTGACTAGTCTGTCAGGCAATATTTAAAACCATGCAAAGACAGAGGTATGTCCTTCCACTGGTTTTTCAAACAGCAAAAAAGAAGCCAGTGCCTTTATATGACATTGAAAGTAAAATGTAATGTAGACATTCCAAAACATGGTCTGTTTAACAAAGAATATTAAACTTTTTAACACAGTGGATTAAGAAAGAGAGAAACCCTTTCTCCCATTCAAAATTGTCTCACATTCCAATTTTATTTCTGTATAAATTTATTGTTGCATATGCTAATAACAAATGGAAGAAAGAAACACATGAAATGCATTGTTAAACACACTGAAATGAGCAGATTGTCTTGTCCCTCCAAAAATTCATTAGAAGGGATATAGCAACATTTAATAACCATCTGAAGCCACAATTGTTCATGGGGAAAACCCCTCTTTTTTTAGGTAGAAGGAAAGTATCCCTCCTAGGGAAGGCATGCTTTTCCAAACAACTCATTAGTATATTTTGCCAGGCAGTAAATGTCAAACAATATTCACAAATGCTTTTTGGCACATTAAGATTTTCATTAAAAATTGAAAGTCTCCTACATGGTAGATTTATGCCATCCAGCTCTGTCCCATCATCCAATAAATTATATTAAGTCAGCTGAATCTAGACTTTGCAGCACTTAATATAGGGATTTGGGGGGAAATAACCTTTAAAAGGAAAGTCACAGGATGAACATTAAGCATATTTAATTTGCATAGCAATGATCTTCGCAGGTCTCCCTTATTACATATTTATATCTAATTTATCATTTTCACTAAGTTTTTTCCTTCCTTAACACCGGATTGAATTATATTCCAAAGATTCACACAATAGTTGGCTTTCCTTGCTCTATGTATGTTTTATAACATTCTGCAGATTTAGAACTGAAGACATGACTAGGTCTTAAATCTGACACACCAATCCAGTTCCACAAGGCATCCCAATTTATACTAATCCCAGTCTACATAAATGACATCAACACAATATCTTATTGAGTTGGATGTCATGAGGCAAGGGAACCAATTACAGCATTGTTCAGCACCAAAATATCTTGGCATGACACTTGACTGGACACTCTCTTTTAAGTGACACTGACTGAATACCAAAGCCAAAGTTAGTACAAGGAACAATACCATCAAGAAACTCACAAACTATAAATGGGGAACTCAACCAGTCACACTGTGTACATCACTTTTGACACTGTCTCTGCTGTAGAACATGCTGCTCCAGTATGGAGTGCATCCACACACGCAAAAGAAGTTGATAGCTGTTAATGAAGCCATGCGTGCAGTGACAAGATGCCTCAAACCTACACTAATTGAGTAAATATACCCTCTTGCTGGTATCGCTCCACCTAAGATCAGGAGAAAAGTAGCAGTGGATGTTGAGAGAACTAAACAAGAGAATGACCCTTGTTCGCATTCTCAAGCCGAATTTCAAAACTGACACTTTTTCCCCTTTGTTGAGGCCTAGTGATGGCTTTAGGACACTAGAATTCATGTACCTCACAACATATTACCAAAGTATCCCCATTTTGCCAACTCTGGTCTCTTACAGGGGAAAACAAAGAAAAGATATAATCACTTCCTATAGTCTTTTTTAAATGTACCACTTTTGCACTATAGCTTAAAAGAGAAAATGAAAATAAAACCAGAAAGATTTGCAATAAAAATGTAAGTGTATGAGAATAGTGGGCAGGTAAGACAAGGAGAGGGTGACTGTGGTGTCTTAGTGTAGTGGTGGCAAACCTTTTACAGACTGAGTGCCCAAACTGCAACCCCAAACCCACTTATTTATCACAAAGTGCCAACACAGCAACAGGGGAGGGAGGAAACACTCCCATTGGGCTGCTGGGCAGAGGGGTGGGGCAAACTCTATGCTGGGGGAGGGATGAAGTGCTCCCATTAGGCTGCTCGGCAGAGGGGTGAGTTAAACTCTGTGCTGGGGAGGGAGGAAGTGTTCCCATTGGGCTGCTGGGCAGAGGGGTGGGGCAGACCCCTGTGCTAGGCTGACTGCACGAGTGCCCACAGGGAGGACTCTGAGTGCCACCTCTGACACGTGCACCATAGGTTCACCCCTACTGACTTAGTGGTTAAGATGTTGAGTTTGGAAGGTCAGCAGTTTGAGACCTGAGTGCTGCATGATGGAGTGAGCTCCCAGCTCCTGCCAACCTAGCAGTTTGAAAGCAAGAAATTGCAAGTAGATAAATAGGTACTGCTTTGGTGGGATGGTAAACAGCATTCCATGCACTCCAGTGTTTAGTCATGTCTGCCACATGTCCACAGAAATGTCTGCAGATGTATACAACACTGGCTCTTTGACTATAAATGGAGATGACCACCGAACCATAGAGATGGATACAACTGACAAGGTGACCTTTACGTACATCAAGGAGGGAGAGGAAAAGATAATGAAGCAGGTGAGGAGAAACCAGAGAAGGTAAGACAAAGGAGATGACAATTTCTGTTGGGAATGAGGCCTCGGGTAGGTGTGTGTACAGTACATCCCGGTATATCCCAGTTCCTCATGGTATTTCCAGTCTCAATTATAGTCCCTATGTATGGACACCAATACCAGGATGAACACTTCAGAACCACAGCAGAACTACTCTTAGAGCTGTCCAGGAAGCCAAACAGTTTTTAAATATATTTTTCTCTTGGAAGCTCTGGGCTGCTTCATGTGTCCCAACCCAGTTTACACAGATGTAAGTGTTGCAACAGCATGCACAATGCTCATGGATTTTATGGTAACATGCCATTATTCAGCTTTGCATTTAGCTGCCATCACTGCCTCCAATTCGTAGGCAAGTCAGCTGATACTTGATAAACACACAACACAAAAAATAGTTAAGGGCCTAATTTGGAGGTGGGTTATGAATAATAAAGGTAAAGGTCACCCTTGCTCAAAAGCCAGTCATATCTGACTCTAGGGTTCAGCGCTCATCTCTGTTTATAGCCAAAGAGCCAGCACTGTCTGCATCTGCAAATGTTTCTGTGGACACATGGCAGGCATGCCTGGTGCACGGAAAACTGTTTACCTTCCCAATGAAGTGGTACCTATTTATCTACTTGCAGTTTCTTGCTTTCAAACTGATAGGTTGGCAGGAACTGGGACAGAGACAGGAGCTTACTCTGTCGTGCAGTACTCGAGTCTGGCACTCTGATCTTCCAGTCTTCAAGTTCAGCATCTTAACCACTAAGTCATTGCAGTCCTAGGTTTTGTATAGTTGTTAAACTAGTACCCATTTCCCCATGTTATGGAGTGTCTTAAACTTGATCTGCAAGTTTGATCTCAGCATATTTTAACTCAGCCCTACAAGAAACAATTCAATTTTATTTTTTGTTTCCTTCACTTTGCAAGCTATTTTCCTTTCATCTCCATCCCAACCTATATTATCTTTCTTCTCTAAAAAAATAATAAGGGGGGGGGGGGGATAATGCCAAACCTATACCAGATTGATATCCAACAGATTTTCTCCCTTTGTATAGCACATCTATGGATTTATAGTTTAACAGACTCTCCCAAACCTGTTGTTCCCAGGCCTAGGCAAATTATTACATCAACCCAGTGTTCTACAGACACCATTGTAAACACAGACCATATCCAACATAATGTGGAGGCAATTATTTAAGTGTGATTGCTTGGAGCTCTTTGGGCAGAACATGGATCCCCTGCCTTCTTTGCAAATAAACAAAAATCATAGCCAGCAGAAAATGGCAGGGCTCTGCATTTTAGAATGATCAAACCAAGATGTTGGTGAATCATGTGACTTCCGTACAGGACTGCCATTCATTTACAATTTCTATGCATAATGAGTAGAACTCTTGCTATGGAGGCAATTCATTTCATTCCAATGGGGGCACAGTAATAACAATAAATTTTGCACACATACAATATTCACTACATTGATATAGATGCCAATAATATCCACCCAAAAAACAAAACTTGCATATTTGAGAGGGGCAAGCAAGTATCCATTGTCCATCTGTTGTTTTACAACCCATTTGTGCACACAATTTGCACATAAATTATGAAGCAGAATGTCTAATATTTCCTAGCTTATTATGAGTAGCTTTCTGGTGGTGCTCCACTTTTCTGTTTTAGCAAGCAAGAAATGAATAGCTCACCTTGATGTCTGAACCCAGAATCCTAGCTGATTTCTCCTGAATAGGAAGGAAAACCAGTACATACTGTATTCTCTCTGGCAAGAGTGGTAAATATAAGAAATTCTTCCTGCTGAGCATAAAAGTTATTTACATTTTCTCCATTTTGGGTCTTCTTTGGGTGAAAAATTCCATGATACTTTTTTAAACAAAGCATCAAAAATGGTATTTTTGGCACAAAAATACATTTTTCTTCTAACACTAGTGAAGATGGGGATGAGGAATCCCACTAGTTTTGTCACTCTGACACAGGAAGAAAAATCTCACAGTAGTTCATAATTTTTTATCCTTTTCCAACAAGATAAAGATAATTGTTACAGCCTTATTCTCCAAAACAGTCAGAATACAGCAAACTGTATTGGCTATAATGGTAAAGATCCCTATTCACTCATAATGTCAATAATGGTTCAAAAGTCATTCAAATAATGATTAGGGACACTATTTTTATAGTGCTACTGCATATCAATGAGGCTAAGTTAAGTAAGTGACAACATATGATGTACAACAATTATTCAGATCTATACTACTATGCATGTTTGAGCTGGGAGCATGATTTAGACAAGCACAATGAAATGCAATGAGGTGATCTGGATCAGGTCTGCAAAAAATTGCACACCCACTTTTGAAGGTAAGTGTCCCAAAACTTTAAAAGTCATGTGCAGAAAAGATGAAATAGAACAATGCAGGACGGAGTGGAATTTCACTAAAATGGAATAACAGATTATGCATTCATTACCAATTATTTTCAAACATTCTGTACCTCATATTATCATATATCTCCATTAATCCTGTGTCAGTACAGTTCAACATGCCAGCAGTGGCTTTTCATATATACATTACTGAAGTGAATTGAACATTCTAGAACATAACATATTTGCATTTTTAAGTTTTAAAAGGCATTAATATCCTTCTTATTTTGCTCAAACAACGGGATCATTTGGGATTGTCTGGAATTAGGTAAAGGTAAAGGTCGCCCTTGCTCAAAAGGCAGTCACATCCGATCTAGGGATCAGTTCTCATCTCTGTTTATAGCCAAAGGGTTTCCATGGAAATCTGGCAAGCATGCCTAGACACCAGAGTGCACTGAATGCTGTTTACCTTCCCACCAAAATGGTACCTATTTATCTACTTGCAAATTTTTGCTTTTGAACTGCTAGGTTAGCAGGAGCTGCAACAGAGATGGGAGCTCTCTCTATTGTGCAGTACCCAAGCCTTGAACTCTGACATTCCAATCTTCAAGTTCAGCATCTTAAGGTTCATCTTCAAGTTCATTGTCGTGCAGTAGTCAAGTCTCCAACTACTGATCTGCTGACCTTCCAGTCAGTGTCTTAATCACTTGAGCCACCGCAATCCCTTGTCTGTAATTAGGAAGGTTAAAATAATCCTTGTTTCATATGGGAACTGTCTGCTATAATTAAACCTAGCATTTTTCATACTGCTCTATCAAGCTCTTAAAGAATGAAAAATATAGCTGAACTGATTCCAGCTTGGAAGAGCTGTATTGGATGTGTTCAAAATAATAAAGAACTGTTAGAAAACATGTCAATTTCATTCTACATCTTCTTCCACAGAGGAGGTAGCAACAGAAGACTCTGGTCTTTTGAGAGAATAACTTTCTCAATTCATGAGAAAATAGATAAGATATTGGAGCACGCGGCCAATATTCAGTAAAACTCATGATCTCACAGCTTCAATAGAATGTGAAAGATGTTTGTCATGATTGCTCAAATGCATATCCCAGGTATGAAAATAAATCACAGCTTGTGTTTGCATCTAATAAGCTACAGATATTGGGTCAGATATTCTCTGTCACACCACAAAATTCAACAATGCTGTATTCACCTCTGCACCAAATGTTACAGTTAAGTTAGAATAGAAGAGAGCTAAAACAACATATAACTGTAAGATTTTAACTTGCTTTATATTTCCTTTTCCTTTTTTTTTTTTTTTTTTGGAATTTAAATGCATACAAAAATATGAAAGATCAAAGAACAATCCAAGTTGTTGTGTTATTGTTGTTGTTTTTTTTAAAAAAACCCTCTCGTTGATATGAAATCAGAGAGCAACCTTCAGGAACAATGAAAATGAACACTGTTGCTTGTGGTGGTAGTGTTAAACAAATGATCACCAACAGAATCCCAGTTGTAAGCTGCTGAAGAAATACTTTGGTATAGTTCGTTTTGTAGGCTAGCAGTTTGATTGAGATACATGTTTATATATCAGGCTGGCATCAGACTTCAGTGTGTTCATTAACCTTGCAGAAATTCTAAAATGCCAAAAAAAAAAAGATAACATTTTAACTGTGAGCTATATCTTCAGGAGTATCATTCAGAAGAATTGCACTTACCACAGAAGTCCTTTTAAAAATACACTTTATTTCAAATGCAATCTATAGTTTTTTGATCCCAAACCATCAGATACACACTTTCTACTGTAAAAATAATCATTGTATAACTTCTTCTTTACTTCCTCTTTTACCACTTTAGGTGTTGGGGGGAATAAATGTATAACATAAACACTAACATCCACAAGAAGACTGGTTCTAGTAGTTCAAGAAGAACTGACCCATCTTAAGGGAGTGAAGCTATTCCTCATTATATTTCAGTCACATTGTGATTTAATGATGCCTTTCTTATGCAAAACAGAATTACAAGTAACTTGCTATATGTAACTAGTTACTTTCAAAGTCCAATTTGCACTTTGTAATCTGGTTGTGGGAACCAACTAATGGGTGACCCCCTTCATATTACATGAAGATTACAAACACTGAAAAACAATATCCTCTAAACAAAACTTGGTTTGACCTATAAGTATGGAAAGAAAAGAGAACTTGTTTCAAATACTATAGCTGCATTTACTCCTTTTCTCAATCCAGGCCACCAGTTGGTTTTAATTCAATCAATCAGATTAAAGCATTTTTGGTGGAAGAAGAGGAAGAAGATTTTTCTAATTTAATTACTAGAATGTGCCTGTTCACTGTAACAGAATGGAAGGCAGCAGAAACAGAAAACAACTAGTTTAATCTGTTTTGGAGGGGACTCTGCCATGGATCTCAGCCAATTCTGCAGTCATCTGTAAAACTACGGAGACCAACACTCCATACACTGCTTGAACATTTGATTTAATAACAGCAACAGAGAAAAGGCTTCCAGGAGTTTACATTAGGAGGCAAGTTAGAGGCTTAAGAAACTAGGAATGCACGAACAGAGTTTATATAATGAAATTGGTTCCAACCCAAACAATCCTTGATCACTATGTGTGGCACTAACATGGTCTCAGATTTCTCAATCAGCAGGTGTATGTAGCTGTCATGGAACAACATCTTTTCTAACGTTCCCAAAGCATGGAGGGGACCTAGTTTCACTAGGCCTCAAAAATCATTTCCTTTCTTTGTCTCACAAGACTGCGTGTCACAAGACAGTTTGTTTTCAGTTCAGTGTTCCTATTTCTTATCTGTAGCTAGCCTTGTTGTGGCTACCACAGAGACACTGTCTCCACATGTTCCTATGTTTTGAGAAACTTTCTGTTTCAATAAGAGTGTACCCTGATTGGTTAGGAGGTACCCCACCTGACTGAAGAGTCTCCATTTTGGGGAGAACAGAGAGAGTTCGCTTTTGGATGTTGATGCATTAACATGCCTGGGGGATATTTTCCCTTTTTCTTTTACACAATGATTACCTAGGAGCTTTTCTTTTGGACTGTCTGTAGACTGACTAATGTTACTGAACTTTACGCTTTCATGGACTATGCTGATCAATAAACCTACGTTTGTTTCAACAACATCTTTTCTTTGGACTAAAGGGTAAGAGAAGCAATGCCTCTCACACAAGCCTCTGAATACGCTACCTATTAAACCTCCTTGCAGAAGAGAAGCAGTTTAGCTGCATTGCTGGCCGGCTCACCCTCTGGGGGCTTTGGTTAAGGAGGGCCAGAGCAGAGGGGTTCAGTGACAGTAGCCATTAACAAATGACAATGGGAAACCATGCAGTTGAAGGCTAATGCAACACCACAGTGGGTGGCCATTAGGGTTTCTAGCTAACTACAAGTCAGGTTGTTATATCTTTCTTCCTTTTCTGTTGTTGTACAGACACAAGCAGACACCAGGTTTTGCAACAAAATGGTTGTGTATATATTGGATGACGCCTCTGTGTGCATGCCCACTAGTGTCCCTTTGCCCCACCTCTCCTGGGAGAAGGAGGACTTTGCTCACATAGCAACCATATGGGGGGAGGAATCAGGAATCAGCCCTTATTAGGGCTGGCCCCTCACCCCCTGGCCCTTTCTAACTTGCAGCAGGAAGAACAATGCCACACCTACCCATCCCTGGTGGTCAGTGTGAGATTAGCTGGTTGTGTTCGGGCTGGATGGGAATGTTTCCCCGTTATCCCTTACTGGCCTCTGGGGTAGGGGTTTTTCTGCCCATCCTGCACTGAAGCATGGGGGTTGTCTTCACAGGCTCTCGCGTGATGGTGGTCATGCTTTGGCAACTGGTGGGTACACAGGAAAAGGTATAAGATAAAGACCCAATTACATTCAGGTAAGGGCCGGGGGGGGAGTGTGCCTGGCAGTGGTAAGGATCCTAAATGTTCGGATCGCGGTAGTCAGGCTAACCACGGTCCTTGGTGCTCGCTGGATCCAACAGCTCGGCAGCTGTCAGGCAGCGCTCTTTAACGCCCGAAGTAGTAACGGGGAGATTAGCGCTGTTCACAGGCAACTCCCAGCCTAGGGTATCATCACAGGAAGAGGATGTGGTGAGGCACATCCTGCTCTTGGCCTTTGTTCTGTGCTACGTGGCCACATCACAGCTCATTGTGGTTTGTCACTAACTGTTGCTTTGAATAAAGTGGCCCAGATGTTTAAACCCATGTTCAAGTGTCCGACTCTTCACTCAGGGGATGGTGGGCAATGTTGTTTTTGTCCTTATCATTATAATTGAGTTTTAAATTATAGACCTCACTGGGATAGTGAGTATTTGAAAGGCTATCTGCCATCAAGATGACTTGCCTTGATGAAAAAAAGATTATTTATAAGATGGCATCACGTTCCTAATACAGACTTAAATGAACAAAAGGTGTGGGTATTAATATTGCACAGGGCAAACACTACTATTATGTGGAGTAAGATGGTCATCTTACACAGAAGATATCAAGACATAGTAGGAAGAGCTTTCTCTTTTGTGGTTTCTCTGCCATGTGGCCTTCCCCATCACTCCTAAGTTAGTCTGCTGTTTTCATGTATAGTGGAGAACATTGTCCAATCACCAGTGCCAGAGACAGATTTAGCTACCATTTTAGGTGACTTGAATGAGATATGACCATCTTGGGTTTTTGCCTTAGGTAGTAAAATGTCTTGTGGTAGCTTTGGCCTTTTAATTTTGCCCGTGAGTTGTCCTATAGTACCAAGTGAACACTTTGAAATTAGGGCTTCAGCTAGAGGGAAAAGCAGAGGAACATAGTAAGGTGCCCTATGTCTGTCAAATGTGACAGACAGCAGCTCTCCACTGTTTCAGGCATTCTTTCTTTGGCCTATTTGGGAATCTCCATCATTCTCTAGTGGTCTCTCATCTGTGGTTCAGTGGTTAAGAAGCTTGCCTTGTTAGCTGGAAGGTTGGCAAGTTAGCAGTTTGAGACCTGGGTACTTCATGACAGTTTGAGCACCTGTCTCTGTCCCAGCTCCTGCCAACCTACCAGTTCAAAAGCAAGAAATTGCAAGAAGATAAACAAGGACCACTTGGGTGGGAAAAGATTTTGAGGACATGAAAGGAGCCTCATTTGAGCATCCCTTGAGTGGAGTTTCTCCAGCAAAAATCCTTTCAACCCAGAATAATTTCTGACACGAAATTACTATTATTATTATTATATCCAATTACTAATCAAGGGCTAACCCTACTTATAACTCCCAAAATAGATGACAATGTTTTTTTCAGGGAGACTCTATTGGCCTAGTTTTTGTTTACTGGTCTCCATCCTTCCCATGACACCCTCAACTTCTGTTTTCACCAACTGAAACTCACCCTCTTAAAATGAATAGCATCAACAGCTGAAGAAACCGACTCAAAGAAGACAACACTGTCAGATTCTAGCCTTCTGCTGTGTCTCAGTGCCTTTATGAGAGAAGCTGGAATAAAGAATGAAAGTGGCATTTTAGAAAAGGGACCATGGAAACAAAAACTTGAGTTTCAAAATATATTCTTAGTGGAAACCAATCCTTGCCTTTGCAATTTGTCAGGAGCACATCAATATTTCTTTGTTTTGAGTCCATGTAAATCTATAAAAACACAAAAATAATACGTAAGTTTGAAGTATTTGAATTTTAGAAATTCCTTCCCTCATCCTCTTCTTTCAGTAATTGGATTTTGCTGGTTGGTTGGTTTCTTCTTTTCAATTTTATGTTCATTAATACATATAAATTAGCACAGTCCACCACTCTCAACTCTTGCTACGTATATATCATTCTTAGTTTTTTACCAATACATAAATAACTTGAAGGAAAAAAATAGATATGCTCCCTTGCAAATGGCCACCAGAGGGAACCAATCCATAATTATAAACATTGTTTAGAACTTAAATCCTTTTGTGATGTGGAATGGAAAGGCTAAAACAGGGATTCACAACCTATGGCCCACGGGCCAGACCTGGTCCTTGGAGCCATATCATGTGGCCCACTACAGCTGCTGCAGCAAGCAATGGAAGCACTGAAAATGCACCAAAACACATGAAAATACGTGTGAACACATGTGAAAACACGCAGTAATTCATGCAAGAATACACAAGAATACGCGTGAGAACACGTGAAAATGTGAGAATATGTGTGAGAACATGTGAAAATGTGCAAGAACACGTGAGAACACACAAAACTATGCAAGGATACGTGTGGAACCACATGACCGGCCTGCTCAGCTGTCTGAGGGGAATGGTCCGGCCCACAACCTGAAAACATTGAGAACCCCTGGACTAAAAAGTAAGAATGTGAAAATGAGCATTGCTTTGATACACATGGGCTTTTTTGTAAGGGCCATTTCATCCAGCTCCTTGTTACTTAAATGCCTTCTGGGAAGACTACAAGAAAGGCTTGAAGACACTAGCAGTCTTCTGCAGGTATTTCCCACCGTAATTGCCACTGCTAGTCAATATTGTACCTATCAGACTCCATGTAGTTTGTGTTTATTTTGTCCAATAATGCAAATGCAAAATCTCTAAACATGCATTTGATTTGCCCCCTGCTCATTGCCCTTAAAATATTATACGAGTAGCGATGCCAAATTCAAATCTCTTTCATCCTTTTACATGAAGAAGACAAACCATAAAATTCCTTGCCACATTCCGTTAGAGGACAATGTATTTTTGGTGCTTTCTGGAGGAGATGGGGAATTATTTGTTCACATAAACAGCAAAAATTCACAAATTGCAAAGAGAATACAAATTGCACACAATGATGATATGTGGTACAGTGGTACCTTGCATAACAAACACATCACATAGCGAAAAATTCGCATAACGAAGTGTTCATTATGCAATGGCGATACCCCACATAATGATTTTTTTTGTATGCGGAGGTTTTGGTAACCAGGGTATACCCACTTAATGAGAACCCCAATTAACGAACATTTTTTTTTTTGTTATGTGGGGTATCTCCCATAGGAAACCGCATAGCAAAAAGAAATGCATAGCGAAGAGCTCCGTGGAATGGAGTTTTTTCCTTAGGCGGGGTCCTACTGTACTTGAATTGTTATTTTTTTTAAAGACCTAAAATAACCCTTCTGGTGCTTCTTAAGTAAAATGTTCATGTCAAAATAAGCCAGTTGTTCTGCAACAGTTGTATGGGTATGTGTTTTGCTTCTGAAAAGATCAGGACATCAGTTTTGTGCAGTGAGACTCTGCACAAATTAGAGACCATGAAAAAAATTCTATAAATTGTGCAAATGTCTCTGTGCAAAACTTGTGTCCTTCCATTCTGGGAAGAAAAGGCCACACATACACAGATATGTACTTCAGATGCTAATAAACTCATTAGCAAAAAGCAGCTGCCAATTTGGATTACTTATTCAAAAATTGTTCTCACCAATGCATAAATGTTCCTAGAAGAACAGAGAATATTTTGCTGTCTTATTGGCAAGAAGAGAAAATGTGATTTTTATTTCTTGCCCACAAAAATGAGACAAATGAAAATTTATACCCCTGTCAAAGAGACCTGCTATTACAACAAAGCAAAACTTGAGTGTTGACTGCTACAAAACTGATTCCTTCTTTTCTCCTTGTGAGTTTTCCTCCCCGCCTGTTGAAATGCCTAATCAGAGCTATATTCATGTTGGCACAATTCAAAGGTCACGATGGAGTAAGAACTACCCTGACATTAAGCTTTTGCTTAACATTCAACAGCAATAAAAAAAATCCAAAGAATTCAGAAATTCATGGATCATTTTGTGACAGTTTAGCTAGTCCTGATAACCACACTGCTGGGGTACACAGAAAGAGCTTCCTTAAAGATTGTGGTATTTTGGAACCACAATTAGTTGTACCCTGGTAATGGCAACCTTGTGTTGCTGGCTAATCTTTCTCACACTAGATCAGGCGAAAGGAACTGCAGAAAGAATTCACCAGAAAATGGCTTCAGTTTGGCAGTTTCATGTATGGCCTAGACATTGGAAGAAGAACGTACTGCTGTTTTGCAACTACATCTTGGATTCAAGGTCTCTTACACAATTTGTCATTTTGGAATTGCACTGGCAATTCGCAGCAAGAATTTAAGGCAACACTTACCTATCCTTTTTTTTACTGCTCCTAATACTAAAGTTGCCCTGACAAGTTGCCAAGCATGACCTCTAGGCAAATCCTGCCAGTTTCTACCTGGTTAATAATTTCCATGAGAATAAATGTGAAAATGCAGACTAGAATTATTCCCTGACTGGTCTGATTCTTTAATCCCTTTCCTTTCTTTTCTCTGTCTCATATGCTTACAAAGTAATAATACTCACATGATTGACTAATGAGATTTGAACAGTTCTTTCACCATTCCATCATTCTCCCAATAGCTAAGCCATCCAATCATAATTTTAAAAGCTGCCAGGTCATTTTATTGGGGAAAGACAGGTCATTTTATGGGAGAATCAGAGGGAGAGGGAAAGGTGAAAAAAGGAAAATGGTAAAAATAATGAAATGGAAAATAAGACATTTCCTAGAAGAATGGACATATTGGTCTATTTCTGCTCAAGGTCAGGTTTGTCTTTGATTACGAGTAATTTTGGTTCCACTGCCATTTTATATTTTGATTTGTTACCAAACACACATATATCCACTCAAACTAGCCTAAAATGTTCATTTTTATATCCCTTTGGGTAACAAATTTGTAAAGCCAAGAACTGCAAAATTAAAAAAAAGCAAAATCTTAAAAAGAATGGAGTCCTGACCTACACATTCATTCACTATTTATTTTATTTATTTATTTAGATTTATTATCCCGCCCCAATCAGGCGAACCCGACTCTAGGCGGCTAAACCAGATACTGTATAGCTTAAAGCTGAAATGCAAGAGACTAATTAAATGAATGTCATCTTTTGCATTTGAGCATGAAATCCAGCTATTCCCCACTTACCATAAAGAAACATTAGGTAGTGATAGAAGCAGGTCTGAACAGCCAGTTTACACCCTCCACATACCCACCATATTTCCTTAGAAAAGGAAGCTCATGGTGCAGAGGGAGAAAGAAAGCATCATGTTAAGAAAGCATGATTGCTATGGAGGCAAAGGTTGTAATAACCTCCTCATTCAATAGATTGAACAACATCTCTATCAGTGGATTTGCACAATTGGATCCTGACCAGTTTGGTTAAAAGTCTTTGTGGGAGGAACACTAGTATCTGTTTCTCCCAAAGAACAAAGATGGGGGGGGGGAGAGATACAATAAAGTGATCGTAAACTACTTGTCCCTTTGTGGATGAAAGGCTGCCTAGAAAGGAAATAAATAAAATACTATATGCATACCTGTATGAGCATAGAGATACCAGTGAAGTCAAAGAATGTCAAGCCACTGCAATCAAGTATCATGGTATGTCTTTCACTGGAATTCTGCTGTAATGATGATTCTCCTATATGGAAAGTTAAAAAGAAGCAGCAATCAAAAAGTATTTCTGAGATTCCTGTGCAATGTCCTTCTAGTGGACAGTTGTTGTCTTTTCAAGGTTTTTGGACTTCAATACCCATCACCAGCTGTGGCTGATGGGAGTTGTAGTCCAAAATCTACTAGAAGACAACAGCTGTTCAACTTTGCACTAAAGTAGTGCAGATCTCCATATAAACAGACTTACCGGTATACCAATAATTAGTGTACACAACTCTTGAAAAGGGAACTAAAAATTATCCTGAAAAATCCAGTTTTCCAAGTTTGTAATTCTATTTGGGCAACAGCTGAAATGCACATATTTGGGGAATGTGCATGGGAAATGCCTGCACTTTTTAAAATGTGTATAAAGTGGACACTTTCATCAAATGAGCAAAATGTGGGCAATTGAAAAATGTACACAGAAGATGAATGTTCACTCTGGGGCATAGATACTCTCGATCCAAGTCAGAAGTTTGCGTTCCAACAAATGTCAAGGAGGAAGTCACAGAATTTCAAGAAGCCTGCATGTTGTAGATTCACCCTTCTCTAATATTTACATTATTTATTCTCAATTCCACCTTGAAAATCTGTCTACATAATTGAAAGTATTTTCTAGAGGGTATGCCATTCTTTTTATTTTATTGTTATTATTATTTCAGCTCCCATAATTCTCACAAAACTACCCAGGCAGAATTCTGGGAGTTCCAGCCACAACCCCTCCCAGCTGCAGATATCTCTATTTCCATGATTTGGATGAGGGCAGTGATGGGCAGAAGCCAGTTCGCACCAGTTCGCAAGAACAGGTAGTAGCTTTTCCCAGTGTCCCAGAGAACCGGTAGTGGCTTTTGGGGAGAACCACCTCAGGGGCTTACATTTTCGCTGGTTCCCCCACTGCGCATACACACCAAGTGCTTGGTGCGTATGCATGCCTACAGCGCTTGGCCCGCCTACAGCACCTGGCACACCTACAGTACTTGGTGTAACTACAGTGCTTGGCGCACATTCACCCCTATGACAGACAAGCAAGCATAACAATACAGCTTCCTACAGCTTGTTGTTGTTCAGTCGCACAGTCGATTCCGACCCTCTGCGACCCCATGGACCACTGTCCGCCAGGCACTCCTGTCCTCCACCATCCCCCTCAACTCGCTCAGCTCTGTGCCCATTGTCTCCACAATACCATCTAGCCATCTCATCTTGGGCCGGCCCCTTCCTCTTTTGCCCTCGACCTTTCCAAGCATCAAGGCTTTCTCAAGTGAATCCTCTCTTCTCATCTGATGTCCAAAGTACTTTAATTTCATCTTTATTATTTGACCTTCTAATGAGCAGTCAGGGTTGATTTCTTCTAAGATTGACCTATTTGTTCTCCTCGCTGTCCAGGGGACTCTCAAACCCCTTCTCCAACACCACATCTCAAAGGCGTCTATTCTTCTGCGCTCAGCTTTCCTAATGGTCCAGCTCTCACAACCATACATTGTCACAGGGAATACCACTGCTTTGACTATACGAATTTTTGTTTGCAATGTGATGTCTCTACTTTTCACTATGCTCCCCAGGTTTCTCATTGCTTGCCTCCCAAGAATCAGTCGCCTTTTTATTTCATGGCTGCAATCTCCATCTGCAGTGAGCTTTGATCCTAAGAAAGTAAAATCTGTCACTGCTTCTATTTCTTCCCCATCTATTTTCCAGGGACTGATAGGGCCTGTTGCCATTATCTTGGTTTTCTTGATATTGAGTCTCAAGCCAGCTTTTTCACTTTCTTCTTTCAACCTAAACAGGAGCTTCTTTAGGTCCTCCTCACTTTCTGCCATTAGGGTGGTATCTTCTGCATATCGTAAATTGTTGATGTTTCTTCCAGCAATTTTGATCCCAAACTGTGATTCCTCCATCCCTGCGTTGTGCATTATGTGTTCTGTGTATAAGTTGAATAAGCAGGGTGACAAAATGCATCCTTGTCTTACTCCTTTTCCTATTCCAAACCACTCCGTCATTCCATTTTCTGTCCTAACTGTTGCTTCTTGATTCATGTACAGATTTCTCATGAGGTACAGTTGTACCTCGCTTAAAGAGCATAATGTGTTCCATAGGATTGCTCTTTAAGCGAGTTTGCTCTTTAAGCGAAACACCATTGTAACCAGTGGGGGGGGGGGGATTGCAAACCCTGATTTATTTGTTAAGCAAGTTTTTGGTGTTCCAGTATTCCCATCTCTTTAATTACTTGCCACATTTTGTTGTGGTCGACACAGTCAAATGCCTTAATGTAATCAATGAAACAGAAGTAGACTTGTTTCTGATATTCCTTTGTTTTTTCCATGATCCATCTTAAGTTGGCGATGTGGTCTCTAGTCCCCCTGCCTCTTCTGAAACCCGCCTGCACTTCTGGTAATTCTCTCTCCACATGCTGTTGCAGTCTATCCTGTATTATCTTGAGCATCACCTTGCTAGCGTGAGGGATGAGCGCAATTGTTTGATAATTTGAACATTCTTTGGCATTACCCTTTTTGGGTAGTGGGACATATACAGATCTTTTCCAATCCTGTGGCCATTGTTGTATTTTCCAAATCTGCTGGCATATAGAATGCAATAATTTGATTCCATCATCTTGTAGGGCTTTGAAAAGTTCAACTTGGGTACCATCAACTCCACTGGCTTTGTTGTTTGCAGTGTTTTTTAAGGCCTTTCTGACTTCACTCTCTAGAATGTCTGGCTCATGTTCCATGTTCTCATCATTGTGATTATCAGGGGTGTTGAGGTCCTTTTTGTAGAGTTCCTCTGTGTACTCTTTCCATCTTTTCTTAATCTCTTCTGCAACTGCTAACTCCTTGCCATCTTTGTCCTTTATCATGGTCATTTTTGGTTTAAATGTTCCCTTGAGTTTCCCAATTTTTTTGAAAAGATCTCTAGTCCTACCCCTGATATTGTTTTCCTCTATTTCTTTGCACAGCTATCAGTAACAATAGATTATTCAGATTAGTTTTAAATGTCTCCCTTTCAATCTCAAACTTATGAAGTAAAGCCCTGTCTGGCTTGTCGGTCATTCTGCTTGAGCAAACCCTTTTCCCTTTAACCCCTGCTTTTGGTGTACATAAACCATGTCTGTAAGATTTACTCCTTGTCTAAATCAGGGGTTCCCAACCTTTTTGCACCGCGAGCCAGACCACACACCCTGGACAGCTGAGTGGGCCAGTCAGATGGTTCCTCCCGCCATAAACACTGCCATAAAACATGTCTGCATCTGTCGTAAATGTGTTTATGACAGCCATGGGTGCATTTACAGCAGCATTTACAGCAAGCTGGGCACATTTATGCATTCATGGGAGTATTTTACAGCTGTCATAAATGTGTCCACTTTTGGTTCTGGTAGCGGCTAGGGCAGTGGAAAGGTGCAATGGGCTGGGGCCAGCCCATGGGTCGTAGGTTGGCCACCCCTACTCTAAATAAAGGAACTGAGAATAAAATGGTTCAAACCAAAAACTTCTGACAAAGTTTCTATAGCTATTTGAAATCTATTCAAAGGACTTAGTGCCAACATTGTTTGGGTTAAGGGGGCACAAAATCCTTGTGAAAAAGTAGTCAATGAACCTGTGCTTTTCCAGTCTGCAGCTCCAGATAAGCCAATAAGTTGGCTTATTTTATTGTATGTGCGTAAATATACCGCAAAGGGAGAAAAAGAGAGAGAAAGCAATATCAAAGAAAAGAAATGCTATCCTGATGGTAACCAAGAATAGACTTAAGAGGACTTCTGTGCTTTAATGCAATCCTCTATGCAGCCAATTCAAAAATGTCCAAAAGGCGGAGGGAGAAAATCTCCACCACAAAGAGATAATGAAAGACCAACCAATATGGCAGAGGACATCAAAAGCTTTGAAAATTCCCCAGTATTATTTTTTTCTTCTGTGGTTACTGATTAACTTAAATAGAAGGGGAAGGACCACTGTTGACATTTGAAACCCCCCCCCCCCAGGTTGTCAAAACAACTCCAAAAATCTTTTATTAGTTTTATATCATACAAAATTCACCACTCTTGCATTGTTCACCTTGTATCAAAACACAATAGCATGATAATGTGTGACTTCTTGAAATGTGATAAGCCTTTTTTGTTTTTGTTTAGTGTATGTGTGGGCTACTTTAAAATACAATATCACACACACACTTAGTATCCCAATGAAATCAAAGAGTCTTGCATTAAAATGATTCATATTGGTATAAGTAAAAGTGCTAGTTCTTTTAAGCAACCTGTTCTGTCAATCAAAGGGAATAAATTCTGCCATATCTGAAACTTCATTTAAGACATGTTTAACTCTCTGTGCAGTCCTATAGTCCTGTGATGACGAACCTCGGCACTCCAGGTGTTTTTGGACTTCAATTACCAGAAGCCCAAGTCAGCACTCCTGCTAATCAGGGCTTCTGGGAATTGAAGTTCAAGAACAGCTGGAGTGCTGAGGTTCGCCATCACTGCTATAGACTCTAGCACTTGCCAACTGGAAACTTATTGAGTAATAAAGGAAGTTTGGGAGAGCTCTAAACAGTATGTCCTCTGAGGGGGGGGGGGTCCTTTCTTGATGGTTCCTGATAGTTTTAGCTGACTGCTTTAACAGTAATCTCAGAAAGGCTGAACAGCCAGATCTAACCATCCTAATAATTCCTAACTTTCTCAATCAATCAAATAATTAAACACAGTTGTACCTCACTTAAAGAGCATAATGCATTCCACAGCATTGCTCTTTAAGCAAGTTTACTCTTTAAGCAAAACACCATTGTAAATGACCAATTGTGGGAGGGATTGCGAACCCTGATTTATTTGTTAAGTGAGTTTTTGGTTGGTTTTATTTGTTGAGTGAAGCGAACATTCAGAGAAAATTCTGCTCTTTAAGCAAGTTACTCTTTAAGCGAGGGGCTCTTTATGCGAGGTTTGACTGTACAGGCATAGACTGGACATCATGACAGACCAGAGATTTCTAAGTGGCTGCCAAGTTCAATATGAGAATTGGGCAGGCTTTACTAGATATCTAGTCCAGCTTTCATAATTCAAAGGAGTCATAACTGTAACCCATGATGTAATATAAGCTAGCTAGATAGTTCATTGAATTGGAACAGGGGTAAAGTTCAATTCCCCACTTGCTTCTTCTGGGGGAAGAACCAACTTGTGTGGCATTGGAGAAGCCACATGTTCCTATGGCACCATCAGAATAATCTGGTAGCATACTTCTGGTAAGAAATATTGGTAGCCTACTTCTGGGTACAGTATTTTATATCTAGAAAGCCATGACAAGGTTTACCATAAGTACGAATTATTGGATACATAAGTATTATTGGATAGTGGGCTGCAGTGGCTGACTGGTTAAGAAGCTCACCTTGTTAGCTGGAAGACTGACAAGTCGGCAGTTCAAGACCTGGGTACTGCATGTGGATTGAATACCCGTCTCTGTCCCAACACTTGGGGACATGAAAGGAGCCTCATCTGGGTGTTCCCTGAGTGGAGTTTCTTCCACAAAAATCCAGAATAATTTCTGACATGGAATTATTATTATTATTGGATAGTAATAGGAGGCAAGAGGAAGGGACCTACAGCCCAGATACATACAAATATATTGTTCTAGTGGATTCCAGAGCTATGTACACCTTAAAATCTAGATAATCTATGTCAGGTAACTATGCCACTTACTACTTTTGAAATGTTGCTTGAACAAAATATGTTGACAAATATTTTTAGGCAGCAAAAATCTGGACCAGCCTGCTGAGAGCTGAAAGAGAGACAGAAAGCTTCATATTTCTAATCTACTGCACTAAGGTATGAAACAGGGGCCTCCTTGATCATAGCAGACATTGGATTTCTGTGCTAAGTACAGAGGGAGAAAGCTTTCTTTCTCATGCCGGGATTCTCAACCTGTGGCTCATGGGGTGGATGTGGCCCACAGCACCTTTTCATGTGGGGGCCCCACCGCTTCCACCACACCCAGTAGTGTCATGTGGAGGAAGGGCAAAATGGCTGTCCAGTCCCCAAAGCTGTCTGAGGGAGTCCCCAGCTTTAAAAGGTTGAGAACTCCTGTTCTAAAGAGTCTCTCACTTGTTTACACACAGTCCCATGTTGCACAAGATAATCAGCTTGGTGTTTAAATACAAGACTGTTAGTAATACAGCAAACATACTGGACTCCTTGGCTCCTTCATTTGAGAAAAATGCAGGTGCTTATATACTGCCCCAAGGTGCTAAATCACTCTTTGAATGGTTTATACTAGGGTAATTGTGAAAACTGTAACTTGCCCCCCAAAAGCTGGGTATACAATTTACTGACATAGGAACAATGGAAGGCTGAGACAACCTTGAACCTGCCACGACTGAACTAGGATTGTGAAAAAGTAATGACTACGTTGCTGCAGCTTAACCACTGCACCACAGGGACTCTCTTGTGGAGAAAGAATACATAGAGTTTTCAGTAAGATAAAAGCAAGGGTTGATTACTTCTGTTTTTCATTAATAATAATATTTGAGCAAGCAGCCATTTTAGTGAGACCTACATTTTGACCTAGAAAATTAAGCTCCTTCCTTGTATTCATTTCTTAAATGATAAACTCACCACAGCAATTTCCATTAGATAGTGGACTGAGCAAGGTGTTTGGTTCACACTGAAACAAAAAGAAAACCAAACATGAATACAGTATGTCTCCTTTTCCTTCTGCAAAATTTGTTATTCTGTTATGCTAACAGCAATAGAGGAATGTTACTTTGAAATCTTTGAAGAGTTTTATGGCAAGAACAAACATTCTTGAGGGTACACAAGAGCAAAACCAAATTAGAAAATGGAGGAAGGAGCTCACTGGACAAAAAGCAACATTAAATGAGGATATACCTGAGGAACTCAACCTTCCCTATGTCACTTGGAGAACTCTGAATAGGATGAAAGATGGAGTCCCTAAATGCAAGACCTCCATCTCTGAAGAAACCACAGTGTTACAGGAGGAGGAGTTTAATCAGAAGAAATATGTATTACCCTTAACACCTAGTTTGATCCTCAATTGATTCTTCATTGAACTAATTGCCAGCCTACAAGAACTTGGCATCAGACACATCAAAATTTTAAAAGACATACAAGATACAGATTAAATAATAGCAAGGAAAGACAATTCATTAATATGAATTTGACTAATCCTACTCTAAATTGATAGCACTGCTATTCACACTAGCATAGGTCCTAATGTCATATCATGTTTGCAGAAATCTTGATTTATTGGGCTTAGATGTTATCTACTTCTTTTGACCTTCAGCAGAAAGGTGGGTGTGCAGTGTACTGAGCACCAGAAATACCAGTTTTAACTTTCTGGCACACATTGTATGCTGGATTCTATCTATGCTGGTTTCTAGATTCCTGGCTTTAACCAGGTTATTATTTACATTGGCCTGCTTCAAACTGTACTTCAGGGTTCTTAATCTGGATCACCTCCATAGCCTCAAACACTGGTTTGTGGGGTGGGATACGTAGCCATATCAGAGGGGTTGAGTAAAGTGATGAATGATCCATAAACCAAGTTCTTGTTTTCTTGACCCTATACAACCAAAATCAACAGAAGGATTATACTTGTGTGCTGGTGGAATCTGACCTGTATTTTGCCAAATCAAGCAAAATTACTAAATTGGGGGAGAGGGGATAATAAAAAGTTTTATTCCCAGCTGTGGGAATTATCTGTTCTGCAGTGAACTAAATTGCAGTGTGATGTTGGTTAGCTAACCTCTCAGCAAAAAAAAAGGTCCAAAATCAGAGTGAAGGCAGTGTAGGTGGTCAGGTAACCAGAGGCTAACTAAAGAGGCAAGCAAATCCAAAACCACAGTCTATGAACTATCCAAAGTCAAGCCAGTCCAAAGACTCATTCATATCCAGGGAATCAGCAACAAGAATCAGCATTTGAAGCAGTCTCCATCCTGAGCTATGATTCTGTGTTGTCATGTGTGTTTGTTACTCTTTAAGAGAGCTTGGGAACATTACTTTTAAAGGACTCCAATCCCCCAAAACACCAGTGAAAATGGCTAATAGTCATGCCGATTATGTCATTCTGGGAGTTCTAGTTTTAAAACTTAACATTTCCAATCTGTCTCCCAAGTCATGACCTCTTCTCAGCAATGCAATATAGAGCCAAAGTATATTCTCATTTTTCTCTTTTGCTATATGAACACTTGACTGGGGAAACAATACTAAGGAAATGCAAATAGTCATAACTTCCTGGCTAGGTGACCCTTACCTTGTTTACATCTTCCGATAGCTGCAGCATACATGTGCTCTCCTTCTGAATTATTTTTAATATATCATTGTGAAACCTCTTGGCATTCAGAAAGATGAGAGGGTTATTCACTGACACTATTTTTAATTGCCGTGAAGACTCCTTTGGAATGGAAAAAAAAGATTCAAAAATACAAACAATGCTTTTAAACAACCAGGCAGATTCATTTATAACACAGGTGAACCAAAAGTTGTCCTCCAAGTGTATTAGCCCTTGGTTAGCACAGGCAATGGCAGTGTTTCCCAACCTTTGGTTTTTGGATTTCAGTTCCCAGAAGCCTAAGTCAATTCCCCAAAGCACTGATCAGCCAATGTACTGACTTAGGCTTCAGGGAATTGAAGTCTCCCTGTAGACTGTGGGCTCCACATTGGGAACCACTGGGCAATGGGAAGGGAAACTGGGAGGAACATGGGAAGTTACATCATACCGAGTCTAGCTATTAGTCTATCTAGTCCAGTATTGTGAACACTGACTGAGAACTCTTATGTTTGCTGGTGGATTCCCATCTAAGTACTGATCAGGCATTGTTCTACTGTATTTAGATTCTCAAATCAGATAAGATCAGTCTGTTCAGTGTGGCATAGTGGTGGTAGAAGGTTGTAGTTCAATATCATCTCGAGATAAACCTTTTGCCCACCCCAGTGACAGACACAGCATGATCAGTTGACGCCAGGCCTCAAGTCACAGGCTAAGGCCACACAAGCAAAAGCATCACAGTGGGCCAAGAGGCTTCAGTTGCAACAGTCAGACAGGCTGTAGATTTCGCTAGACAATTTTATATATCAGAACTGCGCTATATTAGGGATGAGTAAGAAATTCATTTTCAGATTAATGTTTTAAGTGCACATTAATGTTTTGGAGCTATTAACTCTCAGAATTCCCCAGGCAGGATCTGCACACATCTATTCAATGGGGCAATGTCATTACCACCTCTTGCAACGTCTTCAAGGAGGATAGCCCGAAAACTTCACAGGACTAGGGATGCTTCCATAAAATATGCACATATATGGAGAGTGTGCAGAGATATATTTCTTTTTTAATTTAAAAAGTGTACAAATATTTCTAAAACAAACTTCAGCCAACGCAAAGATGTTCAAGCAAGCCATGCATGAAATTTAAAACATGTCCACAAACTTATCTACATTTGAAAAAGATAAGTTAAAAAAAAAGGTAATGCCTCTTGCCAACTAAAACGAACTAATGATGAAACTGGGCATGGAGCAGTCTCTCTCTCAATCTCTCTTTTATAGGGTTTTGAGTTAGAGTTGAAATATGTACATTCCCACAAAGGAAACAGAAAAGAAAATGATAATTTTCTAAGCCAATGTTTATCTTTGTTTAAATATAAAGGAGGACAAACAAAATTAAGCTTACAGAATCTGCTTCTGTTTTGAATCTGTATTCCATGTCATTCATGTGTTTCAGGGTCAATGTGGTTGCTCTGTAACAAATACATAAAGCGTGGGTGTGAACATCTAGTGTATATTGTGACTTAAACAGAGCTAACTGATAAATTTAAAGAAAGTGGATGATATTGTTTGCTGCTAACATTTGAAATGTCTCACCTTGGAAAACGGAAAACCACGATGAGTATGGTGCAGAGGACGCCGTACAACAGCCCCACATTAGCAGCAAAGCAAATTGTAAATACATAGGTGCTCACCCATATGCCCTGTACAAAGCAAAAAGGGGAAAAATAGTTGAGCAAATATATATTTGAGTCATGAGTCCTAATGCAAGTTGTTGCTATTGTTCTTATTCGCTAGCCAAAAGCCCAGATACTAGTTTCACTGGATCCAAGTTTTACACCCAAACTTTCACCTTACATCATGGCAGTACTCATAGAACAAAATATATGGGCTGTTTTGAAAAGCATATTTAAAAAAAAATTATTAGGATTATTATATGAAAGACCAGAATCCTATAGTGTGAACCTCAGAGTCAAACTCATGCTACTTAAGGAGTTTGTACTAGTACTCTTTGTGATTTCCTAAATCACACAACTGCTGCATGATAAGGATCACAAATAGTGACTCTTTAACTAGCCGGGAATCAGCCACTGAAATTTATGTCATTGCTTTTATGCTGCCATAATAGGATTCTGTTTGAAGAATACCGAGTTAATCCAAATATTGAACATTAAGGGTTATCCAGATGGACTGCTTTCCGAAATGATCAGTGATCTATGGCATCCATACATTAGTTCAGGGGTTCCCAACCTAAGGCCCATTGGCCGCATCTGACCCATGGTGCCATTTCATGTGGCCCTCACCCCTCCAAGGTTATTTGAGAAACAAAATGGCCATCCCTTTGAAGCTGTCAGGACAAAATGGCCATCCCCATTGTGCAGGCAGGGCAAAATGGTCATCTGGCCCTCAAAGCTGACTGAGAGAGCATGACCCGGGCCCTGGCTTGAAAAGGTTGGAAACCCTGTGTCAGATGGTGGATAAGTCCCATTATACTTATCTCCTGCACCGTCTACCTTTTGAGGCTCAGTCAATGGGTTCTACTTTTCATTGTGCTCCCATATATGTAATTCCCAGTGCCTGTGAACACTCAAAGCCTCCTTCCAGAGTAAGCAGCCAATATCAGATAGCAAAAACTTCCCCGGATTATGTAGATCATTGCTGATGTGATGCATCAGTTCATTCAAATTTTAAAATAAGTCTTATGTGTGTCTGTATATTGCCAATCGAATCTGCTTAAAGGAGGAGGGGTAGAAAGCATAAAGAACAACAATAATGGGAATGATGGAGTTAAAATGGAAAGACTATTTAAATAATAGCTTTAGACAGATGGCTTCTTTATCACATTTGTCTTCTATCTTCCCTCGAAGTTGCTCAGGGCAGTGTATATAAGATTTCCAATTTACATTTTCACAGCAGCCCTAGAGAAAGGATTTTAAGGTCTTCAAGAGAAGTTTTCCTCTTAGTCCAACCAACCTCACAGGGACCCCTGGGGAGGATACAAGAGAGGGTGTTTTTGATGGCGACAGAACTGCTTTCTAAAAGAGGCCAATAAGGACCCCTCCTTGAAGTCCTTTTGCCAAAAGCAAAGACCTTTTAACTAAGGAAGGCTTTTGGCCTGAGGCTATCTGCCAAGAAAGGGGCTTCTATGAGGGATATTGTACTTTTCTATTTTTCTAGTAATTTCACCAAGCTCTCCTAAAACTTATAGACATATGAAAAGTTAATCGTAAATTTTGTGATGCAATTAATATGTGTTACGTAGATCTATTCTACAGGAATTCAATACCTCATACTATTCGTCTCCTTGACTTTTCCTAGTCTGATTGAGAATGTTAAAGCACTGGCACGGGGAACAGCATGACCCAAAAATAAAAATCCCCATTTATAAATTTGTAATTAAAATTTGTTCATTTTTTTCCACATTTGTACAGCTAGTTTATGTCTCGGTGTTTCTGAACTTCATGCCTTTGTTTATTATTTCTAGACCTAGTGTGTTGATGCAGTTATGCTTCTCCTAAGAACCCAAGATTTATGTTTTAAGATGAGAAGTTAAACAAACACTTTCAAAAAACCAAGTAAGTAAAACATTAAACTAAACCAAGAAAAATGCATTATTTATATATAACAAGAAAATGGAAATCTGAAGACTAATGACTGATGAGAATTTTTATTCTAGCATATAGGGTTGTTAGGAAGCCACACTAATGACCAACTGGTAGCTCATTGAAGTGTTCTGATTATTGCTGTTTCTTCTAATATGGTTGTGTTCCCATATAAACAACACCACAGTACACAGCCCTCAGAATCTGGAATAAATACTTTCTTTGTGATGACAATTATAGTCAAACCTCGCATAAAGAGTACCTCGCTTAAAGAGCACCTCGCTTAAAGAGCAGAATTTTCTCTGAATGTTTGCTTCGCTTAACAAATAAAACCAACCAAAAACTCGCTTAACAAATAAATCGAGGTTTGCAATCCCCACACACACACACACACACACACACACACACAATGTGTGTTTCGCTTAAAGAGCAAACTCGCTTAAAGAGCAATCCTGTGGAACGCATTATGCTCTTTAAGCGAAGTATAACTGTACAGACTGTTGGAGGAACACACTTGCCTTTGAAAACACAGGACAACATATTTCTGCATATTTCTCCCTTTTTGAAGAGCCCTTGTGGTGCAGTGGTTAAACTGCTGTAATGCAGCCAGAACATTGTGAGTTCGATCCCGACAAGAGATCAAGGTTGATTCAGCCTTCCATCATTCAGAGGTTGGTAAAATGAGTGCCCAGCATGTTGAGCGTAAAATGCTAATCAACTTGTGAACTGCCCAGAGAGGGAACTTAGCGCTATTGGGCAATATATAAGTGTAATTGCTATTGCTATTTGCAGGGCGGGGAGTGGCATATGATTTCATCTAACTGCATATGAGTCATGCACAGCCTGAATTGTGCAGAGCTACACAACAGGATAGCAGCTAATGGTTTTGAGTTCCAAGGAGAAACCATGAAAAATAGAAGACAGCAGACCAAACAATAATTTATACCAGGATGGGCAAGCATTGGGGATGAATTGAGGATTCAAAATGAATCTGGAAGTGTTCTGAAGGTCCCTTTCTGCTTCTGTTTGTTTTTTTTAACAAAATATTTTAAAAAACAGCTTTATGGCTAAAAAAAACACACACTTGGAAAGCAGAATTCCAAAAAGGAATTGCAACTCTAAAGGAAACACATTCCCATAGGAGAATGACTTTCTGTGTATGAAAATGTTTTCCCTTTAAGCGGGTTTTGAGAGCTGACAACAAGAGCCCTAGGGGCTTCCTATGCTCTGTGACTTATCTAATTTTTATCTCCAGCTTTACAGAAAATTTTGAATGCAGGAATATAACTCTAGCATTAACCCTAGAAAGGTACTCGTGAAATCAAGCCCTATGAGAAAAGACTGAAAGAATGGAGGGGTGTGTGTGTTTAGCTTGCAGAAAAGGAGATTGAGAGGGGAATATGAGAGCAGTCTTCAAATATTTGAAAGATAATCAGACCTGGGCATGTTTAGCCATAAGAAAAGGAGGCTGAGGAAGGATATGACAATACTTTTCAAATACTTGAAAGATTGTCATAAAGAGGCAGGATATGTTCTTGATCATCCCAGAGTTCAGGACATGTAATAAAGGGTTAAAACTACAGGAAGCGAGATATAGACTGAATATCAGGAAAAACCTTCTTAACTGTTAGAGCAGTACACCAGTGGAACCAATGACTTCTGGAGGTGATGAGTACTCCAACACAGGAGACATTCAAGAGAAAATTGGACAATCATCTGCCATATCTGCTTTGATATGGATTCCTTCCTTGAACACGGTGTTGGACTTGATGGCCTCACTGGCCTCTTCCAACTCTATGATTCTATGAGTAGATCTTGCAGTAGCACAGGGAAAGGTTGGATGTGGGGCTGGAAGCCAGTTTGGGGGCCCAGGCATCACTTCAAGCTGGACTCAGCCCAGGAATGACCAAGGAAGGGAAGAAGGGAAGAAGAAAAATAGATTTCTTGCATATATACTTCTGGATCCAAATTGGGGTTTTATGGGGAAGTGGCAACATTGTGAGACCCTCCCAACCCTCTTAATGTGAAAACCACTTTCAGGGTATTGACTGTACCCTGAGCTATGCCTCATTCCCAAAATGGAGATTTCTGTGGTGGGGGAAGTTAGTGTCCATTCCTGAGAAGGTGTGGTATTCAAAACATGCTAGCCTTGTGGTTTGGAAAGAACAAAACCTAATTTGTGATAGACATTTGATACTGTATGGTCATTGGCTGGATTCCTTTAGGGGAATGGCAAGAGGGTGGAACCTGTGTGGTGAAATAAAACCCAGAGGGAGGAGCAGAACTTTCTCTTGATCCGGGGCTTCGTGCTAAGGGTGAGATGTGAACTTAGAAACATGTAGAGGCTTAAGTTTGAAAGGTGCCTCACAATTGCTTCCACAATTAGAGAAGCTTTCTTTGTTTTGATGTGCTTTCTGAACTTTTGAAAAACTTTATTCTGTAACTTATTTATTTATTTATTTATTTATTTTTATTTGTTTGCATTTAATACCCCGCCCCACTCGGGAAGACCCGACTCTGGGCGGCTTACAAAGTACATTACCGCAATGGGTAGTCTATGACACACAATATTATAAAACATTAAAAATTCATGAGTTCATAAAAAATTTAAAACATTAAAACATTAAAAAACAGATAGAGACAAGTGATAACAGGTACAAATACCAGGTGGGGGGGGGGGATGGCTACCCTTAAATTAGCCTTACCCTTAAATTAACTTACTTTGATTACAATATACTTTTAAAATACCAGAAGATGACTAGAGTGTTTACTTGGCTATGCACTAATATATATATTAACTTACTTTTCTAAACTGATGAATACGAGGAGGCTGGCCTGCATTGGCAAAATGACTCAGTTGGATTCAAGCCAATGGTCCCATTACACAGAAGGGCTGTGTAATGTATATTGTACATCTACATGAACTGGCCCTTTCTTTCTTTGATTTTTTGTTAGATTTGGTATAATGCAAAGTATGACATGTAATTGTTACTCTTTCCTGAACTAGTTCTGATTCTATTAACAACAAATGATTTTCCACTAAAAATCCTGTGAAGTTTGAAACATCAGACCTAAACTATAGTTAGACATATATAATTATTATCTGTTTCAAGAAAAGTGTCAAGTACTGTACTTTACATTTCCTTCTGTAGCAATGCTATACAGTCAAACCTCGCATAAAGAGTGCCTCACTTAAAGAGTAACTCACTTAAAGAGCAGAATTTTCTCTGAATGTTCATTTCACTTAACAAATAAAACCAACCAGAAACTCACTTAACAAATAAATCGGGGTTCGCAATCCCCCCCCCTCAATTGGTCACTTTCAATGGGGTTTCACTTAAAGAACAAACTCGCTTAAAGAACAATCCTGTGGAACACATTATACTCTTTAAGCGAGGTACAACTGTATCTTCATTTCAATCATGAGGCAAGGCACAAACAACTGGATAAAACTTGCTAAACAACCATCTTCAATCACTCTTTTAAAATTTACTGTGGTCTCCAAATAGAATTCTTATTAATACGATTATCAAGATATTGCCCGACTTAGATTGAAGCAGCTGAAGCTTCTAAGTTGTTTATGTACAGTAAAACACCGGATAACGATTGGATCGGATAACGCTAAAATTGCATAACGTTAAGTAATCTGGGGAGGAGAATTGGATCGAATAACGCTAAGGTCCTATGGGATGGATCGGATAACAACCGCTAAAGCCTGTGCGGTTACAATGTATCTCTATGGAGCTTTAACATCCCATAGGATTTTAACATGGATCGGATAACACTAAAAATCGGATAACACCAAGACTTGTGGAACCAAGTTTTAGTGTTATCTGGTTTTTTACTGTATCTGGCTGTGAAGTCAGAGGCTGAGAGTTTGATTCCTAATGGTGCCTCCCAGGCATAGAGCCAGCCTGTGAAGTAATGGGCAAGCTGCATAAACCCAGGATGCCCACAAAAGAAAAGAATGGTAAATCACTTCTGTGTATTTTCTACCAGGAAAACCCTGGAAAGGATTGCTAGAAGTCAAAAATGATTTGACGGCATATTATTATTATTTTTACTTCTAGAAAGCTATCAGGAGCTGGCTAAGGTGGAATCTTCCTGTTTTATAATAAAATATGTCTTCTTGGCATACACTGCTGCACTTTATCTTTGCACCTTCTCTTTTACATCTGTATTTTTAACTATTTTTTCTGATCCCCAAACTTGCCCGATATGATGGCAAATAGTCATCAAACCAGATATGCAATTCATTGGATTCCAGTCAAATTTCTACTCTTTTGGAACATTCAGCACATGTGGATCATGGTGACTCACCAGTAATATCAAATGAATTTTTGTCTACCTGTAATAATCAACATATCACATCTATACAGATCTAAGCAGGCTGTCTTCTTGAGAAATATCAGACCTGCCTAGTGTTTTGAATTCTGAAAACAATTCATGTGCTGTGTATAACTTATTTTGGCACAGAGAACCAGACTTCATTTGAAGTGATTTCTTTTGAAGTGTCCCTAAACTGCTGCAAAGAAAGTAATGGATTCTACTGGCCCCTGATATTGGATTTCAGTACTGGCTCCTTTATTTTGGCAATACAAAAGGGAAGATTTTTAGTATGAAGAGAAAGCAGAAAAGAAATTGTTCCATGAACTGAAAGTCCCATGAGTAGAATCTCCTAAGATTAAACTTTACTTACCCAGTCTATTTTATCCACGTTCCAATATTTCTGTAAATCACGGAATTGCATGAGCATCCCTTTTAGCCCCACTACGATAATACTTGCTAGGACGCACTGCAATGAAAGAAGTGTTTGTGAGAATGTTCTCCAAATATATAGGTGACATTAGTTTGGCAAAAAGCATAGGCAAATTTTTATGTGCCTACAGACCTTTCTCTGCTATAGATATCAAGATACCAAATGTAAACAAATAGAAGCACAAAAGTTTGACACACTTTTTTTTTTTTTTTTGGCAGAAGCTGGCCTACAAACAAGCATAATAAATAATACATTTAGATGGCAACTACAAGGATAAATTCAAAAAGCCTTTGGGATACTAGATGAACCCACAGAGAAAGCCAACCAAGGATGAACAGAGGCCTTGCATGAACACCTCTTCCAGTATGCTATATGATCTCTGAAATTTCATGCCTTGAACAAACTTCAACTCAAAGTTTAAAAACAACTTGAAGCTATTCTTAAGATTCATATTTAACTTGTGTTGCTGGTTTTCCCCCCAAATCAGAGTTCTATACATTTCTATAAGCTTTCACTATAATAGAATCTAGCACAGATAGCATCTTATTATTCTGTGCTGCTGAAGGCCACATCTGTATTAAAGGTGCCCTCTTCATTGTATACACATTTCAGGAGTAAGCTGCAAGTGCGGGAAAGGTTCTGGTAGCTGCTGTTTCCAGGATACACCTTTACTGATACCCCTGTACCGCCCAACAATGAAGATTTGGCATGCCCAGGCACAACCGAGCTCCATTCTTCTAACAAAGTAGAGCCAGCCCTACCATTGGACAGATCACAGCAACAACATCAGGTGGAAGATACTCAAATTGTTCCACTTGAATTTATTGGTCATTTTTGTCTCTTTGAAGACAGGACTGGATGGTTATTATCTATTATTTAGTTAATGGAAATTACACAGCTTTACCTACACATCTAAACTGGCCTGTAACTATTTAAGTGGGCTGGAAGACATTATCTCATTATAAACATTGAAGTAATTCAGATACAGTCAGCAATCTTGTTCTGGGAACAAATATCTGGGAATGTCCCTGAGCTATAGTTGTGTTGACCTGACAAACATTTGGTGAGTTTGCATAGTTAAACAACAATAATGGAAATTCATCAGCCTACTTTGTCTTACTATTTTATATTTAACATTCTATAGGACCAGTGACTGCTTATGTTTAGGAAAGTCGTTCATTTGGAGTACAACTTCCAAAATTCCATAGGCTGCATGACTACTGGATTCTGAGGCTGTGGTTCAGAGAATGAGTTTCCTGAAGCTCTGAAGTGACGGTACCTCTGGCCTACAGCTTCTTGTGTTTAACTTTAGATGCCACAAGAGGTCTTGCTTTTGGAACAGGCAGGTTGGCAGTGTGAATATAAAGAAAATGTAAAAATCAGTTGTGTACATTTAGCAACACTGAGTATGATGTCTGATTCTCTGTATTTTTATACTGTACTGTGTAATTGCTTTATGCATAGGCTAAGTTCTTAAAATGAAGACTGCCTACTGTTTTTGTTTTGTAAGACTTTGACTGAAATCCTGTTGTGTAAGATGTCACACTAGAGTGGACCCACTGAGTGAAATAAATATTAGGCAGCAAATGAATTCTGTCAATTAAATAAAAGTTACTAAGGGCTATCCTGCATGTTACAAATAATCAGTCATTAGGAGTTCCTTAAAATGTTGAAAAAAATCTGATCATCAGGAGCTTCCCACACCTCCTGCAATTAGCAAATTAGACTGCTTTGTTGTATAATTGGTTATCAGAAGGTAAACACAGGTGCTTTGTTTTCAAACAGGATTGTTCAGCCATGAAGGTCTGTCTAAATTACATTTCTAGAACATTAATAAATTTCTGATTCTGTCTCGAATGTATAGTTTGGTCTTCAGAAGCTAAGCCCCATAGAGTCAAGCGGAATTTAATTCTTGATAAAAATTATGTAGACCAAATGATTTTATTTATTACTATTTATTAATTACATTTATATCCTATCTTTCCTCAATTTCATCCTCACAGCAATCCTATAAGGGAGAGATGGAGAGAACATAAGTAGCCATGTTCACCCAGTGAATTGCATGGTTTAGTGCAGGGCTGCCCAAACTTTTCAGGCCATGGACCAGTCATGTGTTTCAGGGGGATGGTCACTATGGCCCGGGGGCTGAAATCGGCCCCTGATGCCAATTCATCCAGCCCACCCATATGGGTGCATTTTACTTCCGCTTCTGGGAGCGACAAGAGCTTTGTGTGTCAGATGAATTTGTATCAGAGCCCAGATCTGGGCCCAGGGCCATAGTTTGGGCAGTTCTGGTTTAATGGGAATTAGAACTTGGATCTTCCAAGTCCCAGACTGACATCCTAACCAGTATAACATACTGGTTGAGAAAGGGGGCAAGGTTGGAGTTTAGCAATCAACAAGGAAGGTCAAACATGAGACGTATTGATTCCATAAGGGAAGCCTCAGCTATAAAATGCAGGAGTTGAGCAGGGCTGTCGAGTACAGAACATTTTGAAGATCTCTTATTCATAAGGTCACTATAATTCAGAGATGACTCGATGTCACTCAACAACAAACAAACTTATTGCTACAAAAACAATTAGCAAACTCAAAGCATTGTGTTTGGTTTCTTCTCCTCCTTTCCTCACTCTCTCTCAATATCTCCAGTGGGTAGTGTCTGGTAGGACATTTGTGAATGTAAAAAAATTGCTTTTCCTTCACTAAAGGCAGTGGTGGGTTGTTACCAGTTCGGCACCATTCGGCAGAACCGGCAACAACATTACAGAGGGGGGTGCCAGGGGTGGTGGAAAAACCCCGGGCTACCCAGTTCGGTTGCCTCTCTGGGCCCCCTCCAGAAGTGATTTCCAGGCAGCCAAAATGGCTGCCCGAAACTGTGCATGTGTAAAACCTCTATTTGACGCATGCACAGTAAAAAAAATAGTACTGTGCATGCATCAAATAGAGGTTTGACACATGCGCAGTTCCAGGCAGCCATTGTGGCTGCCCGGAAAGGAAGCATGGCATGTGTAAAAGCAGCGGCGGTGGCTTTGCTGCACCGCTGCAGTGGTTGGCGGCTGCGGCAGTTTGCCGCTGCACTGCCACATTTCCAGCCTGCAGGTAAGTTTTCTTGGGGGGGGGGGTGTTTGTTTGTTTGGGGTTGGTTGGTTGGTTGATTTGAGAGGTGTGTGTGTGTGTTTATTTTATTTTTTATTTTATTTTATTTTTCTTTGGCTCCACCCACAACGTCATGACATCATGACGTCATGATTTTGGCTCTGCACATGACATCATGACATTGGCCCCACCCACGACGTCCATGACGTCACGGTGGGGTAGTAAAATTTTTGACATCCCACCGACTAAAGGGGTCTTTCCTTGTGTTGGGAATAAATGCCCCCCTTTCCTCATGACTAAAATAAGATGATATTGTACATTTTATCCTGGTGATGCGAGCCCTGACTTCTATTCAATCCAACAGCCTATTGCAAAATTATACAGCAGGTGCAACAATTGTAAACTTATGCAATACATTCCATTAAATCTGTTCATATCCAAGCAAAACTGGAAAAAAAAAACATTTTTATTTGTCCTTGACACTGAACATGATTATATTATCTTCCACCTAAAATAGCATTAATAATCGTGGGTTCATAATGAAAGGTGGAACAGTCATTTTGAAAAAGAACAGTTCAATCTGAAACTATATGACAAGAGGAAAGATGCCACTGGCATGAATTTGTTTAAAGTAGATCACAGCTTGCCAAGAAGTGACCGATACACTATGATCACGGAGCCATTTCCTGCTGCCCCTATGAAATGAGACTCGCAGGATTTGACACCAGGACTGCAATGGACTGCCACAGCCTTCAGGATATTGACAAGGTGTGCCTTCACAGTCAGTCCATCTGGCATGGCTTCTTCCACCTCCATGACCATTGGGAATCAGAAACAATATGGAAGTGCAAACAATATGATTTTTTTTAAAAAAGAGAGAAACATACCATGGGCAAACAGCATAACATTGGTCCTAATACATAGATGACCACAAGCACCAGAATGCAAGATATTAGACAAGCCACCTAGAACAATTGGAAAGGGAAAGCATAAATAACCACATCATAAAAAATTGAAAGCATGTCTGAGATGAGATTAAAGGGTTTACTTTGTCAAAATTGCTGAGCATAATAAAACACTGCAGACACATAAAAATTCAAGAAGCCAAGAAAAGGGTTTTTGGCTCTCATGTGGTCAGTAGAGTGGAAGCATCTGAAGATATGTAAGATTTTGACACACCAAAAAGAGCAAATGCATTGATCAAATACTGTACCAATTGGTATAATAAGCAAACACACATATGTACAAAAATCTTCACTTTCTGATTGCACAAACTACTTAGGTAGAGCTTTTGAACTGGAAAACACACAGGCATGAAGTATTAGGTATTTTGTTAAGGAACATGTACTCTCTTTGTGGTTATATTAGCATAATGCTTGCAATGCAAAGAAAGATATATTGTACTCAAATCTCCTTGAAATCAGTAATAGGGAGCTGGGTGGAGGATTATATGTTAAATTCATACATATGTAACAAAACCCTGCTATCTGCTTTTTGCATCAGAAAAACTTGGAAACAGAGAAGTGGCAGCAAGACCAAGCCTGATAAATTCCCATCATTCTTCTCTTTCAAACCATTCTATCAAAGATGCAAGAGTTTTATATATTCTTAAAATGGCAAGCATAATAATTGGTTCCTCTACCTTTTATCCTAAAAAAAACCCAGAGCTTGGAACACCTACTTTTAGGGGCTAGCCAATCTAGATGGGGGGCTTCTGGGATTTGTAGTCCATAAAAGTAACTTTTCCAAGCTCTGCTTACATTAAGTGAGCCTGTGGAAATGAGATTACCCAAAAACAGTAGAGGCAGGATATGAATTTAGGGCCCCTTGGTGAAAGTTAAAGTTGTTAGCCCAACAGATGTAGATGCACTAAATCAGTAGCCAGAATGGGGTACACAGAAACAGCCTCCTCAAAGATTGTGGTATTTATGAACCACAATCGGATTACAGCTCCCATAACTTCTACCCAGCATTCTCAGTAACTACTCCCCTCCCACTGCTACCTGTTGGTTTCTGAAGCTGTTGTCTAAAATGTAACCTCTTTATGTTTCGAGTCAATATTATCCTCTTGTTCCCATTTCTTTTGACAGTATAGTAAGTAAATGACTCTTAGAAATTCTCTAGAACGTTTATCTATATCACCTGGGTTTTTGCTCCTGTGCTGTACAGAAGTGCAGTACGTCCCATGGCTGCTGCACTTGGAATACAAAAGAAAAATGAAGGGATCACATTGCTGAGACCATGCGCCAAGAATTCCTGTTAAGTTTTGCAAAAGAAGAACACAGGATGAGGCTTGCTTGATTGGACCCAGAATCTATATACACTATTCCAACATCCTACAACTCACATTGGGCTTGCAAGGCTGTCAACAGAGCTTAATGACTCTTTAGTCTACAGGGCTTAGGGAAATTATTTTTCTGGACCACTACTTCTAGAATCCTCCAGACCAGGTTCAGGGATGGTTCAAGGAGCTGGTTGCTATGGCCAGGAGTGTGTGTGTGAGGCTGGATCTGGCGCCAGATGCCAATTCATCCAGCCCACAAAGCCCTTGTCACTCCTGGAAGGAGAAGTAAAACGTAACTGTACGGAAGTAAAATGCACCAGATCCAGCCCCTGGGCTGTAGTTTGTGCACCCCTGCTCCAGACAATCTGGCCACTTCCCAATGAACAATGATATCAATGCTGCAAATTACTGGCAGTTGCAAGGATTATTGGGGATTTTCCCTTCATGCCAAGGCCATATATCTTAGAATGTTCTGATAGGGGCATTCTCCAAGAAGCCATGTTCTTCAGAATGAATGGTGGCATGGGCTCCAAAAAGTGCTATTCATGCAGAGAGGACAAAAATGGCAAGAGAATCACAAGATACTTTAAAGTGTTCTGGTGTAACAAGGCCTATTGGGAGATCTAGTACTGGCCATAAGCCTATGGCAGTGATGGCGAACCTTGGCACTCCAGGTGTTCTTGGACTTCAATTCCCAGAAGACTAAGTCAGCACTCCTGCTGATCAGGCCTTCTGGGAATTGAAGTCCAAGAACACCTGGAGTGCCAAGGTTCACCAGCACTGGCCTATGGGTTTCTATTAATTTCCCTGATATCTTGAGGTTTCCCCTGCAAGTAAATGCAGGAACTTTTTGAAAGAAACATTTGGAGAAGCATTTCAGTCATTTGCAATGACATAATGCTGGTGCAAATGCATCCTTTAAAATGACTGTAAGAGTGGTCACCTATGAAAATGCCATAGCCCAGCATTTCCCAAACTATGTTCCATGGAACAGTGGTGGACCTGAATCCCCAGAAGCCTCAGTCAATACATTGGCATTGGCTGATCAGTGCTTTGGGGAATTGCCGTAGGCTTCTGGGAATTGAAGTCCTTAACCCAAAGGTTGGGAAACACTGCCAATGCCAATCTAGTGTAGTGATTAGAATGTTGAACTGGGATTTGAAAGATCCAAATTCTCACTGAAAACTGTTAAACCCACTGTTCAATGGTAGGTCATCACTCTCTGACAGCACAACCTACTACACAGAGTTGTCATGAAGGGGAACAGGGGAAAGGACAGACATGTGGACCTCATTGAGATATTTTTTTTAATGGCAGGATAGAAATGTAACTCATAAACGGGCTGCCATTGGTAGAAATAATAAAGAACTATACCTGGTTATCATCCACAAAGTAGTTGAACTTCTTAGCCGAGGCCTGGGCAAGGGCTAGTGATGCAACGTAGCCAACTAAAGCCACCCCAAATGCTTCTGTGATTACTTCCGGGAGGATATCCATGGGTGGGGACTGTGGTGGTGGAATGCTGTAAAAAAATAAGGACAATTTTATGTGGTGGAAACATATTATGTGTTAGCATATATAAATGTAGTGACAAAAGCACTATCCAGTCTTAGGAAACTACTGGCAGTGCTATAGTTCCAGATGATACTGGAACTATCTATAATAAAATAGAAAGAGAACATCTGGGAAATGTGACCTAGAGCAGCTATGCAAGTTGCTATGCCTTATCTCAAAAATAGATTAAACACCTGAAAAACTTACAAATTAATTCTGTTAACATTATTTGGTATAAAATGAAGAAATATAGCCATGTTTTCAATTGCAGGTTAGTAACACTGAAAATATGCTGAAAGCACACATACACAGACCCTAAAATACCCCTATGCACATACCCTTCTGGAATATATCCCACAATGTCTAGACCATAGTTGTGCTCCATATCAGCAGAATAGCAGGCAACAGAAGTAGCAATTATCTATTAAACAAGGATCAAGAAGAAGAAAAATCAGTGACATGAAAGAACATTGTGCCTTTTTCTTAAATTGCTCCTATCTGGCATTATACTTGCAGTTTCTAAATATGGAACAAAAGCCCTCATTTTGTAAGTTGAGCATCATATTAGCTCCACTTATTCCCAGATCAGTACTTCCTTCAGATAGTTGATGCCATGCAGGCGTTTACCTGCAACACAAATAGATCAAAACTGGGAGGGGAGTATTCACAATATGTTCCTTCCTCCAGTTTTGCTACAGTTTAGGCTGCCGCGCAGAATTTGTCTCCTTCTCCCCTGAGATCCAGTGCTTTCCCCTCTACTGCTGTCAGGCTTGACAATTTGCAGCAGAGCCTGTGACTGCATTTTGCAATGGCTAGGACTTCCACTTGGTCACATGTAAGGTTGCCATAATTCTCTCCTGCCAAGCTGTGACAGCCATATGACGTCATTGCATTCTTCAAACGGTGCATGTGTCAGATGGGGCTGTCAGGGAGACCACGGCTCTAAGCCCCCGTGGAATCCCCGTCCAGGGTGGACAGCCTTCATCAGTTTAAAATAAACTGTAGTCAAGAGGTTTTTTCCTGTGTGATTCTTCTTGCAAAGGACTATTCTTGATGATTCTATTTTTATTTTTTTGAGTAAAATTTCTTGGGCCACTCTGGAAACCACCCTTCCTCCCCCTGAGGTCACCTCACCCTCCCCTTCACAAACATCCCACTGAAATAGACTCACCCTCAAACCCCACACGAGGGTCCCTTGGAAGAAAGTTTTAAAGAGGGGCCCGGAATGGCAATGCAGTCCATGGCACCTCCGTTTCCCTCCGGAAGGAGAAAAGCAGGAGACAGGAAGGGACTTATTTTGGAGGAAGACCTTTGCAGTGGAGGACTCTTCACTTTCTGTCTGCCCTGTTCCCTTCCTCTCTAGGAATACCGACCCTATGCAATTAACCCTTTGCAGTCACATGAAGAAGGAATCCTCCATCCCAGTGTATGGTAGAGGTTTGGCTTCTTAGATACGGGTATTTCTTGCTCCCTCCTGGCTTTCGAGGAAAAGGGCTGAGGGAGACTCCTTGTCCCCCAAACTTCAAGGTGAGCCAAGGGATTTTTGCAAAAAGTTATTTCACTGCCTCTGTGCCTTTCTTTCAATTAGCTCGCTTACAAGTGTCTCCCCTCCCTGGTGGGATTCTCAGGGTGCTGTTTTGCTTTCGCTGCTTTCAAGCAGGATAATTGAAAGAAAGGCAGGAAGGCAGTGAATTAACTCTTTGCAAAAATCCCTTGGTGAGGGATGATTTTGCTTCCTTTGTTCAAATTTAAAAATCCAGGACTTTTACATGTTTTTTCTTGAACCAGCTGGGACAGCTTGAATCTGGGAAAATCCTGGAAAACTGGGATATATGGCAACCCTAGTCACATGAGAATGAATGAGATTGTGCCACTTTGCAACCAGGAGCAATGCAATACACTCTACCTCCTTCCCCATCTTCTTCAGGTGCCCTATCTGATTCCCAGTATTGGCTACCATCATGGTGCTCAGCCATGAAGTTTGTCCTGGGAACAATATAATGCAGTAGTCTTCCATTTGCCTTCCGCAGTGCAGCATGACACTCTTACCACTGATTCAGTTCTGCAAGTCACTTTTTGTTGCTAAGCCCTTTTGGCACACAAAGTCTTCCTTGGCCCCAGGCAAGTATTGATGAAGCTGCTTCTCTCCATCAAGATGGATCCAAGTGCGATTTAATCCACTTGGGGACCATCACCCTTCCCTGTGGGCACCCAAGACTATTAGCCCTCAGGGTTGTCCTGTTAGTTAACTGTTCCCTGACAATCAACTTTGAGTCACAGGCAGCAGGGTCTACTATATTACCATAAAAGGATCACCTGGCCATGCAATGCAATGCACTCTACCTCCCTCTTTTCAAGGTTTACCTAGGAATTTGCAGATTGCCTTACTGGGGCCTGAGAAGGAATTGTCTCATGTCAATAGCACCTTTTTTTTTTTTTTTGCTATGATAAAACAGTAATACCCTGGATAACAATTGCTTCCGATAACCCTAGAATCGGATAACGATGCACGTTTTTTGGGGGGAAATTGCATCGGATAACGATTCTGGATAATAATTCTTAGCGTTATCCGAGGCAATGGTCTGCGGGTGTGGGGTGGTTTGGGTAGAACTACCCAATCCACCCCCCACCTGCAGCGGTCTCTGCAACTGCAGTAGGGTCGGGGGGGAAGCACGTGCCTTTCCCCCGACCCTACTGCAGTCACAGAGACTACTTGTGTCTCTTTCCCTCCCTGTATTTAAACTACCGGGGGGGGGGGGAAGAGAGAGACGTGATTGGGTCTCTAGAGAACCAATCATGTCTCTCTTTTCCCCCCTCCCTGTAGTTTAAGTATAGGGAGGGAAAGAGACACAAAAAGTCTCTGCGACTGCAGTAGGGTCGGGGGAAAGGCACACCTTTCCCCCGACCCTAATGCAATTGCAGAGACCACTGCGGGTGGGGGGTGGCTTTAAAGGCAGGGAGGAAAAGAGAGACCCAATCGGGTCTCTTTCTTTCCCTGCCTGCCTTTAAAGCGGTTTGTTCCTGAAGTCAGGGCTTTTTTTTTTTAGCGTTGTTCAATGCATGCATCGGACAACACTAAAAAATGGATAACATAATGACTTGTGGAACCAAGTCATAACGTTATCCGGGGTATTACTGTATCACAGTTTTGGCTGCAGGCAATGAGCTGCAAGCATAGATGCTTTTTTTCCCCAACTGCTCAGAATTGAAGCCATCTTGACACAGTTTCCTTTTGTGTGTTTTTTATTCAATACTGTGCTGATGTCAAATCTGGTTGAGAAATAGTATACTGTACCTGGATTTATCTATAACATTCCCACCCTTATCATAATTATAAATCCATACATTATCTGCTCTGCGAAAAAGAAGATAAAAACGCATCGGGGGGGCTAAAAGAACCCTTCATGTTATTTTTACTTACCAATACCAAATCAATGGGAAGGACTACTTTAATTTTTCTTTTATATTTTTCATTCAGCTCTTTAACAAGAATGAGGATTGCAATGCTCAACATGGACAATAACAAAGTTTCCAACTGAATGGATTTGATATTTTCAAAGATGTAGGCATAAATCTATAGGGGAAACAAAGACCGTATGTTATCTATAAACAATGTGTTTTGTAAAATTAATAACTTTTAATTTCCTCCTTATCAGCAGCTTCCTTCTTTTTCCAAAAGAGCATCTCATATGCAAATCTCCATTCATTGGAAATACAGATTCAACCCAAAGTATAATGCTCCACTGCATTATCTATGGCATAATGTTTTAATGGCACCAACTTATGCAAGTGATTGGGTTGGCAGTTGAAAAAAACAGAGATAGTAAAAATTTCTAGTTAAAAATACCAGCAAAGAGTAGAAATCTCAAAAAAAGCTACATTCAAGAGATGGTATATAGATTTCAAGAATCAATGTGTTTGTAATGCGTATGGAATACATATCCCTACTGCTTTCCAACCTAATTTAATTAGATTTCAAATTAATCTAAATAAAGAATAGGTAGTTAAACCTTGTGGTCCCAATAAACCAGACACTGCTATGTCAAGGTCAGCATAAACTAGTGGGGAAAATTCACATGGAGGTATTATAATTATAATAATTTCATGTCAGAAATTATTCTGGGTTGAAAGAATGTTTGCTGGAGAAACTCTGCTCAGGTTACACCCGAATGAGGCTCCTTTCACATCCCCAAGATCTTTTCCCACTGAAGTCTAGTTGCAATTTCTTGTTTCTGAACTGCTAGGTTGGTGGGAGCTGGGATGGAGACAGGCACTCAAACGGTCATGCAGTACCGGGTATTGAACTGCCAACTTGTCAACCTTCCAGCTAACAAGGCAGAAGCGTAGCTTACCTTGGCGGGGCCCCGTATAAAAATTGTTTGGGGGCCCTTTATATGTGGGGCGGAGCTAACATCATGACATCATGACGTCGTGGGGGGAGCCAACGTCATGACGTCATGGGCGGGGCCAAAATAAAAATAAAATAAATAAAAATAAAATAAATAAAATAGAATTAAAATGTAAAAAAAAAAACACACACACACCTCAACCCACCCACCCACCCACCCACCCGAAACACAAAAACCTCACTTACCTTAATCCTGGGGCCTCTTCTTCCTCCGCCTCTGCTGTCACCGCCGCGCCGCCGCTGCTGCCATCGCACGATCGCTCCCTCGCCGCGCACGGCGAAGGCAAGGGGCAGCTGTGGAAGGGGAGCGGGCGCAGCGAGGCAGCCCCGAGGCCCTCCCCCCGGTCGCCGTGGGGGCTCCCTGGCAGGCTGCGCCAGCCCGGGCGGCGCTCTCCACCTCGACGCTGGGGTGGGAGTCCAGCTGCAGGACCAGCTCGCGCGCGAAGGGGAGCGGGCGCAGCGAGGCAGCCCCGAGCGAGGCCCTCCCCCCGGTCGCTGCGGCGCGGGGGCTCCCTGGCTGCGCCAGCCCGGGCGGCGCTCTCCACCTCGACGCTGGGGTGGGAGTCCAGCGCTGCAGGACCAGCTCGCGCGCCCCGTCCCGCACGCGGCAGGTGACAGGTCAGTTCCAGGCGCGCTGGACTCCCACCCCAGCGTCGAGGTGGAGAGCGCCGCCCGGGCTGGCGCAACCAGGCAGGGAGCCCCCGCGGCAACCGGGGGGAGGGCCTCGGGCTCGGAGTCGGGGCTGCCTCGCTGCGCCCGCTCACCTCGCCTTCCACAGCCGAGCCGCCCCTTGCCTTCGCCAGCTCAGCTACGGCTCCGCGCGCTGCATCTCGGCCCTCTGATGGCCGCTATCGGAGCCGCGCTTAAAAGCTGCGGCTCCGACTCCGGCTTTTTTTAAAAAAAATTGGAGCCAAAAATGGCTCCAATAAAGTGCGCATGCGCAGAAACTCAATCTGACGCATGCGCAATACATCAGATTGAGTTTCTGCACATGCGCAGTAAATTTTTGCTCTTTTTATTTTTAATTTTATTTTTTGCCGTTGGGGGCCCTCGTAGCCCGGGGGGCCCGTATAATTGATACGGCTGATACGGCGGTAGCTACGCCTCTGTAACAAGGCAAGCTTCTTAAACCCTGAGCCACCATAGCACCTAGTTGTAATAACAAGCATACAGCTTTTTTGTGCTTAATGTAACACCAACAAAATACGCACACATTCTGTAACTGAGTCAGACATTTGGCTGAGTATGGAAAGAAACCATAACCTCTGCCCACATGTGGTCCTTATATAATCAAACAATAAAGATGTTATAGTAGAGAGCTCTAGGCTTTGGCAACTAGAATGGCACAGCTGCCCAGAGCTCTGGGTTGTTGACAGCATGTGGTTTAGACTCTGTGCCACACTAGGAGCTGTGACTGACTAGGACAAAAGACAGAAACTTGGAAGGCCATGTCAGAATGTCAGCACAATCATCAGCAGCTTAGAATTACTAAAACACAGCTTCAAAGAGCAGCCTAGCAAACAAAAGCAAAGAAGAAGAGTTGGACAAAATCTCACCATCACCTTTGAATAGAAGACATGCTCAAAGGTTGTACGTTATTTCAAACATATGCCTTTTATTGACAAAGTACCATATTTGTCAGTACCTTCAGAAATGGCGAGTGGGCGGCAATATAAATTTGAACTAATAAATAAAATAAATAAATAAAATACTAAGGTTTTAAGGTTTTATGAATACATCTTGTAACAATGAGGATCAATAAGGAAATTTAATTGGGTAGATGATCATCACCCATTTTGCTGTTGTCTGATGTTTGCAGAACTTCATCACCACCAGGCTGGGGAGATATGCTCAATTTTTCTCACTCCCGTAATCAGCCTGGCTGCTTCATTCTGGACTCGCTGAAGTCTCCATAGCAGGGACAAGAGAAATCCCATGTAGAGAGCATTATGGTGTAAGTCATCACTGTAATGAGGATTGCATCACTCCATCAATGTGGAGAGCCTCTCATCATATTAAAAAAGTTTAAACTGAGCCTCCGCAGAGGGTAGAATTAGTAGATGTGACCAAGAAAAAAAATCTCATTCAGATTTTGGCCCTGTTTCAAATTATTCTGGGCTTGTAAAAGTAAAAAATGGCACTTTGAATGGAGAGGGGGAACTGGTTGGCAAAGTTCACCACACTTTGAGAATCTGACATTTTGCTACTGGGTTATCAGCTATAGTAAGGACATTAGCAAAGGTTGCTCAAGCCAGGCTTGTTAAATCAAACTTAAAACCAAAGTGAACATTAACAAGCTCTCAGATACTCCCCCAACTCAGATTTTTATCCACATTGGAGTAAATTGGCCAGCTCCATTATCTTCCTTCATCTTCCATATACAACCCCAGCTTTGGCTTTCCCCAGCATTTAGTCTTTGTGGGAAGATAAAATGGTCTCAGGAATTAATTCTGAGTGTGGAGCAGAGATTTAACAAACTAATTCCCATGTAGACCATGTCTCTACCATCTCTCTACCAGCTCTTCTGGAGAAAATGGGAGGAGATTGCACAGGCAAATTGGAATGGTTGATTCATCTGTCACATTCTGGATCTCTTTCTACAACCAATCACTCTTCAGAAATAGTCCCACATAAAGGGCAAAATCCTGATTACTTGCACAAAAGTCCATTGCAGGAACACTTGGATAGTCTCCAAGGCAGCACAGGGAGGTATTGCTAGTTTACAAACTCTAAAACTCATGTAACAGAACACTAGGAGTCCAAAAGGAATTAACAGGATAACAATGAACAAAGACTCAAAAATGTTCTCATCTATGAAGAAAATTCAGAATTTCACTTGCTATTGAGATGTAGAATTACAAAGACTATCAGATTGCAACCATAAAATAGGTAAAGGTCACTTTTGCTTGAAAGCCAGTTGTATCTGACTCTAGGGTACATAGCCAAAGAGCCAGCGCTGTCTGCATTTGCAGACATTTCTGTGGACATGTGGTAGGCATGCCTCAACACTTGAGTCCATGGAACGCAGTTTACCTTCCCACCAAAGTGGTATCTATTTATCTACTTGCAATTTCTTGCTTTCAAGCTGCTAGGTTGGTAGGAGCTGGGACAGAGACCGGAGTCATTGAGTTCCAGTCATTGAGTTCAGCATCTTAACCATTTGAGCCACCACAGTCCCACCATAAAATACAACAGAGCATATCAAACAATGAACAGTCATGTTGGTATTTCAGCAAGTTAAAACATCAGCAAATATTAAGGCAAAGCATTAAGACTGGACTTCCAAAGGAAGGCTAGAAAAGCAAACAAATTAATCAAAATACTGGAGCCAACCTAAAATCAATCAAATTTTACAAGCAAACAGTCCTCATTATATTGCTTAAAAGTGCTTTTCTCCAACATTTGGTAGCCAAGGGCAACACAGATTGGGAATAAAGCTTGCTTTGCAAAAACAATTTAAATCAAACACCTTGTTCAGAAACCTCTTCATAAGAATGAACAGGCCAACTCTTCAATGGGAACATTTAGTTTTACCATTTTTAATTTTTCAGATTTTCTGTCTCTTGTGTTGATTTTCAGAAAACTTTCAGCACAGCATTCCAGATGCTGGAGTGACATAAAGCTACCCCTTGTCCTGAAAAACAAGGCTGGAATTTGAATGTTTAATGTATAATATTTCTTTTGCTATATTTTGGGAGGCTATGCAGAAAGTTATGTGCAATTTGAGGTAGGCAGGTTAAAGTAGGACAACCTGATCCTGCAATCCTGAAATTCTTTTTTATCGGAGTAGGATTCTATCCCAGGAGGCTCAAAAGAATTTCTGGCAAAATCAAGTAGCAACTTTGTGGTGGACAATTGGGCTCTTACTCTGCTTTTAAGCCTTTGGAGGTGGTACAGACACATTTCTGAGAACTATCCTTCATATTCTCTGTTGGTTTTCCAACACAACTTTGCAGCTGGAGGTGGGACTTCGAAAAGTTGAAACAAGGATTTGGCTCTCTGTTTTTAGGTACTTGTTGAAGCTAGCTTTCTCTTCAAGATGCTTGTCTTCTTTAGTACTCATCGGTCAGTTTGGAAGAAAGGTTTGATGGCCAAAGTCAGCTCTTATGGATTTTCAGAGGGTTACCTAATCCATACAGGCTATGACAAAGCAAACCAAGCCCTCAAACAACGTATTTTGTAGGTTGAAAGGCAGTATGATTCGGGCACAACTTCAAATAGTATTTTACTTAACAAAGTGCTACTACCTTTCAAACTAGCTATGATGTTTTCTATTCACTCTTAATACAAAAACATCTTAGAACCTTCACCTTGGCCTACCTAGTTGCTCTCCCATTAGCAGTACAAGAAAGGACGTTCAAAAAGATCTCATGTTTTCAATGCAAATGTATCTGTAATTTGAGCAGAATACAAACAATAATACACACCCTTCTGCATTGTCCTTTTAATCTTCATATACAGAGAAGTTTTATAGAACCTCATTTAAAATTACTCCCAGGATGCTCAGAGGCACATTATACCCTTTTATTCTTGTCAAGGCATAACATAGCTATTTGATCTGATGCAGTGACATTTCTTGCAGCGGCTGTTAAAATTCACAAAAGGTTTTAACAAATTGATGACTAGTTTTAGATAATAGCAGGTAAAATGAGTATCCAGCATGTTGGGGGTAAAAATGCTAATTAACTTATAAATCGCCCAGAGAGTGTACAAACTGTAATTGCTATGTAGGTGATGTACAGTTTGGCACAGTTGGCTACATAGCCAAGGGGTTTAGGTATCTGGCAGCAGAGGCAAAGGTTAGGATTCTGATTCCCTACTGTACCTCCAGGTTGAAGAGTCGGCCTGTGGAGCCTTGAATAAACCTCACAGTTCCAGGACCCCCTTTTCAAGGGAATTGAAAACCACTTCTTTGAATTCTCTATCTAGAAACCACTGAAAAGAGTTATCATAAATCAGAATTGTGTTGAGGGCAGATACTGGAGGGTATTACAGTTTAGTATATGAAGAAAGGATTCTGTGGGATACTACCATCAAAATATGCAATTAAATTTCTAGATGCCAATGAATAAGTCTTGTTAAGGATAAGAATAAGGAAACATTTCAAAAATCAAAGTACTGTAGACTGCAAAAGCGCTTTACTTTCTAAATAACTGATACACTCTGAAATTGAGATTTGGCCATTTTTTTGCTTTCTTATATGGATCACTTATAGTTCAGTATGAGAGCCAGTATGTTGTAGATGAAAACATGGCAGGCTAGACCTCAGCAGAGCTGTGTTCAAATACCTCCTCAGCCATGGAAGCTTGCTCGGGGTGGCACTTATAAAACCCCTCCTTAAATATCTCACATACCTTGAAAAGCCTGCTAGGGTCAATATATGCTGGAAGCAACTTAGCAAGGCTTAGCAACAAGAACAATATACAGTACCCGTATATACTCAACTATAAGTCATCCCAAATATAAGTTGAGGTACCTATTTTAGACCTCTAAGACTAAAAAAATAGATTGACCCAAGTATAAGTCGCGGGTAGAAAATACAGCAGCTGCTAGTGAGTTTTAATAATTAAAATACATGAAAACATGGTAAAATTAATTAATCTAGATATTTGTATGGGTATGTTTTTGAGTTTTTATGGTAGTGTTAGTGTTCTTTTTTCTTTTCTTTGTATGTTTGAATTTGAACCACCACAGTTTTGGGACCCTCAGGGTTGTTGACCCAAGTATAAGTTGAGTCCACTTTTTGGACCTCATTTTGGGGGCTAAAAACCTAGAGTTATACTTGATAATATACAGTAGTCCATTTAGAGAAAAGTAGAAGATAAAATCAAAGGGAAAAAAAGAATTTCATTTTTCTCCTAGAGGTATGCTGTGGAACTAAAGGAGGGAAAGAAAATCAACCAGTTGGGTCGTTCTGGGCATTATAATCTATATAAATAACCTTTCCAAACTCTAGGATCTTCTGCCATCTGTTTACTCTGTTCAAGTTGCATTGCAGTCAGCCACTTCACTTCTGTTCTTGGAATTTGATTTTTATCAGCCACTTTAAGAAATGTTACCTTATATGTAGGTTACAATTATCCATAGAATTTCTGCAAGCTAAGCTTATGGTTGACAACCACTACACTATTATCCTTTTGATGATGCCAGAGGATGGGGAAGCAGGAATAGATCAAAGATAGAAGATTAGGGTTTCAGATCTAGGATAAAAGCACAAAACTAGGAGGAGCAAATTCTGAAAGGGGATTTACTTAAATAGTTTTTTTAATAATTATTTTATTTTATTAATAAACAGCATAAAATACAAAAAAGAAATATAAAAAATGCAAGAAAATAATAAACAATAAGACTAAGCTTAATAATAAAATAATAATAATAAAAACACTAATACAAGTGATCCCACCACCACTGGGACATTATTATTCTATTCATATAATCCAAACACATATTCCCTTTCTTATTCAAATCCTCTATTTCCAAAAAGTTAAATATTCTTGTCCTGGTTTTATCCCTTTAGTTTTATCAAATATATACTCCATACATTCACCACAGATGTTTATAAAATCATTTTTCTTTATCAAACCTTTCTTTAGTTTTAATTTACATGTCAGTTTATCATTTATACTGTAGTAATATTCCATAATTCTTTATACCAATCTTGTATTACCAATCCCAAATCCATTTTCTAATTTTTAGCCATTAGTAATCTCATAGATGTAACCAAACTAATGATCATATCCTTTTTATATTTCCCTACTGTTATATTCCAAAATCCATTAACAAAGCTATTCTAGGACTCATTTCTAACTTTAATATTTGATTGGGGACATGAAAGTATACTGCATCAAGCTCCATCCTATCACAGATTAGCATAAAACTGGAGATAATGCAAGTGGGAAGAAAGAAAGCAAATTAACTGAATGCTGTATGTGTGAATCACAACCACCAGATGGTACTATTCTATAGTTTCTGTGTAGTTAATTTGAAAGCTGGTGCTGTACAAATGATAAAGATAAGGCTTCATATGATATTAGATCACCAGACCTGTTGAAGGGAACTCCAGCCCCCAAACGTTTATGCAGGTAAAACTTGTAAAACTTGCCCCAAGTGTCTCTGCTGTTTCTGCTGCAACAAATGAACATGTCTATCTCATTTCAGATTTATGCAACAGTACCACTTGCTTACATGCTTTTCAATACAAACTAGCAACATTAATATCAATTACACTTATATACTGTCCCATAGCACTTAGTGCACTCTGGACAGTTCACAACTTAATTAGCATTTTCCCCCCAAACATGCTGGGTACTCATTTTACCAACCTCAGATGGATGGAACACTAAGTCAACCTTGAGCACTGATCAGGATCGAACTCACCACCTTCTGCCTGCAATACAGCAGTTTAACCACTGCGCCACCAGGGCTCATTAAACTAGCAGAGTTTAAAGGATACATCAAAAGTTCTTGGATTCATGGGTGATACAAAGCATCCACACATGATTCAATCACATATTGACAAATACAACCCAACTGCCTCTATAAACATACAAATAATGGAACAATAATATGATGTTATACTACAACTATTATGTAAGATGTTTGTTTTTATCTCTTCCAGTGGTAATGCCTTAGAATGTCCAGAGCTGTGTAAATTTTGAAGCAGTACCTGACTGTGGAGTATTAAAATGATTCATGAGGGTTAAACATGAGAATGCCAACATCCAAGGACTACTTAAGGCATTGGCTTTATACCCCATGGACTATTTAAACCTTCAAGTAGAAAGAGCAGGAGAAGGAGGGCTCCTATCTATGACATGTCACAAATTGCTAAATAATGCCCTTCCACTCCTAAAAGTGATTTGTCACATGATCTATATAGCTACTGTGCAAGAAAGACAAACATGCCCAAATAACCTTTGGCTGAAAGGAACCAGCTGTCCTTTTGAGCCTGGCCATAGATTGTTAATAACAGCACAACTGCTTAATGCAGAGAAAACTGGAATGGCATAATTTATTGGTAGATCTAGCAGTAGCAATTTGCAGAAACAAACTGCTGCCAAATTTGGCCAACAACGTCATTCTTTACAATGTTCTTTCCCATGCCTCTCATTATAGCCTCATTATTCACATTCTTGTAGCTGGAGGGTCTTTGTATCTATTTCATTTTAGCTAAGCAAAATATTTAAGATGTTTCAAATTTATCCAACAGTGGCAAGTATTTTCACAACCCAAATCAAAATCTTCTTGTGATAAACTACAAGCAGAAGAGTAATTGTACAATAGTTTTGCCCTTGGGCTATTCTTCACACAATTGGTCACCTGACTGATAGTGCAACCAACATTTGACCTGCAACCAAGAAGGAGTGAACCCACTTACACAGTGCATTTCTCCTAAAGAATTCTATCCTTGGGTTTTAAAGTATTCCAAGACCAGGCATGTACACATGCAACATCATACATGCATAACATCAGCTATACAAGACATGATTCAGTTGTCTTAGTATTTCAGAGAGTTTACATTTATAATTGGTTTCAGTTTTAAAATTATCATCATTGAATTTCCTCATTTCTGCTTTTGATACTCACTTGACAAATGTTTCCAGTGATTCACATTTCAATGATTAGAGATTTCCTGATAATCTGAGACATAAACTAAAATAGTGGTGTCCAGTCAATAAACATACAGCTAAAAGATGAACAAAGCCTGCAACAGAAACCTTACCTATTCAAAGGCCAATTTACATTTGCAGAAGTGAAATTACTTAAGTCATGTGGTTGAAAATGGAAACTAATTAAGAAAGTGCTGCTGGCATTCCTGAGTGTGCACCTAATCCTGCAATCAGGCATACACCCAAAAAATAATAATAATGAAACGAGCTCCACATTAATGAGAGTTAATTTGTTACAAAAAAAATGCATGATTTCACTTATACAAGCATCATTGCAACTGGATTCTGGGGTGAGGGGCATAGAAGTAGCCTCCTTGAAGTGCATTCACTCATGCACCCACTGGGCAATGGGTTGTAACCAGCTAATCTTTCCTCCCTTAAGGCCAAGCAAAACTCCTCCAAGACTATCTCAATCTAGGAGTGGCCTTGCCTTATGAAAGGAACTTCATGCCATAGACAACATTTGGGCTTCTAGGTGCCTAGAGTCCTAGACGAACCAGCACAAGATCCTAGATTAAGGACAGTTACCTCTTGGATATATAACAACCTGAATTACCCCTGCCAACATGTTCATGCTAACTGGAGGATTCTGGGAGCTTTAGTCACCAAAGTATTTCCAAGTTATAACACAAATCTGCTTCTCTAATGCAGCGTTTCCCAAACTATGTTCCATGGAACACTGTTGGACTTCAGTTCCCAGAAGCCTAAGACAGTACATTGGCTGATCAGTGCTGTGGAGGATTGACTTAGGCTTCTGGGAACTGAAGTCCCAAACCCAAAGATTGGGGGAAACTGCTCTAATTAATGCATGAAGAAACAGACTGAGGGCTGGAAGAAAATGAGATGCTAGTAGTTAAACCTGGCTAGGTAAAGGTAAAGGTCACCCTTGCTCAAAAGCCAGCTGAATCCAACTCTAGGGTTCAGTGCTCATCTCTGTTTACAGCTGAAGAGCTAGTGCTGTCTGCATTTGCAGATGTTTCTGTAGACATGTGGTAGGCGTGCCTAGACACCAAAGTGTACAGAATGCTGTTAACTATGGCTAAAATAAAAATAAATATCAAAGCAACCTGGTCAATCTTCAAGTAAAAAAACTCACATAAAAGAATCCTAGGGGTCCAGAGATGTATGGCATTTTCATCCCCAAAAGGTACTTCACTTGTGAGGTCACAACATGCGTGGCAGCTCCTGTTGTCATCGCGCTGATCACCGGCTCTGTAAGCAAGAAGGTGGCACTGCCCAAATGCAGCACAAACATTGCTACCTGAGAAACCAAAGATACAGAGGAGTAATTACCTATGATCATGGTTACTGATGCCAAGGCGAGAACAAAAAATACCCACTTCTTCTTTCCTTTTTTCCCTCATAGGTGGGAAATGAAACAGCTGCTTAAGCTAATCAGACAATGAAGCTATTCAATTATACATTGCATACTAGGAATAAACTTTTCAACACATGTCCACTTTCATACATTTATTATAGGCTATCTCTTTCATATCACTGGTTTGCCAGACTGGGCATTGTGAGTAGTTATAATAATTGCTGGCTCTGCCAATGTGTATTTAGCACAATGGCTTTTCTGAATATTAGTTCTGAGTGTTGTTTTTTCAGTTAAACCCCAACATACAAAAGCAATATGGAAGATTGAAAAATTAAGCCACAAAGCTAGGCCAGAGTTACTCAAAAACCTGTTCTACTCATAGTTTCTGTCTGATTCAATTTCATAATGTATAGACTTTTGAAGTCAGAAAAGGTCAGCTGTCTGGGCCCGAGGGGATGAAGAGATAGAAAAAATGGTTCTCAGCTGTGTTTCTATTTTTTTAAAATGGCTAGTTGTGTTTCTAAAACAATTGCTTCTACCAGTCAAACCAGCAGGATCCCCATGGACCCCAAAATGAGTTCTAGAAGGCTGTGTAATCTTTTTATTATTATTATTTTGGGTGGTGTGAAGCCCTGCGAGAGAAAGGGGAGATTGCTATCGGCATTTGCTAGTGCAATGCCGAACATGAGTCAATATACCATGTATCACTTGCACATCTGTTATTTCATTAGTGTAGGTAGTCTTTCCACCCATGCCAACTACAATTTTTTCACCTTATCAATGTATTCATAGTTTCTGTGACCAATTCATCATCTAGAGTTCTCCATAAGTAGTTAGGCTGCTCTTCAAACAGCAGGCTATCATCTCTACTTTTCCTCCTGGTCAACCTTAATAGTGATAGTTGGAATCCATGAATTTCTGTAAGTGTGCAAAAAATCAATAGTTTCAGATGGAGTAGTTATTGAAATGCACAAAAACAGAAAAAATCTGGCTTCAAGTTGGACCTAAACATCATCAGGGTGTAAAGGTGTGACTAAAGGATGAGGGAAATGCAAATTCACTTGCATTGAATCAATGTGGAGTTGCAGTGGGGGATTTGGATCTATTTGTTTTAAGTCAGGGTGCCCAAACAATGGCCTGTGGGCCAGATATGGCTCCCAATCCCAATTCATTCAACCCAAGAAGCCCTCATTACTCCTGGAAGCAGAAGTAAAATGTGCCCATACAGGCACGTTTTACTTCCACTTCAGGGGCAACGAGGGCTTCATTGGCCAGATGAATTGGCATCTTGGGCTGGATGCAGCCCCCAGGCCACAGTAACCAGTCCCCTGAACTACATGACCATTCCATGGCCTGAAAAGTTTGGGCACCCCTGGTTTGAGTGATCACACAAGGAGATGGGAGAAAATACTTGTTTGCACATTTTCTGCAGCTCTATGCTTGAAGCAGATGAAGCTCAAAGGAATTGCCTTAACCAGCAGTACAAAAAAAAATTCTATTGTTTCCTCCCTTGATTAGCTTTTTTTTAAGGGTGGTTAAGTGCTCAGCACTAGCACCAAGGTACAAGCATTTCTAAATAAATAAATAACTAAGCTGGGGGTTGGGGGGAAATAAAAACTCTTCCCAAGACTTTTAACACTCTTAAGTGTTTTTTAAAAAATGAAAGTTTTGCCAAAGGACGTGTTCACCCTTCCCAATTATATATTAGTGGGGTGACTTTTCTCTATCAATTCAACACTGTTGAGAATTGATCAGTTGTTGGTTTAAAAAAAAAAGTAGAAGCCCCAGTGTCAAATGGAGAAACTACAGGTGGGGAAGACCCTGGACTGATTACCGCTTCCTTTTGCATCAGCTGAACAACAGGGGAGAAAAGGTCTATGTCCACCCCAAACTTGTGGCACATCCTACATTTCCCCCCCCCCCCCACTGTAGTTGCCCCTTGAGTTAGCAACATGCTGCAGTCAAAAAACCCTATATCCAATTGTGCCACTGAGGTAGGGTAAAGGCTCTTTAATTCACAAATATGTTTTTGTAGCATTAGCACAAGGACAGAATCTGGTGCACTTCTGAGACACACGTGTGGGTGTGCAAAAGACTGCACATGTACACTGTCTCCTACCTGACCAACTGAATTAAAATGTTTTAAAAATGGATTGGCAAGTCAGTGATATCCCATTCTGCTGGATTTTAGAGTCTATCCAGTAAGAATGCTTGACAGTCATGATGCTGGTTTTCCACCATTAATTTAAATAGCACCGTGAATCAAATCCTTATACAGTCAAACCTCGCATAAAGAGTGCCTCGCTTAAAGAGTAACTCGCTTAAAGAGCAGAATTTTCTCTAAGTGTTTGTTTCGCTTAACAAATAAAACCAACCAAAAACTCGCTTAACAAATAAATTGGGATTCGCAATCCCCCCCACACACACAATTGGTCATTTACAATGGTGTTTTGCTTAAAGAGCAAATTCGCTTAAAGAGCAATCCTGTGGAACGCATTATGCTCGTTAAGTGAGGTACAACTGTACCTGTACAGTAAAACCTCACATAAAGAACACGTCGCTTAGAGACTAACTCGCTTAAAGAGCAGCATTTTCTCTGAAAGGTCGCCCTCGCTTAACAACGAAAAACAACCAAAAACTTACTTAACAATTAAATCGAGGTTTGCAATCGGTCGCTTACAATGGCAGAGGTAGCGCTTTTTCCAAGTGTTTCACTTAAAGAGCAACTTGCTTAAACAGCAATCCCATGGAATGCATTATGTTCTTTAAGCGAGGTACCACTGTATCTAATAGCTGTCTCCCCAGTCCCTTCTCTTGGTTCAAGTGTAGCAGCTTAACAAAAATCTTCTCCTGTTCCAACATTGTTTCTTGAGAGCTGCCTGGAAACCCAGGGAAGAATAACAATTCCCTGAGATTTAAAGTCAGTGCTTCGAAATCTGGCAGCCTAGTCAGCCTAGCAAATCCTAATGCTTTAGAATACAAGCATCACACTCTGAGTTGTGCTCAGGAATTAACTAGGATTCAGTAAAATTCCATTAACACTGCCTAGATGTGATTCCAGCAACTAATCCCATTTATTCGTTTAGTATCTACTCCTTTGACATGTACATGTGCATGTCTGTACAAACATAAGCTGAACTAACAAAACAAAGCTGTACTGGAAACTCTGGGGAAAGGCTAGAAATTTATATTCCAAATACAGTATTGCTGAAAAGTCAATGTAACAGAACTCTAGTAGACCAAACCTGAAGATAACAAAGCATATTCAGGATAATATTTTTAGTAAGATAACAAGGGACAACATTCAACAAACGCTGGTAAATGCAATAAAAGCCCAGCCTACTCCTACTCACCATAAAAGTTAACTTGTAAAATGTAAGTGTATTTTAAAATGTTTGTTGAGATCTTTAAAATCTTTTTTATACAGCCATAAAACTGTAACAACATTATTAACTGAATGGTTCATTCTTTGTAAACAAAGGATTATCAGTGTAACTAGACCAATCCATTTCCCAGCCCTCTTTCTGGGTTAAATAGAAGAGGGAGCATTTCAGTGACTGCAGCTAATGAAACACAGTAAAAGTGGAGGCTTATTGGTAGCAGCCAGCAAAGGTCTTCCTTATCACTGTTATCTGCTATTTTCTTTCTCCAAATCCATCTGCAGATCAGATTATGTTACAATTTAGCATTGTTTCCAAAGACTTGGCCCTGCTCCTCCTATTGTCCCCCTGCGTGTCAGGGCTATTCCTTTATTTCTTACTTCCTCATGCTGCAGTTGAATTTAATAATGCTGAAAGGCACAATATAAATTAGTATGGCTGGGGAAGAGCACAATTCACTTCCTCCCACTTTGTCCCTGTTCACTGCAAAGGATCGCAGGATTTTCCTGGGATCCAGTTCAAACTCAGTTATGAAAGGCACTTTTCAAAGAAAAGACTGGTGTTTTTTTCCCAGTATGTTTTAATCATGTGCCGTCCAATCAATTTTGACTGATGTTGACCCTGTTTCAGAGTGTTGTAGTTAGAGAGTATTCAAAAATGGATTGCCATTCCCTTCTTCTAGGAGCACCGCCAGGAGTGTGCAGCTTGCGCAAGGGCCACACAGGTTGACTCTTTTCAGATCCAGCATGGGGAATGAAACTCCTAAACATTGGCTCTGCAATCAGACGCCTAACACACTGAGCTATCCAGACAGCTCAATATATTTTAGGTAGGTAAAGGTAAAGGTCACCATTGCTTGAAATCCAGTCATAGCCAACTCTAGGGTGTGGTGCTCATCTCCATTTACAGCCCAAGAGCCAGTGCTGTGTCGGCAGACCTTTAGTTGTACAGTATCTGACTCTAGGGTTCAGTGCTCATCTCTGTTTATAGCCAAAGAGCCAGCACTGTCTCCATTTGCAGATGGTTTCCATGGACATGTGGCAGGCATGACTAGACACCGGAGTATACGGAATGCTGTTTACCTTTCTACCAAAGTGGTACCTATTTATCTACTTGCAATTTCTTGCTTTCAAACTACTAGGTTGGTAGGAGCTGGCACAGAGACAGAAGCTCACCCCATTGTGCAGTACTCAGGTCTCAAACTGATGACCTGCCAACCTTCCAGTCATCAAGTTCAGCATCTTAACCACTAAGCCACCTCAGTCCCTCGCAGACCTTTAGGAAACCTTTAATAAATATCTAAGAAATCAAACAAGAAGGCAGTGACTTGAAACCTGAGAAGTGAATATGGGGATGTGAACTTGATTTGATCAACCATCTAGTTACAGTCACTGGTTGCTGTCTAACACCATGAGTGCTTCAGCCATTTGAAATCAATTTGTCTGATGGAATGTTGCCATCACTCAGCAATGTTGAGCCAAAATTTTAAAACACTTTAACAATAAGGTCTTATACATTGCATATTTCTTGACACCATTGCTGCTGCCACAGAAAATGAACAATTATGATTTTTTTTAAAAAAAGGAACAAGTCCAAGAACAAATGGACATGGGAAACCCACAGTGTGCTTCCAAAATCAACAATGTGAAATAGAAATGACTTGTTCAGATGAATCTTTGGCCAAGAGCCATCTTGAAAAGGAATGAAGTGGACTAATTATATGAAAATATGCTAGGTTAGGAGTCGGTCACTTTGGACAAGACTACTCAAGAACAGCACAGCAGCCTTTAAGCTGCTTGGAATGGGCTTTCGTTTCACACTTTGCTTCAAGGATCAAGAACATGATAGACTGCACCTTGAGCAACAGCAAAATGTGGCTAGAGACAATTTGGCACTAAACTATTTTGACAGATGAACACAGTTTCAGCTTGTATAAAGAAAGTTGCTTTTCTAAGAGCAATAAACAAAGTACTGTATATGATGGCATATAAGACTACTTTTCCCCCCTGAAAAACATGCCTCCAAGGGGGGGGGGTTGTCTTATACGCCGGGTGCACTTCAGTTGGGATAGACATAGCTGCCCATAGTTGCCTCCCGATGCCCACCCGGTGCCCATAGTGGCCTCCCGATGCCCACCCACCTCATTCTACATACCATCCAGTATCGTGCGGTATCCAGCGTGGCTGCGGCCAGCATCACCAGCAAGACAGGGGTGCCAGCCTTTTTGGCACGACCCGCCTGTTCTGCTCAGCAGCAAGCAGTGGTGCTCCGCCCTGCCCCTTGTCTATGCAGAGCTCGCACATGCGCGCTTGCACACTAGTGCCGGCCACGGGGAGATGATGAAATCAAATCTGATGTTCTTTTATGTTTTATTTGGTGTGTGGAAGGTGTGTGGAAGAGGGGGTAGTCTTATACGGTGAGTATATAACAAACTCTATATTTTGAGTGGAAATGTTGGGGGGTTGTCTTATACGCCCAGTTGTCTTATACGATGGCATATACGGTAATTTCAAGGGATAATATTGACTCCAAGGGAATAGTAAGCAGTTTTTTCTGGGTTTCATTCCCACTTGCTTATTCTCTACAGCCATGTTAGTGAACCTTGGCACTCCAGATGTTCTTGGACTTCAATTCCCAGAAGTCCAATCACCCTGTGAATCCACATGAATGAGTTTACTGCGATTCATCCAGCCTGTGCTGCCCTCGTCGCTCCCAGAAGCAGAAGTAAAATATGCCCGTATGGGGAACACAAAAAGTGCCTGCTCAAAGATTGTGGTATTTTTGAACCACAATCAGGCGTACCCTGGTAATGCTACACTTATGTTGCTGACTAATATTTCCCACAGTAGATCAGGTGGAGAGAACTGCAGAATCAATTCAGTAAAAGATGGCTTTATTTTGGCAGTTTTACGTCTGGCCTAGACATGAAAGAAGAAGTCTCCTGTTTAAAAGCCAGTTGAAAACTTGAGAATAAATTCACTCAGGAATGTTCATCACTCAACAACCCTAACACTATAACATACAAGAGGTTTCAAATCAGCTAACCTTATATTACATATTTTTCTTCCTTACAGCCACAGTTGACAAGTTTACTTCATAACACACAGGTACATAGAATAGGCTCTTAGACCCTATGAGTCTACCTGTGATCTAATGTGAAGAAATATGCACAATACATCCACCAGTGATGAATGTGTTGCTTTAAAAAAAAACTTGCAAAAGAATTATTTTCATTACAGTAGCATAATTTATTAAACCCTGTTACTAAAAGGAATGGCATTTCAGTAGCATAACTGAGTCTATTCAAGAAACATGTGAAGTAAAAACAGTTCCTTATTCTTTTAAAAGCCCAAGTTTAAGCCCAAACATTTCTGTTACTTATCTGCAGTATTAAATGCCTACTTTATCTGGCATATGTTAAAAAGACAAGAAATGTTGAGATATAAACCTGCCATAAGCCATCTGTGCTTCTTATGAGTTCCCAAAGTGCTCTCAAAGCATTGACAACACTTGGTGAGAGTTGAAAAGGCATGAGGAAGGGAATGTTAATTTTTTTCCTCTTGTGATATTCCCCACATTATATCACAAAATGAGCATTATGTAGCTTAGATTTCAAAGAGAAAAGAAAAAACAATCTATTTACAAAAATAGGCTCTAAGGCTAGTTTGCAAAAAGAAATAGCAATTTGCATTTGTACATATATATACAGCCCCATAGTGCTTAGTGTACTCTCTGGACTGTTCACAATTACTTATTAAAATTAATTTTAAACTTCATCAGCTGGTTTGTGAAAATTTTATTCCACCTACTTTTCCTCAAACATTATCTCATTGTCAAGACTCTTCCCAAGGCCTTAAGAGTTTTCTGTTGTTGACGGGGAAATAAGATAAGATCTATTTTTATAATACAGTCAAACCTTGCATAACGAGCGTTTCGCTTAGCGAAAAACTCGCATAATGAGCAAGTTTTTTGCTAAGCGGTCCGAATTTTTCACTATGCAAGTCAGACTTTTCCCTATGGAAAAACTCACATAATGAGCGTTTCTATGGGGAAAACTTGCATAGCAAAAAATTTTCGCTATGTGAGTTTTCCCCATAGAAACGCTTGTTATGTGAGTTTTTCCAGAGGGAAAAGTCCGACTCGCATAGCAAAAAATTCGTTATGCAAGTCTGACTCGCATAGTGAATTTTTGCATAGCGAACAGCCTCACAGAACGCATTAAATTCATTATGTGAGGTATGACTGTATACATTAAATATACATATTTAATAAATACGTAAGAAATAGAAGACAGTTTTTTTACTTGCTCTTTTTTTTGAGAGGGGGGAATGCTGAAATGTAAAAACTTATGGCCTCCATTTTGGGTAGACTTTTTTGTGATTTGCTGTGATAATGTGTTCTATAATGTATGATATGGAAATACAATTATACCTTTTTCATTTGCCACAGTAATACAGTTATAGAGGGTTCTATTTTTGCATGTACTATTACTAATAAACAGGACAGTATGCATAGGACAGATGGCAACAGTTCTAAAACCACCCTCATGGATGAATTATATCAGAAACAGAAAAACACTGAAGGCTATACAATAATAATCTGAAATGAAGGAATCTTGTGTAAGCAGAGATACTGCCATTCATGTCTTTTATCTATACTGGATCCAGTGTGTCTTGTAACAAAGAAATCTGTTCAAGATACAGAGAGCAGATTCATGTTAAGATGGTTCAGTTACTCCAAAAATATAGTTTTTTAAAAAAAAAGAAGTGAAAAGGTTTGGGAAAGCACTTGTTAGAAATCTGTAGCGTAAAGATGTACTACTAAATGAAGTTGTACTAGCTGGACAACAGTAAAGATGTCTAGAAATGACAAGAAGGGACAGGGATTTCTAACATGGACATAAGGAACAGGGAGGGGCCTGAGGGAATAGCTTGTAACTCTTATGACCATTGGAGCAAACATTTTGCAGGGCACATGAAGATATCCATTATATGTTCAGAAACTTAACAAGCCCAACATGGCAACCTTGCATGCTGCTATAACAACAGGAAAATAGCAGCACGCTAGAATACTGCAAGTATATATACATATGTGTATGTGTGCCACATTGCCAATGGTAAACATTGTAGCTATGAGATCAGCTGTATTGGAAGGGGGCAGAAGAGTAGGGAGAAACTAAACAGGGTAGCAAAGAACACAAGGCATGTATAGAGGACTGGACAATATGTATCATAAGACAGAGGAATGAACAGGAAACAAGTGGAAGAAAATCAGAAGGGCAAATAAGGTTAGGGGGTAAACATTTCTTGGTGTAGCCAGATGATCACAGAACACTTTGGAAGGAAGTATTATAATAATTCTCCTATGTGTGGCTCTTTTTGCAGAACCATTCACTGTGAAGTGTCACTAAGAGATACAGAAAGAAATTGAAAGTAATACAGTCAAACCTTGCATAAAGAGCAAGTCGCTTAAAGAGCAACTCGCTTAAAGAACAACTCGCTTAAAGAGCAGAATTTTCTCTGAATGTTTGCTTCACTTAACAAATAAAACCAACCAAAAACTCGCTTAACAAATAAATCGGGGTTCGCAATCCCTGCCCCCCCTCCCAATTGGTCACTTACAATGGTGTTTCGCTTAAAGAGCAAACTCGCTTAAACAGCAATCCTGTGGAACTCATTATGCTCTTTAAGCAAGGTACAGCTTGTATTCAAAATCACCACCAGCAGAAGAACCTTTTTTAAGGTACATACTGTATCTCGGTTACACTAACTGACACTGAGAGAGATGAAATTACAGTAATATCTCGGATAACGTTTACCTCGGATAACGCTAAAATCACATAACGTTAAGTAATCTGGGGAGGAGAATTGGATTGAATAACGTTAAGGTCCTATGGGATGGATTGGATAACAACTGCTAAAGCCTGTGCGGTTACAATGTATCTCATGGAGCTTTAACGTTATCCGATCCATCCCATAGGATTTTAACATGCATTGGATAACACTAAAAATCGGATAACACCAAGACTTGTGGAACCAAGTCTTAGCGTTATCCGAGGTATTACTGTAGTCTTTCCCAGCCTGGTACTACCCAGTGAAGCCAAATCTGGCCATACTAGTATGAGGTCGAGCACAGACCTCTAATCCAACATACTGTATTTGGCTAGTAACAGGCTGAGACAGCTGGATTAAGATTTGCCTTGCTTGAAAGCCAGTCATATCCAACTTTAGTGTGAGGTGCTCATCTCCATTTACAGCCAAAGAGCCAGTGCTGTCTGCATCTGCAGACATTCCCATGGACATGACTAGATTCCTGAGTGCACAGAGCGCTCTGAACTTTCCTGCCAAAGTGGTATCTATTCATCTACTTGCAATTTCTTATTTTTGAATTGCTAGGTTGGCAGGAGCTGGGCCAGAAATGGGAGCTCACTCCATTGCGCAGCACTCAGGTCTCAAACTGCTTACTTACTGACTTTCCAGTTGTCAAGTTCAGCATCTTAACCACTAAACCACTGCAGTCCCAGCTAGACTAAAGACATACAGTGGAACCTCGGTTAACAAACGGCTCGGTTAACATAAAAATTGCATAACAAAAGGAAATCCATAGAAAATAGTGTCTCAGTTTACAGATTTTTTTTTCTGGAACAGATTAATTGGTTTTCAATGCGGTCCTATGGGAAACAATGTTTCATTTAATGTATTTTGGTTTTCAATGCATTCCTATGGTAATTTTCACTGTGAGAAACATCCCGGAGAACACATTAATTTAGTTAACTGAGGTTCTGCTGTATCTAATTCACTATGAAACAGTGAGAGACAGGGTCTGGATTATCTGGGGGGAAAGAGAGAGGAAGGAGGACAACAGAAGAAAATATACAAAGTTGAAAACTAGAAAAGACAGAAATCCTGCCCTGACAAATGGCTGGTTGAAAGAAAACTTTGAAAAAGAAAGACACAGAATTTCCCACAATCCCATTCCTATTGTGTGCTGCTTCAAAAGCATTCCTTACCTCTCCATTAGATAAACAGTGATTACAACAGAATTAATAGACTGATTAGCTTTTGTTGCCTTGTTGAATGAGAACAAAAGGTGTTTTCTTTCTGATAATTCTATTCGTAACAAATAACAAGGTCTTTCCAATGTGGGACTGGTTACAAGAGTCAGTGTAGAAAAGCAGGGTTTCTTTTAAAATACCATACTAAGACAGTATATATTTTATACTCTAATCTGAAAATACTGTGTTTGCTATGGCTCCTGAAGGCAGGGTGACACATGACCAAAAATATCCTTTTTAGAAATTACTTTCATGTAGAGAACTGCAAAAATCCAGCAGCTGGAGTCATCATATGTGTGACGCGTACATGTGTGCCAAGCCCACAGTCTGGCAATGTTACTATGCTGGCTGGGAGTTATAGCAATGGAGGAAGGTGGGCGGAATCCAAGCTCTTGTCTTCTCTATAAAATGGGAGAATTAATTTACCTCACATTTAAATGTAGCAAAATGACCACCCCAGTAGATTACTTTTGTACATTCTGAAGAACAACTTACACAAACAGGATTCTTTCTCTCCTTGTCCTCATTAGTATAGGCCATTCAAACTGAGGGCCAGCCACATTCCGTCAGAAAGCTTCAGTGGCTAGATGGCCATTTTGGCCTGCCTGCATGATGGGGGCGGCCTACACATTAAAAAGGAACCACACATGGCACTTCCGGGTGCAGTGGAGGTGGTGGTGGGCCACATGAAATGGCACCATGGGCCACATCCAGCCCACAGGATGCAGGTTGAGAACCCCTGGTAGGTGCTTGTTTTATTTCAGAACAATACACAAAAGTCTCTCCAAATATACGTGCATTTTCTTTTGCAGTGTGACATCAAGCAAAAAGCCTCACATGAACATAAGAAGTGCTGACACAGCATTCTACAAGGGCCAAGCCATTATCTTTTCATGCACAGCAAATGGCATGACACCGTATCTCATATGCAAGAGCACGTGTGTTTTCACATCCAGTGCAAAGAAATGCTTGATGAGTTGAAAGGATTTTTGCTGGAGAAACTCTGCTCAGGGGATGCCCAAATGAGGCTCCTTTCATGGTTAAAACATTAGATTGCAAATTGGGAGACTGGCTCTAGTCTCTGATGAGCCATGAAATTCTTGGTTTGTTCTTAGGCTGGTCCACATGGCTAGTGTAAGAATAAAGTGAGAGGAAAGGATGACACATAGTTTATCTTTACATTACTGGAGAAAAGGGTTGAATATAAATGTACTCTTTGTCAAAAGAGAGGTTATCCACTATGTCCAATATGCAGATGATATACTGTTCAATGATTCTGTGATTCATTACTAACTGACCATTTAAATGGTCTGCAAATATTACTCAATAAAGTCATAGAAGTAAATAATGAATATGGTCTAAAAATAAATGTTAAGAAAACCAAGTTCATGATAATTAATAAAAACATGCGACCTAAGAAATGCTGCAAAATATCTAGAATGAAAGTATGTAGCATGATGGTAAATACTATAGGTATCCTGAAATCTGGTGGAATGAACAACAGAATTATATCTCTGTACTACAACTCTAAATGGAAGTGGTCTGGAGCAGGTTTCTTACAATGGAGAATACTATACGCAAGAAAAACTTAAAATTTGTTTTAAGGATGTATATTTTATAAATACTATTCATTCTGCTAGTCCAAATCAACTCTACAACATAGAATCATGAGCTTCAACATGGACTAAAATTTTAAAAAGGTACAAGCATCTGAAGTCTGAATTAACTTCAGGATGCTAAGAACTTTTTGGACATAAAGAGCAATCAATGAAGTAATATTTAGACAAATGAGTAAAACCAAGAAATGATAAACCTAGGTGACATGCAGAAAGCTAAAATGCTTTTAGTGTGTAAGGTCCAGAGTGTTTCAAATGATCATTCAGGATAAAGCAGTTGGGAAAAGAAGTACAGAATAGAAAACCTATTGGCTAACAAACCTTGGGGACTGTTTTAGATACAGAAAGGCACTACTGTATTATATTTAACTGTGTTTCAGTGTAACCTTTTCATCTGTAATGAACTTTTTTTGCAAGCTGCTTTGAGTCCCAATTCTGAGACAAAAGCAGACTATAAGTCAAATAAACAAAGAAATTTTTTTTTTGACATTGTGTGTACCATTAGGAGCCCTACAGGAAAGCTCAGCAAAACAGCATTATGGTTTAGAGCTATTTTCCCTTCAGTTTTGGTTACAGAAGGAATACCTACTTGGATGAGTCCTCCTAAGAAGGAAACTGCTGCAGCAACTCCAATTCTCTGCATTTCAAACTCTGATAAACCCAAGATAACAGAGTTATTGTTTGCTGTGAAATTGTTGTTCCTGGGAGGCACAAGGCGTTCAACAGCATTGGCAGATATCAAGGAAGTCAGAGCAAAGGTTCCTGTGAAAGAACAAGAAAGACAGTTTAATGTCCGCTTGGTACTGCCCTTATTTGTGGAACTTCAATGTTAAATAGATGATCCAGATATCACATCATTCAAAGTGGAAATTCCTTACCTGCTGGAAGGTAATTGTGTAGTTGTCATACCATAAGTTTTGCCTGTCTCCTTTATTGTTGTTCAGTCACACAGTTGAGTCTGGCCCTTCACGATCCCATGGACCACATCATGCTAGGCTCCTCTGTCATCCACTATACACCAGAGTCAACCCAGATCTACGCCCACCACACCAACCATACTGTCAAACTATCTCATCCTCCTTTTTCTTTTGCATTTCAACTTTCCTAGCATCAGAACTTTCTCCATTGAGTCCTCTCTTTTCATTTGGTGGCCAAAGTATTTGAACTTCAGCTTCAGTATCTGTCCTTCTAAGGTTGCAATCAGGATTGATTTCCTTTAGGGTTGACTGATTTGATCTCCTTGCAGTCCAGGGGACTCCCATAAGTCTTCTCTAGCACTACCATTCAAAAGTGTCTATTCTTCTGTGCTCAGCCTTATTTGTGGTCCAGCTCTCACAGCCATAAATTACTACTGGGAAGACCATGGCTTTAACTATGTGGACTTTTGTCAGCAGGATGATGTGTTTACTTTTTCTTATGCTGCCTGAGTTTGCCTTTTATTATGCTCCCTATGTATGTTTGTCCTGTCTCCTTTTACCTTACCAATAATATCTTGTCTTGGTTCTTCCTGATCATCAGAAAATAAAGTCTGGTTGCTCCGTCATGAAGTTTTGAGGAAACTGTCTTGTGGAAACACTAATATGCTTTCAGCTTTAAACAGTGTGCTATCGATCATCTAGTGCAGGAGTTCTTAACCTTTTCATGTCACAGGCCAGGTCACACTCCCTCAGACAGCTGAGTGGGCCGGCCTGGTGGTTCCCCCACTGTAAACGTTGATGTAAAACGCATCCATGGCTGTCATAAATGCATTTACGACAGCCATGGGGACACTTATGGCTGTTAATGCATTTATGGCTGTCATATAACAGGTATAAGTGCAGATGCAGCTGTTTCTGCCGCTTCCAGGGCGGGAGGAGCGAGGGTGGTGGGCTATATGAAAAGGCACCATGGGCCAGATCCGGGCCACAGGCCATAGGTTGAGAACCCTGATCTAGTTAGAATTTCTGCATATATAAAAGGTAGAAGTAGTCAATGAAATATGTAAGCATTATAGGGGGCTAGTTGGGATTTAGAAAGCCCCCTGACATTATGCAGAATCATTTGTCATAATAATTTAGTTGTATATTTCAAGGGATCATTTCTTATGATGCATCATCAGATTTTTACACAGACTCAAATCTGTTATATAAGGACAGCCTTATATAAGCCAGCGCGGGGGAAGGGGGGCTAACACACCGGCAGCACCCAACACCTACTGTGCTAGCCAAGTTTTTAGGCCCTTTCTAAAGTGTAGCAACTCTGCCTGGAGGCACAACTCAGTCTGCAGGAGGTTCCATGGGGGCAGAGCAGAGCAGATACTGAAAAGGCCCTCTTTCTAATGGCTCTCTGGCTGATGGTCTCTCTGGCTGATGGAACCACTAGGACCCCCCTCCGGTCTGCTCTGGTGGGATGGGCATATGTCCTTGGGGTAGCACAGTCTCTTAGATATCCTGCTCCACTACCATGAAGGGCTTTAAAGGTAATTACCAGCAACTTGAATTGCACCCGGAGGCAGCCAATGTAGCTCCTGCAGGATGGGTGAGGCATGATCATAATGACCACACCCCATTATCACATGGGCAGCTGCATTTTGTGCCAATTGTAGCCTATGAATGGTCATCAAAGGCAGCCCCAAGTAGAGCGCATTACAGTAATCTAGTCTGGAGGTGACCAGAGCATAAGTGACTGTAAGCAAGGAGTCCCGGTCCAGGAGCAGGCATAATTGGCAAATTATGTGAAGTTGCACAAAAGCCTTCCTGGCCATGACTGCCACCTGCTCTTTGTGCAGGAGTCATGAGTCCAGGAGGACCCCCAAATTACGCACCAGGTCTGTCTGAGGCAAAAAAAAATCCCATCCAGCACCAAAGATGGTAATTCCCGGAACAATGCAGGGGCCCCAACCCACAGCCACTCAGTCTTGCCAGGATTCAGTTGTAGCCCGTTGTCCCCCATCCAGAACTTTACAGTCTCAAGATACCTGGATAGGATTTCAACCGCATCGCTTGGAACACCACGGGCTATGTATAATTGAGTATCATCTGCATATTGATGATACTTCACCCCATGGAAACGGATGGTCTCACCCAGAGGTTTCATGTAAATATTAAATAGGAGGGGCGAGAGCACCTCCTATTTCTTTAAATCCAAGAAAATGCAGCACTGCCTTCAGTGTGATTTACTCCTTGTCAAGTGTGCCCAAACTAGTCATATCACATACTACACAAGTTCTTTTTGCTATTTTTTTCCAAATGTATATTATTCTTTGAATTAATTATTATAGAAATCAGTTTCTTTAAATGGTCTTACTTGTAGATCCATTATATTGGTGTGGGAGAAATGTGCTCCTCCAGATGTTGTCATGGAACAACTCTCATCTGTGGGGTACACAGAAGGAGCCTCCTCAAAGACTGTGGACACATTTTAGATTTTTTTACCAGAAGCGGGCATACCATGGGAAATAACAACCTTGTTTTGCTAGTTAATCTTTCTCAAACTAGATCAAACCAAAGGAATGGAAGAATGAATCACCAAAAAGGTCTTTATCAAGACCAATCGTAGCAACAATATCAATAAATATTGAGGGATTTTTTTTCAAGTAACAGACATGTACCAGTAATTATTTATTATTGGCCAATGACAAAGCCCAAAAAGGTGGCTTTATTTTGGCAGTTTAAAATTTGATCTGGAAATGAAAGAAGAAAAAAAGAACTCCCATCTACCCTACTGAGCCCAACCCATGATGAGCGATGGTAGGGATTGGAATCCAATATCTTTTGGAGGGTCACATACCTGCTGTTCCTGCCTTAGTAAAGCATAAGGCCATTCAGATGTATAAGGAGTGGAATTTGTTCTTCAGAGACAGAAAGCAAACACAGCATGTCTAAAACAATGGGCTAATGAGTTTTTTCATTGCTTCACTGATCAGAATTTGCCTCTATATGCACTTCTGGCAATGCTCATTTCATCTAAAGGCATGCTGAGCAGAGCAGAACCTTTATCAATTCTATTGCGGAGATAGTCATCTCTGTGAAAAGGATCCAGCATATTTCCAAAGTACCAGATGGCCTAAATGACTTTGTTGAAGAAACCAATAGTCCAGCTTGTCCCAGTTGGGCAATTACTTCACTTAAAATGAAGCAACTATGTAATGTCTACTTTGATGATTCAGAGTTCTCAAAGCTTCCAAGGAACTTGCCACAAAATTCAAATCCAGCATGCCAGTGAGTTGCAAGGGGCCTTTGACGATATGCTTTTGCATACGTTTTGATGCAAATTCTATGTACTTTGGACAGAAAGTTGCTTTCCCGGTAGACCTCATGGCTCCTACAGAGCTGTTAAACGTAGCGTTGAATGCACGTTTTGGCATACAGGCTCTTTTTGAAAAACCACGCAATTACTCAGAAGACAATGATTGCTCCTTAGAAAGCATAATAACAACCAACGGGAATGTGCCTATAGATGGGCTTTTCAAGCCCTGAGGGGTTAGCTTTGTGTGTGGTTCCACAGAAGACTGGATTTCCAAAGAGAAACACCCCTTCTCAATATCTGAATAACTGCCGCAGCTCATTCCCTCCCTCTATCCTTTCCAGCCTAAATTAACTTAAGGAAGACTACAACCCCATATACCCAACTCCATTGTTTTCTACAAATGGGACCAGATGGTTTCTTCTGGAGTGGGATGGTGGGGGAGGAGGAAAACCTGCTTTTCATCTAGGAGGTCAAGGTCTCAAATTATTAGCTTGGAGAGACAGTTTTGGTTCAGATGGAGCCTTGCTTGTTGAAATCTGCCAGTAACAAGTACTTTTCTTTTCTTTTCTTTCTTTTTTTTTTTTTGCTTTGTGGTGGTCGCTGCCCACTATCAATTGAAAGAACTGTGCAAATTTGTTTTCAGTATCAGCATCAACTAAAATTATTTTCATAATTTGAGTGGGCACTATTACAGTCCGTGCAACCTTCTCTGCCTATTAGATCCCACAGTCTACATTTGAACATAAGGACCTTATGGAGAGAAAGGAAGACAAGAGTGTAGAAGCAGCCAGCAAGATTAGATTGAAGGTCTATTTAGTCCACCATTCATTGCACGTAGAAAACTGACAAGGAGAACATCCATATACTGTACTGTACTGCAATGTCTGACATACAGAGGCATATTGCCTGTGCTACTAGAAAACAGGCTGTGTTTCAGCTGAACAGGCAGCACACACATTGCAAGAAAAATGTCCTAGTACAGTAATAAAACAAAATGGCCCACCACTTCCCTCTTGGCACTACTCTTGTTTTTCATTGTCTCCTTCCTGTCCCTTCCCCATTACAGCTGCCATGTCCTACTTGCCTCCTTTCCCTCCAATGGAACTTTGTTTGTTATGACAAATGAGGTACTGTGTCTGCTCCCGGGCCTGGAAGTACTTCAGCCCAGCTCTTTGCCAGTCTGCCATCTACTAGTCTGCCATTTCACTATAATATTGACTTACATGGAGGATAAGGATGGCTAGATGAGTGGCAAAGAATCAAGGAGGATTCTGAGGAAGCATGATCAATCAACCTATGTAATGAATCAAAATGGAGCCTTTGATTTTAGTAAGTTAAGATGGTCATTGGTTCTTTGCTCCTGAGCAGGGACTGAAGAAAGTTTGGCTATGTGTCCTTCAAGGCCAGGTGGGAATTCCTTTGCTCTTGGAAGTCATAACAATAGGAATAGAAGTGTAGAAGATGAACATTGAAAGTGAAGTCTTATTGGGTAACATACAAGAAGAGGTGGAATGAAAGGTGGAAAATGGGTTTGGTTAGGTTAGAATGTTGTAGAAGAAACACCATTATGAGTATACACGTTCAAAATGGAGTGGAGACAGGAATTACCTGTGCTTGCTTGTGAGTATAACAGTAGAAAGATATAGTCTTGATTTTGTTACATGGCTATGCCAGGAAATATAGATAGATATGCTTTTCTTATTTTATCCAGGGAAAGGAGAACTACAAAAATGTTCCTTTTCTATTTTTGTGATCCTGAACTTTGATCTATGTTTCCTTCAAGTAAAAGCTGATTTGTAATAGAAGATGTTGTACTCCACACACACCAGATACCCATTACACAAAATCTGCAAAAGCAGCAAATTAGCCTCCATAGAATCAAACTGGCTTGGCTAGGTAAGCACTTATGCTAATTTTCTTTGTACGATAATTTTTTTATACCTAAAAGTTAAGAAGGTAAGTTTCTTTTATATATTCCTACTTTTAAGAACTTGATATTTAGAGGTATATTCTTTGTTTTTTTTAAATGTCTGTTTTTATTTGTTAGTTTGCATATTAAATCAACATCTAAGGATGAGGACCTTGGTAGCATCACTCTCCTTCAATCCCAGTTTATAGCCATCCTATGTATGGGCAAGGGACCTTGGTGGCTTAGTGGCTAAGATGCTCAACTTCATGACTGGAAGGTCAGCAGGTCAGTAGTTCACAACCTGAGTGCTGCATGATGGAGTGTGCTCTCATCTCTGTCCCAACTCCTGCCAACCTAGCAGTTCGAAAGCAAGAAATTGTAAGTAGATAAATAGGTACCACTTCAGGGGAAAAGGTAACAACATTCCATGCACTCAGGCATCTAGTCATGCCAGCCACATGACTACAGAAAGGTCTGGAGATGCAGACAATGCTGGTTCTTTGGTTATAAACGGAGATGAGCACTCCCCACTACAGTTGGACATGATTGGCTTTTGAGCAAGGGCAGTTATATATGGGCAGTTAATCTGAACAGATTTTTTTCTTATATTTGGATTTTCTAGGATTGTGACGAATGTGTCATCCTGAACCTCTGAGTGAGACTTCAGATCTGAAGAAATGCAGTCATTCTCAACTTCCAGAAACTTTAACTACCTTTTTTTGTGAGTCATGGTCCAATAACATATGGTAAACTAAGTTGAAGCTTGAAAGAGAATAGTAAACCAGGGTTGTCCTTTCCTGTTTGATTGTATTCCTGTTATATATTACAGTATATGAGCTTGTGATTGGTTTATATGTGCTTCAATACATACAACAAAGAAAATCAAAATAGAACAAAATTCTTTCTGAATAGAGTAGGAAGATCTCAGAATCTAGATAAAAGCAATAATTGTGCTTTCTAATCTTTAAGCAGACAAACACAGTGCTGCTCTTGTTGTCTCCTCACAAAAATACAATATACTGTAAAGTAGGTTTTTTTTAGCCTAGAATAAATATATACAAAGTTGAAAGTACGTCACTCTCTTGTAAAGTGCATTTATGAAGGCAATCTTGTGAAATATTACCCTAAAGAAGCTGACATTTGTGTAAGTTTATTCTTAATCACACTTCATACACCCCAAAAATACTTTTCTCATATGAGGGTAGACAGGCAGGATGTAGTTATAAAGGAAGCATAGACACATATCAGTTATTTTAGCTTCTCTGATTTTCATCTTGTTTCTACTACAGGCTTAGAGCCCTTGTTTTTGGAACAGTCCTAATGAAATTTGAAGTTATGGTTTGAGAAGCACAGCAACTGAAGATTCAACTCATCAAGTTGCACATACTCCGTTTACCTCCATGGGAATCTACATAAGGCTACAACAAATAAATAGAAATGGAATAGTCACAACTTGATAGAATTTGTCCTGAGATTTTGTTCATCTTTTACACAAGATAGCTGGGAGTAATTTATTCTCTGTCCATCCTCAGGGGTAGGGGTGGGGAAACCCTGTTGCTTTTATTGTGTTCACATTATATTGTATATGATACTGTATAATACTGCAGAACATGTCATTAAGAGAACCAGCTACCATTTTCAAAACAGGGCTGCAAAATTTGTAAAATACTAACCTGTGGCAACATGGCGGCCCATTCCAAATATGGCATAGATAATAACAGGGAAGAGAGATCCATATAAACCGAACACAGGATGCACTGAAGACAGAACAGCAAAGGCGAGTCCTGTGGAGAAGGCACATGGGAAGTATTAAATTTCTTATGTTCCATGTTAATTGTTGTTTTTTCATACTACTCTCAAAACAAAGTTGCAGTCCCAAATCTAACATTTAAAGATGTGTCAGAATCATAAGAAGCAGCCTTATGGGAGTTCTAGTTTGACACCTGATGGGAGACGTAGTCCAATAACAACTGAATGTCATAAGTTCCCCATCCCTACTCTATATACTTTCTTTTCATTTTTATACATGAAGATGCCAGATCAAATACAGTCCATGGAAGCCATAGGAACCATGGGACAAAATGACAAACTCTTCAGTTACTCATAGTCACTGCCAGTGGATGACATTATCAGCAAAAGGAGATTTCAGTAGCTTCTATGGGATGAAAAGACATGAATCCTAAAAGCCGCAGCACAGAAGTAGGAAGTTTTCAATTACCAGAAAATACACCTTTCTGGTGACATCATCACCCTTCCACAGGCATAATTATTTCATTCTGTCTACTATCAACCATATCAGAAGTTAAAAGCTACTGTATTTCAGGCAACCGAGTACACATGGATCTCCAGTGAAACAGTTAAATATGTCAGTGCCCATCTGACTTGCAATCAGTGCTGTGCAAATTACATTTCTGTGGCTATTTTATTTTTGTTGTTATTTACATAGCACCACTCAAACTCCATACAGAACTTCAAAGAGTACGGGCAAGCCATGCTATATCCCAGCACCACTCACAAACAGGTCTTTTCAAAATCCAAGAGCATACAGTCAGCATCAGTAGAATCAGTGTTTGCAGACAACATAAAAATCATATAGATACAAATCTCTGCTCTGAAAAACTCTTTGATCAGTTTCATCCTAGGCTTTGACTCATCATTCGTCACTCTCTGCAGCAGGGATTCTCAACCTGTGGCCCATGGGCCAAATGTGGCACATGGTGCTATTTCATGTGCCCCTCCCCCACTGCCTCCACCACATGGAAGTGCCATGTGGTGGGGGAAGGGCAAAATGGCCCCCTGGCCCCCGAAGCTGTCTGAGGGAACGTGACCCGGCCTCAGCTTTAAAAGTTTCAGAACTCCTGCTCTGCAGTTATGCAAGCTTTACATTGTATTGTTCTCCACCTGTAATCCCACTCTGTTTCTCTATTGCTACTTCCTTTGCATTCCTTAATGAAGAAAAAAGATCAGAGAGGAAATGATGGAATAGTTGCATGGTGCATTATAATTGCTACAGTAATGAACTTTATGCCAGAAACACCTTTTCTTTTCTCTTTTTGGGATAGTTCCATAGGTTAGCAAATTTCACATGAAAGCTCTGGGAGAACTAAACACTCTTAATCAGTCAAAAACATGCAACAGAGACAGTACAGTAAAATGATGTAACAATCTGCTTTGTCTGTAGACAAAGCATATCATAGAGAACACTTGATTAGATTCAGATGAAAGAGAAATGAAAACTGATGGAAGAAACATCAGTGATGCAAGATATGCAGATGACATCATATAGCTGGCAGAAAGCAGCAATGGCTTGAAACAACTCTTGATGAAGATGAAAGAAGAAAGTACATAAGTGGAGGTGCAGTTGTACATAAAGAAGACAAATCATGACTATGGAAAATTGAAATTGTATATTTTGGTTCAATCATCAAACCAAATGTAGACTGCAGTCAAGAATTCAGAAGAATGACATTCAGAAGGGCATCTATGAAGAAGCTTGAAAAGATATTTCCAGGGGAGGAAGAAGGCGGGGCAGGATGAGGACCTTGCCGCCCCTCCCACTGTTCCTATGCCAACTGCCAGGGGAGGAAGAAGGCGGGGCAGGATGAGGACCTTGCCACCCCTACCCCTATGCCCACCCCAACATATTGTAATGTAATGTATTGTCTGTAAGCCGCCCTGAGTCGCCATGGCGAGTGGGCGGCAATATAAATTTGAACTAATAAATAAATAATAATAAATAATATTTTATTGGAGACTGGAACCAAGATCATCAACACTATACAGTTACTATGTATGGCCATGAAAGCTGGATGGTACAGAAAGGAAATAGAAATGGGGGTGGGGGATATTTTTTTTGAAGTATGGTATAGGAGAACTTCATGTATACCACAAAGACAAATCACTGAGTTCTAGATCAAATCAAGCTTGAACTCTCTAGAGAAGCAAAAAAAAAATAGAGTTGAAGGCTGCAGGAAAACAGAAAGACCAAATATGAGATGGATTAACTGCATAAAAGAAACCACAGGCATGAGTTTGCAAAAGATGAAAGAGCTGCTGAGGACAAGACAATCTGGAGGTCAATTATTCGTTAGAGTCAGAGGTGACTGGCAGCAAGAGCAGCAGCAGTGCTAGTGCCATATCATAAGAATTCTGCACACATGATTACTTTTAGAATATTGCTTCAAGCAAATGTTGTACAGTGCTAGATAACTCATCACATGGTATGGCATTCCTACCAAGAAAGTAACCTCTGGCACAACTACTGCAAGTGAACGGCAAATGCACAAAAATCGGGAGAAAAGAACATGTGATGCAAGTGGGCAACAAAAATACACTTGAGGCTACACTTGAACTCCACTGCCATCTTTGAGAAATACTTTCATGTTGACCAAACACAGGGTCATAACCATAAAGGCAAAGATCCTAACTCATGGTACTATTGCATTATTGAGGTACTAAGCATTACTTTGCACAGCCTTTTCAAATCTGGAATTAGGTTTTGATGTTCAGGTATATCCAAGAAACTCAATGTGCCTGTCTACTATGTGAGATGAAAACAAACTATTAAGCTGCAGTTGGGTTGAAATGAATTTTGTACATCTGTGCACTACATTCCCAAAAGATCAAATTACAAACTCTGTAAATTTTCAGTTCCAGACTCTCGGTCAAGTAGACTCTTTCTCCAAGGCTTCAAAAATAGGTTTTTATCATATCTCCCAGAATTTTTCATCCATGAGTTTTTCACACATGAGTTGTGCCCCCACCTCAAAAAAATTTTTTCAAAGCTTAACTCCTTGCACTGGATGATAATCTAGAAGTGATTTTTTGAAGTGTGCCTAACAGCACATCTCTGCAGAGATGTTTCAGGAATCAAATATGCTTCTCGTGTGGTCCATATGGGACATCAAGAAAACCAAGATAATGGCAACAGGCCCTATCAGTCCCTGGAGAATAGATGGGGAAGAAGTAGAAGCAGTGACAGATTTTACTTTCTTAGGATCCAAGCTCACTGCAGATGGTGATTGCAGCCATGAAATAAAAAGGTGACTGATGCTTGAGAGACAAGCTATGAGAAACCTGGGGAACATAGTTAAAAGTAGAGACATCACCTTGCAATCAAAAATTAGCATAGTCAAGGCAATGGTATTCCCAGTGGTAATGCATGGTGGACCATCAGGAAAGCTGAGCGCAGAAGAATAGATGCCTCTGAAATGTGGTGTTGGAGGAGAGTTTAGAGAATCCCTGGACAGCAAGGAAAACAAATAGGTCGATTCTAGAAGAAATCAACCCTGACTGCTCCTTAGAAGGTCAAATAGTAAAGATTAAGCTAAAGTACTTTGGACACCAAATGAGAAGAGAGGATTCACTTGAGAAGGCCTTGATGCTGGGAAAGGTGGAGGGCAAAAGAAGAAGGGGGCGGCAAAAGATGAGATGGCTAAATGGTATTGTAGACACAATGGGCACAGAGCTGGGCGGGCTGAGGAAGATGGTGGAGGACAGAAGTGCCTGGCGGGCAATGGTCCATGGGGTCGCAAAGGGTCGGAATCAACTGTGCGACTGAGCAACAAAATAGTCCATAAAGCACTTGTGTTTCCCCAATGCTAATGTAGCATCCCTATCCTTTGTAAGGTAATGGTAAAGGTTGCCCTTGCTTGAAGGCCAGGTGTATCCAACTCTAGGGTTCAGTGCTCATCTCTGTTTATAGCCAAAGAGCAAGCATTGTCTGCGTTTGCAGACATTTCATGGACATGTGGCAGGCATGACTAGACACCAGAATGCATAGAATGCTGTTTACCTTCCCACTGAAGTGGTACCTATTTATATACTGTACTTGCAATTTCTTGCTTTCAAACTACTAGGTTGGCAGGAGCTGTGACAGAGATGGGAGCTTGTTCCATCGTGCAGCACTCAGGTCTCAAACTGCTGACCTGCCAACCTGCCAGTCTTCAAGTTCAGCATTTCAACCACTAAAAAAAGAGGACCAGCATAGATGGCATACCTAGCAGAATCAACAAGATCTTCTTCTTTCACATCATTCTCACTTGACAGGTTTTTCTGTTCAGCTCTAAATCTGTCCTTGATTATGCTGTGCTGCTGGTGAGAGGGGGGTGTCTCTTCAGTATCCACCTACCATCATTTGCAATTGTCATTCCTATGCTCAAAGGATGAATAATTCCTGTTCAAAGAACATTTGTCTTGAAAATCCAAGTCTCTAGCAGGTGTCCTAAACAGTTTATAAGTAAAATACCATTATCACCCAAACACTTTTGGTTATGGCAAACTATCACTTGAGCAACATTGACCAAAGTGTCAACTTTTGTTGCATATGCAGCATTTTGCTATTTTCTGTGGCGAGCATGTAAACTGCAAGTCACTTTCTGGTCCTGAGCCCTTTTGACACGGAAAGTCCTCATCAGCCCCAGGCCACTATTAATGAAGCTGCTGCCCTCCATCAAGATGGATTCAAGTGGGATTTAATCAATTTGGAGACCCATCACCTTAGTCCTCAGGGTTATCAAGGTTAGTTATCTGCTGCCTAACTATCAGTATGGTCTACTTTATTACCATAGCAGGATAACCTGGCCAGACCAGAGTGCATGGTTAAGCATGTAAACTAACATCATTCCAGTAATAAAAACATTTCTACCTTTCTCCTCCTAGCAATCTGATGTGGGATTATAGATCCTGTATATGTATATCAGCAGCATGAGCATTTACTAATAAAATTTCATGCAATCTCTGAAGCCTGACTGTAACACTTAGTTCTTTTGACTTCCAGGTGTTATGGAGACACATGATCTGTTTCTCTGGTTTTTAAGTACTGTACTGTACAAACTTTCTAGAAAAAAAATTCTCATTTTTTGCCAACTCATAAAATATTTATTTGGCTTTCTAGAAAACCCCCAAGCCAAGTACAAGGTTTAGTGCTACCTTAGGTAATAGATTAGCTTTGTCACGATGCCCATGGCTCAGAATCTTTGCTAACATTATTTTAAGAACACTGATGCATTTTATGATTCTTTGTAATTATGCTGCATAACTGGAATTAAAGCAGCATTTTACAGTTCATGGGGGAAGAAGATGGAAGAAATCAGAGAAAGCTACATTATTAAAAATTGTCAGCATCATGGGACCTCAAGGATTAAAACAATATCTCCACCTGGCATGTGTAATCATAGACTTAGAGCAGTAGTTGTGATATTAATAGAAGAAAACATGGACAGTATGATTTATCATAAAATCCCTCTGTCCACAAGCCAGAATATCTAGTCAGAGAGCTGTATGAGGAATCACCAATATATTATAAGTAAAATTTTGAAATTTAATCAATACAATTCCACACATAATTAAAATGAAAACTTTAATAATTATATACCAATTATAAGGAAATTATATAGAGCGTATCTTGAAGGAAGCTCTACTATTAACCATGTCCTACGTCCCTCTGCCAAAAGTAGGAAAACAGAAAAAGAACTTTTCACCCTATATCATAAGAGATATTTTGCCATAGTTAAGACATTCTTCTTATCTAATTAATGCAAATTTGACATTAAAGGAGAATTTTACAGATACCATGGGGTGATGAAAATCAATTATTATTGGGTGCTGGATTAAAACAAGCCTGAACTCTATATCTAGAAGTGAAAATAGCTAACCTGAGGCTATCTGGCTTTGAGTACATCATGAAAATATGTCCTTCAAACAGACAATAATGCTGAGAAAAGGCAGCAGGAACAGAGGAAAACCAACAAACAGAAAGTTTGCAAGAACTGAGCTGGGTTGTTCATAATAGGACCATTTGGAAGTTGGGAATTCATATAGAGCTCTATCAAGCTGGAAGTGCCCTGTGATATTCTGATTAGCAAGTTAATTAGGTGTAGACTGGATAGCTCAAGTGTCAGGTGGATATACAGTTGGTTACAGAATCATACAGAGACTGTTTATCAATGGCTCCTTCTCAAACTGGGAGGAAGTAACAAGTGGAGTACCACAAGCCTCAGTCCTAGGCTCGATGCTCTTCAACATTTTCCTTAATGTCTTAGATGAGGGAAAACATATCCAATTTTCAGATGACACAAATTTGGGTGGAATTTTTCATACTTTGGAAGACAGGAACAAAATTCAGAAAGATCGTGATAGGCTTTAGCACTGGACAGAAAACAATGGAATGAAATTTAACAGGAATAAGTGCAAAGTTCTACACCTGGAGTTGGGGTAGGGGAACCTAAATGCAGAATTATAAGATAGTGGATACTTGGCTCAGTAATATTACGAACTGGAAGGATCTTGACATTTTTGTAGAACACAACTGAATGTGTTCTACAGTGTGATGTGGCTGCAATAGAGATTTTGGCTATTTCCAAGACCCATGAAGTATTAGTCCCCCTCTATTTGGCATTAATTAAGCCATATTTTATTTATTTATTTATTTATTTATTTATTAGTCATATTTGTATGCCGCCCTATTTGCGAAGTGACTCAGGGCAGCTAACACAGCAATAATAACACAACCATCCTATAAAATTTGTTGATAAAATCCAGAACCATAAATACAATTTAAAAGATTAAAAATTTGGAAGAGTTAAAAGATTAAAAAAGTAATCAGATGAGCCAGCAGGTTGGGGTGCCCATATGGCCAGTACCTCATACCTGCCCCACCAGCCATGTCTTTACACCCTTCCTGAAGGGCAGCAGCTCTGTCTGGAGGTGAAACTCGGTTGGCAGCAGGTTCCATAGGGAGATTGAAGTCCAAGAACAAGTGGCGTGCCAAGGTTAGCCATCACTGCCCTAGAGCGACAGAAGTCCTATTCCCCATGCTTTACTTCCTCCTGCTGCTCCTTTAAGAATCACAGAAAACACAGCAATAATTCCAACTGTTTCAATTGTTATGCCATCCAAACTTTCCTTTACCAGAGTCCTAATACATAATTGCCAAAGGGTTTTGACTTACAAGGTCATGTTAGAAACATAGTCCTACACCAGATTTCAGAATCACACAACAAAACCACCCTGTATTTGTAAGTGGCTAAGTGTCAGCTACTTCAGTAGTCAGTGAAAAGAGACTACAAGCATGAGGTATAAGGCTGCTGCTGCTGAATCCCAACATAAATGTAGAAAAATATTTGCAAGCAGCCATATGGGAGATGTTTCACACTGAAACTGGATCCTAACGCATGCACGTGCACACACTGGAGTTATTGCAGTGAGGTGTCTGTTAGGAGCTCAACAGCGGCAGCAGCATTTTGTCAGAAAGCATGAATACTGTGTCCAGTTCTGGACACCACACTTTAAGAAGAATGCCAGCAAGCTGGAACAAGTCCAAATGACGTCAACAAAGATAATCAGAGGACTGGAAACCAAACCCTATGTGAAAAGACTGAAAGAACTAGGCAAGTTTAGCCTTGAGAAAAGGAAACTGAGGAGGGGATATGACAGCACTTTTCAAATACTTGAAAGATAGTCATAAAGAGGAGAGGCAGGATCTGTTCTTGATCATCCCAGAGTTCAAGATACATAAAAACAGGCTCAAGTTATAGGAAGCCAGATGTTTGTTTAATTTATAACCTGTCAACAATTAGTGCTGAATTAGATATATACTGAATATCAGGGGAAACTTAACTATTAGAACACTGGAGCACTCAAGAGAAAATTGGACAACCATCTGTCAAAATCCCATCCCGCTTCTCAGCTTTTCCTCATAGTCTCTCAATATCTTGACTTTAGGCAAGTCAAAAATGGTCTGTTACAGGGCAAATGAACAATAACATGTCAAAATGAGTTTCCTTAAAAGTAATTTATTTATTTATTTATTTATTTATTCAGATTTATATTCAAGTAATGTTGAAAGGGAAAAAGAAAGAGTCTTGTGGACTAAAGTGAACAAGAAAACAGAAGTCCTAGTATCTGAAACATGGTTTCTTATCCCAGAAGCACACTGCCTGCTTAAACATATTACAGTAAAAACAAAAAACCACTTTAGCCCACTTAAAGTTGCCTTCTGCAACAACTCACCTTATATGCCAAAAGCTTATCAGAACAGAAATAGATTTGCTTGAACACTGGGAGATGACAAACTAGCCTCTCTCCTTTTCCCTCCTTCCTGCATCATGACACGTCCATCCCTACACAGAAAGAGTGACAGCTTCGGCACTTCAGAACACTGCTGTCATAAAAGCTGGCAAATTAAGGTTTTTTACCTTCCAGTGAACAATTTATTTATTTTATTTATCGTATGATGAACTTCAGTTGTCTACATTAATGTTTATATATACAGTAAGCACAAATTTTCTGTCTCAAGTTCCTAACTAGAGTTCCACGACCAGGTTTGAAAGCCATTGAAGGGCGTCATCTGTTGCACTATGAGTATGGAAGTCCTCCAATGTGCTTCCAAATGCATGTAAAGGACACCTAAATATAATGAGGTCCATGGTTTGGTCTTCTTCAGTCACATTGGGGAGAGGACTTCCATCGCCATGTGAATAGAGTGGCTTCGCATCTACCACAATCAGTCCTCACCCTGTTCAGCATCCTCCACTGCCGTCTTGGAAGGGAAAATCCAGCTGGCCATTTGCAGGGATTCTTGATTATTTGATGATGGGGAATCAGAGATAGATGTTGCCAGAGAGCAACAGGACACCTGCGCTGGGCTGGCAGCTTTAAGAAGGGCCGTTGTTGCTGCCCTTCAGGACTCTTCGCAGCTCTCACCCGGTCAAGACCGGGGAGAGCAAGGACACCTGTGCTGGGGTGGCGGCTTTAAGAAGGGCCGTTGCTGCTGCCCCTCAGGACTCTGCGCAGCTCTCGCCTGGCTTTAGACCTTAGACCTCTTGCTCCTCTCGTTGTCGGCTGGCGGGCTGAGAGAAGCCAGAACACCTGGACTTTGCCCCGCCGCCACCCAGAGACCACCTGGGGATAAGGGGTAGGATCTTGCCGCAGCCGCACCAGGACTGAATTGCGGTTGTGGTAGAGAGGATGTATATTAACATTGGGGATGGTATTTCGTATTGTTAAATCGATTATTGTATAATATTATTATTATTATTTGTATTGGGTATGGATTGTATTGTGAGTATATTGTTTATTGTCCATTTGGTACTGAACATTGATTATGGACTGTATCCTGATTGTATTGTGGTTATATTTATTTTGTTTTGTTACACTGTATTTTATATTGTATCATTATTGAACTGTTATATTGTATTTAATTGTATGTTGTGAGCCGCCCTGAGTTGGTTTTCACCAAGTAGGGCGGCATATAAATCGAAATAATAATAATAATAATAATAATAATAATAATAATAATAATAATAATAATAATAATAATAATAATAATAATAATAATAATAATAATTATTATTATTATTTACTATTTTTATCCATAGGTTTAACACAGTGGTGGGCTCAAAAAAATTTGTACTACCACACTGTGGGCGTGATATGGTGGGCATGGCCAGGGAAAAGCCCTGCATTACACCTGAATTAGGACTACTTTATTTCAAAACTTGGATGGGCAGGGCCAGCCAGAATTTCTGCTACCGGTTCTGGTGAACTGGTGCGAACCTGCTGATGCCCACCACTGTTTTAATAATGCCAGAGATCTTCTTAGTGGTGGTGGTGGAATATGGCTCAAGACAGGGAGCCAGTGGGTGTTTCTTGGTCAAATACAGCCTGTGATGATATGCATTGCCTAATTCAGCTGTATGGCTATTAGTCCTGTGTGTGCACTATTAAGCCAAGATGAACAACAGTATTCATTGACAGAATATGATAATGCTAGGACAATGGATCTAAGAACTTGAGCACTGGCACCCCAAGAAGTGCCTGCTAGCTTCTGTAAGATGTTATTTCTGGTTTTAATCTTTGCTGCCACATTGGAGAGGTGGCACTTATAGGTCAAAGACCTATCTAAGGAGACTCCCAGGAACTTGAGGTTATTACAGTATTGCAGATTTTCTCCTCTGAATGATACGGCTGGTTTATACTCCATGCTTCTGTTCCGCAAATGAAAAGCTGACACACTAGTTTTCTCAGGGTTTGGTCTGAGACTATTCTAACGGTGTCTGATGAAAGATTGACTCTCAGTCCCAGTGAAGCTTTGGTGTTGAGCAACCAATGCTATATCATCTGCATAGATGAATTTCCAAGATACAGTAATACCTCGAATAACGTTTACCTCGGATAACGCTAAAGTCGCATAGTGTTAAGTAATCTGGGGAGGAGAATTGGATCGAATAACGTTAAGGTCCTATGGGATGGATCGGATAACAACCGCTAAAGCCTGTGCGGTTACAATGTATCTCTATGGAGCTTTAACGTTATCCGATACATCCCATAGGATTTTAACATGCATCGGATAACACTAAAAATCGGATTACACCAAGACTTGTGGAACCAAGTCTTAGCGTTATCCGAGGTATTACTGTATAGTATTCGGGAGGTCGTGTGTGTACAAGTTAAATAGTAACTTGATGACCATTCGGAGGCTTCAACTGGTCCAGAATGCGGCTGCCCGGGTGGTGATGGGGTGTGGGTGGTATGCACATGCCTCGCCTCTGCTTTAGGAGCTGCACTGGTTGCCGGTTTGCCTCTGAGTGCAATTCAAGGTGCTGGTTATCACCTTTAAAGCCCTATATGGTAGTGGGCCAGGATACTTAAGAGACCACATCACCCCAAGAACATCTGTTCATCCCACCAGAGCAGACCAGAGAGGCTCTCTAGTTGTTCCATCAGCCAGAGAGGCACATCTCTCTGGCACTAGAAGGAGGGCCTTCTCTGTGTCCACTCCGGCCCTATGGAACCTCCTAGCAACTGAGCTATGTCTACAGATGGACTTGCTGTCTTTTAGGAAGAACTTAAAAACATGGCTGGTGGGACAGGTATGGGGTCCTGGCAGTACCATGACCCCAGCTTGCTGGTTAGTTTGAGCTACCTCTCTCCCCTGGTCTTTTAATCTTTTAATCTTTTATCTTTAAGTTGTTTTTAACTTTTTAATTATTATTGAAATCTGTTGATTTTTATAAATTTTAAAAACTTTTTAAAAATTTTATAATTGTAACTTTGACATTTTTGTATTATGTTATGCTTTTATGATGTTGTAAACCACCCTGGGTCGCCCCGATGAGAAGGATGGTATAAAAATGTAAATAAATAAATAAATAGTAAAGGAGCCAACACAGGACCCTGGGAAAGATCACCATTTATCGTGAATACTCTGCTTTTAGAGTCATCTGAAAATATCTGAAAATGTCTATTGCTCAGCATGCTGCTGAGTAACGCAATAAGTTTTAGACAAGGGATAATATTGATGAATTTTAGAAGGAGTTTGTCTCGCCAGCGAGCAATAATAAAATTTCACAAAATACAAGGAAAACCAAGTGCTCTGACAAACAGATGTCTTACATCTCTTGAAGGAGCACCAATTCTACAAACATGCTAGGCATTTTCTCTACTTTGACAACAAGACCCTTTCTTGAAGCATTCAAGTACCCAGAGAGAGCCCTGTTTGCTGTGTATGAGGGAAAGCATATTCCGCACAGTACAAGACTGGGGAAGGTTCCTTCTATAAGTGAGATACTGTCTTCTAGTTTAAAAGGTCTGGCAGACAGCAATAACATCAGATGGGTTCCCAAAAACTAAAAAATTGAAGCATACACTAGTACCTTGGATAACATTATAACTTGGTTCCACAAATCATAATGTTATCCGGTTTTTAACTTTGTGTGATGCATTGATTGCACAATGTTTAAAAAAGGCCTTTTACCTTTCCAAAGAGGAAAGGGAACAGGGGAGCAATTCGGTTTGCTCAGAAAGGGAACGCACGTTGCCTCCCCAAGCAAACTGGTGGTCCCAGCATGATCAGGTTGATCAGAGCCCCAAAGGGTGATCAGAGCCCCAACCTGAGCACTGAACCCACGGACACACACCCCGTTCTTTCCCCCGACCCAAGCGCTGATCCCACGCTGTCATCAGCGCTGGGGTTGGGGAAAAGAATGGACTTTGCCATTCAGGTGGGGGTGGCTTTCTGAAGAGAGGCTTGGGACCCTTTCCCCAACCTCTGTCCAGAACACACACACACCCCGGCCTGGATGGCTAAGCCCCTTAGCAAGCCAGGCGGGGGTGGTGGTTTCTGAAAAGAAGCTGGGAAAACTTTTCCCAGCTTCCTTTCAGAAAACTCCATCTGGATTGTTAAGGGGCTTGGTGATCCAGGCCTGGGGGGGGGGGTGTTCTGAAGAAAGGTTTGGGACCCTTTTCCCAGCCTCTCTCCAGAAGCCCCCGTCTGGATGGGTAAGCCCCTTAGCCATCCAGGCAGGGGTGGTGGTTTCTGAAAAGAGAGGCTTGGGACCCTTTCCCCAGCCTCTCTTCAGAAGCCCCTACCTCACCCTGCCTGGATGGCTAAGCCCCTTAGCAATCCAGGCAGAGGGGGCTGAACTCCCCCATAGCCCCAGCAATCAATTGCTGGGGCTGGAGGGGAGTTTGGGTGGAAACTGCACCACCACGCACATGTCTCCCTGAACTCTCCCATAGCCCCAGTGATCAATCGCTAGAGCTGTGGGGGAATTCAGGGACAGCTTTAGGATCAGGGTGGGTAGAGGTGCCTTCCACCCCCACCCACTCTGATCCTAAAGCAAGCAGTCTGCCCGGGCTGTCTGCTTTGGGATCAGGGTGGTGGGGGTGACTTCCACCACCAGCCACACCGATCCTAAAGCAGGCAGCCTGCTCGGACTCTCTTCTTTGGGATCAGGGTGGGTGGGGGTGGAAGGCACTCCTAGCCACCCCAATCCCAAAGTAAGCAGCCCATAGTGCTGGTTTGGCTGGGGTGGAACAGGGGTGCCCAATCTCCTCCCAACCAAACCGGCGGTCTAAGCCTTTGTAGATCTCTGCCCCAAAGCCTGCAGGGCTGGTCTTTAGCCCTGCAGGCTTTGGGGCAGAGATCAACATCTCTGCCCCAATGTTGTGTGATGCAATTGTTCGCCTCAAATTCCCCGACGTTATCCGATTTTAGCGTTAACTGAGGCAATAGTTATCCGAGGTATTATTGTATTCCCCTTGAAGGATATATGAAAAAAACAAAGCGAAACAAATATGCTGAAAAAAGCAACTATCTAGTGTTTCCTGTTACTTTTGGTTGTCTTTGCAAATATCACTACTTGCAGCATTTTAAATACAATTTATTTTCTTATGAGTACAGTATACCATTGAAACAAGATCTTTACAGTACTACAGTATTAATGTCTTTAAAGTTAAATCATGCCAATGCAGATGTTTCTAATTACTCCAAAAACACAAATACTTACACAAACCGGTTAGTTCCAGATGCAGAATAATTCAATTAAAGGAGCACTTATAATTGTCAATGCATGGGTAGCTGTTAAGAAATCAGCAAAATAGCAACTATCCCAAAAGCTTTGTTTCAGAATGGTCTATAAACTACAGTGGTACCTTGCTTAAAGAGCATAATGTGTTCCATGGGATTGCTCTTTAAGTGAGTTTGCTCTTTAAGCAAAACACCATTGTAAGTGGCCAATTGTGACGTCTGGTGGGGGGATTGCAAACCCAAATTTAGTTGTTAAGTGAGTTTTTGGTTGGTTTTAGTTGTTAAGCGAGGCAACTATTCAGAGAAAATTCTGCTCTTTAAGCATGTTAGTCTCTAAGCAAGTTGCTCTTTATGCGAGGTTTTACTGTATTTTCACAAAATTCTGTATGACAGGGATTTCCGGAAATGCCACAACAGGGTAGAAATCTTTATATGTCCATAAACCATTTAAATAGTTTATACTTTTGGTTTACTTAAAGTTATCAAATTGCTTTGAGATGCCACTCCAATTTATAATAGAGTTTGGTGGGGTTTTTTAGATAAGATGTCACAGATGAGGTGTGGGAAGAAGAGCATGCAGATTGAAAAGAGAGTTCCTTTTTTGGCACTAGAAGTCTCATAGCTTGTAAGATATTGGTTTTTCATAGAAGTCTCAGGTAATAGTGTTGACAGTAATGTAGATGCTCCTTGTATCCACTTCTCTTGTTTGTATATTCTGAATGAGGGGAAAAAATGAGCTGCTTCGAGTGGAAAATGTCAGATTTTCATAAAATACTATGTTCATATATCACTACATAACTTTCTTCACGCCTGTTATCCCTGTAAGCAGTGATCATTACAATCAATCCTAGAAGGGATGTCAGGCCAAATGTGTTCTTCTCTTGCATGAGTTAAAGTACTGGACAAAGACAGTGGAAAGTAGCTTGATTAATAAGGATTAATTACATACTCAAGTCTGGCCAGGGTATCCCACTATGCTAATAGAGTAGATCATACTGCCAGCATCAGGTGGCGGTTAACTAATCAGACAACTCTGAAGACTAGCAGCCTTGGCGAAGTCCACAAGAAAGAGTGATGGTCCCCAAGTGGATTAAATCCCACTTGAATCCATCTTGCTGAAGGGCAGCAGCTTGATCAATACTGGCCTGGGGCTGAGCAGGACTTTGCATGTCAAAAGGCTCTGGACCAGAAAGTGACTTGTAGAGCTGGATCAGTGACACAGGTGTCACATTGTGATGTGGAAGGCAGATGGAAGCCCATGGCCTTATATTTGCAGGACGGTCATCATGGCTGATCACCATGATGATCACCAATATTTGGAATTGGATACGGCACAAGAAGATCACCAATATTCAGAATCGGATACAGCACAACAAGAAGAATAATTACGGTACATACTCGATTAAATGGGGAAGAGACTGAGACCTGCAGAAGCACACCTATGATTGCACCGTAAATCTCATTTCACAAACAAGAGTTTTGCAAAGATATCTGTGCACAAATATGATCATTAAAAGGGAAATACAAGCATTAACTTCTTTTACATACAACAACATTAATTGGAGATTGAGGGATACCGCCTTGAGTTTACTGGTAGAAAGGCGGAATATAATTATAACAAACAAATAAGAAATAGTGTATATACACAGAGAGAAGATTGTCTTTGTTTTGATACAGTTCAGTGTCATAAAACAGAGGACTACCATGTCTCACTTGTCCACTATAGAATAAGAACTTGCATTTATTGCAGGAAGAGGAAAGCTGAATCCCTACACACATGTGCTGAAGAATGAACCAGGAAAACTGGCAGACTTACTTCAAAATCAATAATGCATTGGGTTGTACTGCATACATAATAGGCGCAGCATCAGGCAAGGGGCAAGCCACCCCCATCCCGATATCCACAAGAAGGAAACACAGAGGTTGAGTTGTCACTGCTGAAACTAGCACAATCCACCTTATGCAACACAAGCCATCAATGCCAATTTCCAACACCGTACCTTGTGTCACCTGTTGAACTGCCAGCATCGTTCCAGAAATTGTATCAGGGAGCAAGTCTGTTTTCCAATGGTAGTTCTGTGCCCACTCCAAAACAGGCAGCCTCCTCACACACCACTGTGTGAAATCTTCATAGCGAAAGGCGGGAATCCTTCTCCAGATGGTATCCTTCTTTTTCTTCTTTGTCCCTGTCATGCTTTATTCCCACTTTGCCACTTCCCTTTGTATTCTTCCTTCTTCTGTAAAAGAAAGGAAAGCAGGGAGGGAGAGAAAAATGCCTCTATAGAATTGCACCAAATTGGTGAGAGTTTCAACTTCTCTCAGATGAGAGTTTCAGATCTAGTCAACTAGGCATATCTATGTGTTTTTCCTTTCCTTGTCAAAGGTTTGCTAAGTATGTTTGCTTCTAACCATGAAAATATCTAAAGGCTGCTCATTTTTAGCCTAATATTTTTCCCTGCCTTAGTCAGAAATGCGTTCTAGCCTTATGGCAGTTTATGATTCTCTTTGCAGGCATTCCTGCCTTATATTCAGTGTAGTGCTTGTACTTTTGGCCTGGATCCAGCATTAAAATGAGGTAGATCTGGGCGTATGTTCGATGTGGGATGGGTTATGCTAATATAGGAAGGGCCCAGCTAGACCGGAGTCTCCCTGCCAACCACTTAAAAAATAAAAGAAAAAGAAAACCAAGGGGGGGGGGAGAAAGAACAGAAATAGTTTCTGTTTCTTTTGTATAAAGGGGGAAATGCAGCACAAAATCTGCCTTTTATCTGTTCAAACCAAGGGCTGAACTGTGCGCCAAAAAGTTCTCTGGAGCCCTGATGCTATCAAACATGTTGTGCAAATTTGGCTAGCTTTGATTATTCTGTTTTGATTTTTTTCTCTCTCTCCCTTTCCCACTGGCACCACCCCCACAGACACCTGTAATACAGTATTTTATTTAAAATGTTACCTTTCCAACCAGAACTTCATAGATTAAACTGCTAGCTCTTGGAAATAACAATACCAGCTGAAGGCAAACAGGCAAATGTTTTCAGATAAAAAGAATATGCAAGTCCCAGCTGGAGAAAGGTTGCCAGGCATCAGGGACGTGTTATGTGGGAATCTTAACCCAGCCTCCTTGTGTCCCTTTAAGAAAGGTATGTTATGTAGCAGTGCTCAAGTGAAGCTTTGTAGGACATCAAGCCTTAGCAGGCTGGTAGGATTTTAAGTGTCATATTGGCCAAGTGCTAAGTGTTATCACCTGAAGGTTGCTAGAGATCAAGCTGCTATTTAAGAGACAGCTGGACTGGAGTCATTGACATATACCAGTGATGACCAACCTTGGCACTCCAGGTGTTCTTGGACTTTAATTATCAGAAGCCCAAGTCAGCACTCCTAGTGATCAGGGCTTCTGGGAATTGAAGTTCAAGAACACCTGGAGTGCCAAGGTTTGCCATCACTGACTTATACCATGGCCAGATCATTTATGCACCCCAGGCTTTTAGTCAGCCCTGGCTTTGTCTCTGCTAAGACACAGAGAAGTTTGCTTTCAATGCTGACTGAACATGGGGGTTTTCTACACACAAAACATGTGGATAGAATTATGATACTTACCCCTTCAAAAACCCTCTACATACCTTATTTACAAGGAGGGGAATAATTACTAAGATAATCATATTTTTTTCCTAGCCTGGAGCCATAGATAATGTGTGAACTAGTGAAGGTTGGTACCCAGCATGTTTGGGGCAAAATGCTAATTAACTTGTGAACCACACACAGAGTGCATAAAGTTCTGTGGGGCTGTATATACCGTAAGTGTTATTGCTATAGCTACAAGCTCAAATGGAGCATCCATCACATTTAAAACTAAATACATTGCCAGTCACCTTCTGTGTAAATGAAAGTTTTGGTTTTTAAAAAGAGATGGGCCATATCTTTTAACATTTTCCACCAGTGCTGATTCCAGTCTGGATCAGGAGCAACTCTAGGGTTCGGTCCTCATCTCCATTTATAGCCAAAGAGCCAGATGTTTTCATGGACACGTGGCAGCCATGACTAAACATCAAAGTGCATGGAATGCTGTTTATTTTCCCACCAAAGTGGTACCTATTTATCTGCGTACAATTTCTTGCAGCGCCTTTACCTTTACTGGTTTTTTGCTTTCGAACTGCTAGATTGGAAGGACCTGGGACAGAGAATGGGAGCCAACTCTGTTGTGCAGCCCTCGGGTCTTGACAGTGGCGTAGGGTGGATTTAGGTGCCCAGGGGCCCAGGCCAAACTTACTGGGGTGGCCAGGCTCCCCCCCGGTAGGAAATTCCTACCTTCAGGGGGTTTGCCGGGCTAGGAGGTGGGGCTCCCGGGCGCCTGAGACCCTGATGGCACAGGTGAGGCACAGGGTTTGGGTGGTGCAGCGTGGTGCGGGCCCAGCGGGCAGCTCACCATCAAGGTTCTAGGCGCATGGCTGCCCTCCCTCCAAGATCGGCGGCGGCAGCTCGTCCACCTTCAGCGGCAGTGGCACACGGGAAGCGCAAGTCCTGTCCGGCACTGCTCTGGCTGCAGGGCTGCAAATACCACCAGCCTTGCCCCTCTGGGTGCTGGCGCTGCCGAAGGTGGATGAGCTGCCACCACCGAGCTAAGAGGCGGGGCAGCCGCACGATGGTGGACTCACCGCCCCAGTCCCTCGTGCGCACCGTCAGGGTCGTAGGCTGCGCGGCTGCCCTGCCTCCTAGCCCGGTGGCGGCGGTGCCCAGGAAGGTGGGAAGCGAGGCTAGCGGTCATTGCAGCCCAGCAACTGGAGCAGCGCCAGAAAGGTGTCGTGGGGGAGTCCTCGGCCTGGCCAGCACCGGGTGCGGCGACCGCCAGCCTGATTTCCCGCCTTCCTGGGTGCCGGTGCCGCTGAAGGCAAATGAGCTGCTGTCACCGGGCTCAGAAGCAGGCAGCCACATGCCTGGGATCCCAACGGTGGGCTCCCCACTGGGGCCACACCACCCCAGTCCGGCAGGCCATGCAGAGGGGGCGCCTGGGGAGGAGGGGGATGGAGAAGGGGGAGGGGCACCCCTGGTTTCCACTGGGCCATCGGACCCATGCCCTCCAGCCCAGTGGTGACAGAGGGTCCCTGCACCCACCTCGGCCACCAGGAAGTCTTGGGCAGTGGCATTGTCACCCCCGCAAAGTGCTGCCTGGGGAGGGCCGCCCCCCTCACTACACTTCTGGGTCTTGAACTGCTGAACCTGCTGACCTTCCAGTCATCACGTTCAGCATCTTAACCATTTAGCCATTGCAATCTCATCTTATAGTCTGATCTTAAAATTTGCTCATTCTAACATCAGGGTTGGCCCTGTCATCTGCAGTTATAGCCATGCTGTGAATCCATAAGAGGTATGCACATCTAAGGTTCTGTCAGTCAAATCAATTTAATTGGGAAGCTTATGTAAGTACAGTAATACCCCGGATAATGTTATGATTTGGTTCCACAAGTCATGATGTTATCCGATTTTTAGCATTGTCCGATGCATGCATCGAACAACGCTAAAAAAAAAAAACCCTGACTTCAGGGACAATTCAAACCACTTTAAAAGCAGGCAGGGAAAGAAAGAGACCCAATCGGGTCTCTTTTCCTCCATGTCTTTAAAGCCACCCCCCACCCACAGCGGTCTCTGTGACTGCAGTAGGGTTGGGGAAAGGCGCACCTTTCCCCCGACCCTACTGCAGTCACAGAGACTGGTTGTGTCTCTTTCCCTCCCTGTATTTAAACTACACAGAGGGGGAGAGAGAGAGACGTGATTGGGTCTCTAGAGAACCAATCATGTCTCTCTCTTTCCCCCTCCCTGTAGTTTAAATACAGGGAGGAAAAGAGTAAGACATGATCCCTGTATTTAAACTATAGGGAGAGAGAGAGTGCTTGTGTCTCTTTTCCTCCCTGTATTTAAACTACAGGGAGGGGGAAAGAGAGAGACGTGATTGGTTCTCTAGAGACCCAATTACGTCTCTCTTTCCCCCTCCCTGTAGTTTAAATACAGGGAGGGAAAGAGACACAAGCAGTCTCTGCGACTGCAGTAGGGTGGGTGAAAGGTGGGTGCTTTTCCTCGACCCTACTGCAGTCACAGAGACCACTGCGGGTGGGGGTGGATTGGGTAGTTCTTGGAATCATTATCCAGAATTGTTATCCAATGCAAGTTTTTCCCAAAAAACTTGCATCGTTATCCGATTCTAGCGTTATCCGATGCAATCGTTATCCGGGGTATTACTGTACATATAAGCTAGGTGACAACCAATGTTGTGCTGATGGAATTGGTCAGAGAAGCTGACTTTTATGTTCCCTCCATCTTCTAACATCTCCCACTGCCCTAATATACTCTATAGAAAGCTGGGGGTGAACTCTGGTGGTCTGGGTGGTGAAAGGAGCTGAGCTAGAAAGAGAGCCAGCCACTATTAGCCCTAACTATAGTTGAAATATTCATTGAATTGATAGCAATGGTTTTCTTTTGCTTTCTTTTTAAATTAATTGCCAAGAAACTAGGGATGGCTCAAAATCAGCAGTGATTCTTTCAAGGCCATCTCAATCATACAGAAATTAAATGGGAAAATTGGGAGGGGGGGGGCAAAATGGCAGACTTAGTAAGAAAGTTATGCAAAAACCTAAGGATACGTTTTTTGAAAGTAGACCCAAAGTAGGATGCTAGCAATTAGCAGGTTAACAAAGATGCAAGAAAGGATCAATAGAACCCTAGATGTGTCTAATCTCAAACTATGTTCTACGGAACACTGATGTTCCATAGACTTAGTCTTTAAGGTGCCACAACTTCTCGTCTTCTTGTTCTTTTGTTTACTCTCTTGCAACTGAAAAATCCAAGTCCATCTATTACAAAAACCAAAGTGTTCCATTAAAATTTTAGGTGTTCCACAATAGAATAAGTTTGGGAAATGCTGATTATGTTCAGCTGAATGCAAGGGAATGTAACTGTGATGTTTTAAAATGAAACTTCTCTCATAATTTCTGAATCAAATTCATGTGTTATCCAAACCACTATTTCCTGGTAGCTTTAACAGGCACCTCATCTGGAACCACACGCTTGCTTGAAGCTGGTCTGAATGTGAAGTGACTTATCACAAGGCATAAACCCTACAGCACTTTAAAATGGTGAAGTCTGGAAACTGGTGGTGTTTTTTTTTTAACTCTGTTCAGAATATCAGCTGCTATCCATGTTGTCATGAGATACATGCAGGTTCTGCTACCACTGGCCTGAAAAAAATCTAAAGCTGATGCACTGCTCTGGTCTTTTGTTCTTCCACCAGCGAACGTGTGTAGAATTAGATTCCCAGAAACCCATACGTTTTAGAGAATGCTGCATAGGATCAAGGTGACAAATTGCAAGGAACTTGTAAACTCACAGAAATGCAACTCAAGCCCATTGTCAATTTTCCCTGAAACTCCCTCCCTTCCCCTGCACAAGGATTGTCAAAAAAAAAAAAGCCCTCAATATTTGGCAGCACAAAGTGTACTGTTCTTCCCATTGTTATCCAGCCCAATGAAAGCCTAGTTTAGGTATCAGCTACAACCAGGTAGTGATTAGGCTGAAAGTGCATGAGTTTGCAATCTTGCCGAAGCCAAGCAAGGCTGGATCTGGCCAGTATCCGGATGGGTAACTAAAGCTGAGTCCTGTATATCCTCTCCCTCTGAAGGAAGACATTGTATAATTGTAATACCTTAAAAATGAAAGGGTCACCCTTGCTTGAAAGCCAGCCATATCTGACTCTAGGATTCAGTGCTCATCTCTGTTTATAGCTGAAGAGCCATATGCGAGTTTTCCCCATAGAAACACTCGTTATGCGAGTTTTTCCATAGGGAAAAGTCTGACTCGCATAGCGAAAAATTCGTTATGCGAGTCAGACCACTTAGCAAAAAAAACTTGCTCGTTATGCGAGTTTTTCGCTAAGTGAAATGCTTGTTATGCGAGGTTTGACTGTACTTGCAATTTCTTGATTTCAAACTGCTAGGTTGGCAGGAGCTGGAACAGAGACAGGAGTTCACTCCGTTGTGTAGTACTCATGTCTTGAACTGCTGATTTGTCAACCTTCCAGTCATCAAGTTCAGTGTCTTAACCATTAAGCCACCACAGTCCCTCTAATATCTTAAATAAATATCCATAAAAGATACTAGCTTCACTCCTGACCCCATGCTTCTTGTCACAAACCAGTAACAGATGCTTGGAGAAAATCACATCTGTGGCAACAGAATTGAGAGGAAAGTGATTGGTGACAATTAGCTCTGGAAAACTGGGTCTCAGAAAAGATAATGGGGTACCTAATTTTTCCTACAGTCAGAAGAACAAACTCTGCAATTCATCCTTGCACTTAGTTCATAGCCCTGGAAAGAATTACATCCAGCAATTCTAAAGGAACCCACTGCAAACAGCCAGACAGCATGTGGTTTTCATGGCAGTGTGTGTGTGTGGGGGGGGGGGGGGGATGGAGACACTTGGAATTAAAATGCTACAATAGCAGAGATTGTGAAGGAGCCACCATATCTGGCAGTTACTCTAGCCCTGATAAATGCTGTTGGCTATCTATACAACTCTTAATATGCAGTTTCTGCTTTCCTTGACTTATTCCATACCTGTTTAATCTGATCTCTCTTAGTGCTGGTAGAAGCTCTTTATGCGGCAAATAAAATAAATATAGTACAGTCTTTAAGAGGACTGTTCTTTAAATATCTTTAATGTTTAGTAATTTTCCTATTGTTCCTAAACTCATATTTCATCTTCCAAGTGCTTAGACACTACTATGCAGAATATATAACATAGAAATGTCTAGAGGTGCAAATATTGCAAATTCTATGATGACTTCAAAGATTCTGGGAAATAATGGAACTTTTGTTAAAAGTGTATACTATGTATCTATGAGTCATGGAAATCATTAGGCAGTAAGGTACCAGTTCAGGAATCCATGGTATATAAAACTCATAAAGGATTTCAGCTCTCATCATTTGTTACTGTTGGCCACATTGGCTGGCTGGTAGTTACAATCCAAAAAACAGAGAACCACACATTCATTATGCTGACCTTAACATGCAGAACATCATAGTCAGTTCTAAATTAGATTCAAAAGCAGTGAATTACTATCACTCCCTATTTTTGTAAAAAGGAAGCACTAAGACTTAGTTTAACATTTATTCATTACCTGACTGTTGCATCAGTTAGTTGTGTGCATGGGTACTGAAGATTAGACACCACAGAAAGAACTCCAATTTTTATCTCTTCATTCCAAATACTGTATAGTGCTTTTCAGTGAAAAAGGTTCATATCTTAAAATCTTTTCAGCTGTTCAATTTAGATAGGATGGACGTGCAGAAAGAAACATGGCATAGGGCGAGCTACCTTAGAAACATTAATTTAAATTCAGTAAAGAACTATATTTTAGCCTAGAGAAATAACACTTTTGGATTTCAACTCCAAGGAACCTCTAGCCAGCACAACCATTTTTCTAAAGTCTGGCTACATTCAAAGTCCTTCTGAAATTCAAAGTAACATGACAAAGTTGGTTGTGCTCTGCTACAAGAACCTATATGCCTAGACTGAACAAAGCAACTAATTGTATGTGTGTGTGGGGGGGGCTGCATGTGAAATAAACACAATATGCATTAGAAATCCCTCTAAACCTAAAACCATAGCCTGAAAGATTATGTGAAATTCGTGGCTTCATTGTCGATTGAGTACAGGCTTAGCTCCAGAACATGTTTTGACTACCTGCTCCTGAACATTTGCTGGTAAAAGAAAGAATGCCTCTGAACCAGTGAAGTATATGTCATCTCTAGATTGGTGCTGTATATCTTTACATATCTTGGCTTAAGAGGCAAACTACATACTAAAATGAAAAGCATTCCTTGATGCAAGCCGAAGCATTGTTTTTTCTACACAATACCCAGTGTGATGCAGTGGATAAAGGGATGGAGTAGGACTTTTGATACCTAGGGTTCAAATTCCCACTTTACCATAGAAGCTCACTGTGGAGAGGGTTGAACTAGTAAAATCTCTTCTTAAATATCTCACGTACTTAAAAAACCCTATTAAGGTAAAAGTCAGTTCTGATTTGAGAGCACATAACATACATTGACTATCTTTTTGTAGTCATGGTATGCATCAGAACAGTTAGCCTCTGTACAAAGTTATTGAACAATTGTCTTGTCTTGTCTATGGGATAGATGTCATAGCCATCCATTTGTAACTGTTTCCCACCACTTCACCTGAACCCTGTCTGTTGAAGAGAAAAAACAAAATAGACAATGCTTTTTTACTAACATTACTATGGACCCATGGTTCCCAACATGCCCCTCAGGGGGGCAATTTGGTTTTTAAGGGGCTCAATTCAAGAATGATCCTTCTTTCTCGCCATCCCATCACCAGCCGAGGAGAGTGGGATTGGGGAGGGAGACGGATCCTTTAAGCCCATTTCTTTTCCCCCAATCCCACTCTCCTCAGCTGTTGGTGGAATGGGGTGGAAAGGGACTTCAAAGGAGTCCCCCCCCCCCTCCAACCCTCCCCGGTTCCGTTAATTTTGGAAATTCATGGGAAAATGTAGAAAATTATTTTCCCTTTAAAATGTGTATAAAAACCAAGGTGCATCTTATACTCTGATGCATCTTATACACTGGCAAATATGGTGCAGTATGTTACTTTTTAAGGTGTAATTGCATTATTACTGAACAAAATCTAACTGCTATAAAACAAAAGAAAACACTGAGAGACAAGAAAAAGCCAGTGGTGTAAAATTGTGGGGTTCAGATGGGTGAGTATTTCAATGTTATTTGTTTTTTCAGCTACAACTCACAGAATCCACTTGATGGGATGGCCATGGGCTGTGCCTATCATCAACAGTGTAGTCAAAACCGTCTGTGTCCCAGCTGCATATTTGCTTCACTACCAGTATTGTTAAGCCATCTATCAAAACTTAAAATTCTGTGCCAGTTCAAGGCTCCAGAAGACAAGGACTTTTTTCTCATCCACTGCCTAATCAGATGAGTCAGTTTTTGTCAAACACTTTTTTCAAAACCACTTTTGAAATATGGGCCATGACCGAAATATAACCAACAATGCTGTGTCAGCGTAGTAGACTCAAGCCGCAGCCAGCTTTAAAAAAAAACATTGAAGCGCAAGTGTTAGCAGACTCTTTGAGCAGCATAAGAAAACTGAAAGTCTCAGCCTGTGTTTTGTATAGACTCTGCAGCAGTAAATGACCATGAATTTATCTAATTTTCCCTTTAAGGCCATCCAAGTCCACAGCTATCACTACCTCTTCTGGCAGTGAATTACACGTCTTATTGCATGCTGTCAGAAGTGTGGTTTTTTTAAAAAATTGTCCTGAATCTACTACCTCTCAGTTTAAGTTGATCTCTAGATTCAGGAGCTTAGTGGTTAAGATGCTGAACTTGATGACTGGAAGGTTGGCAGGTCAGCATCTTGAGACCTGAGTGCTGCATAATGGAGTGAGCTCCCATCTCTGCCAACCTAACAGTTCAAAAGCAAGAAAATGCAAGTGCAGTAGATAAATAGGTACCACTTCACGTGCACTCTGGTGTTTAGTCATGCCTGCCACATGTCCATGGAAATGTCTGCACAGACAATGCTTGCTCTTTGGCTATAAACATAGATGAGCACAGAACCCTAGAGTAGGATATGACTGCCTTTCGAGCAAGGGCGGCCTTTCCCTTTGCCTAGATTCTAGTATTATAAGCAAAAGAAAAGCTTCTTCCTACTTTGTTCTCCCACCAAGCTGACTTTTGTTTCTAGGATCTGTAGCCCCACCACAAAGCAACTTTTCAAAGTTCTGGCCCAAAACGAAACACTAACAAATAGTAGACAGATGTGGAGTTTTGTTTCTCTAAAATAAGGATTATGTTCAACGTCAGTTCCAGGAAATGCATGCCAATCAACTGTTACTTTTCTGCAACTCTTGCTCTTCCTCACCACAGGGTATGTTGATAGAGCCTGATGGGAAAGGCAGTCCAAGATCTGGAGAGATACATTTTATCAGCCCTGTTCCATGGAGATGTGGAGACATGGAATCTCTCTCCCTGTAAGGAGTTAAAATGGTGAGACTGATAGAAATGGAGCCTGACCAAGTTGCCAGGTAAGGAAGTGTTTCCGAACCAGAGGCATAGCTACCGCCGTATCTGCCGTATCAATTATACGGGGGGCCCGGACCACGGAGGCCCCCAACGTGCGTAAGCAAAACAAATCTTTACCCTTCCTAAGGGCCCCCAAACAAATTTTTATACAGGGCCCCGCCAAGGCACGCTACTCTTCTGTTCCGAACCTAGTGTGACTATATATCCTGGAAGTATTTCTCTTTCTGGCCAGCTTTTTGACTGCACACATTAGAGACATTTATGCATTTGTGACATGTACATACCCTTTTTCTCCAAAACAGTTCAAGAATTTTGTGTATCATGGCTCAACATTTTCAAATTTAGGTGGTTTGTAGGACCAGAAAGGAGTGAAGTAAGCAGAAATAAAAAGCTAGTCTTTTGAGGGAAAGAGTCATGTATAAGTATAAATAACAACAATAACAAAGCATACTTACACACACACACACACACACACACACACACACACACACACACACACAATACTACATTAGAGTGAATTATCCACCTTAATACATACAAACAGTACAACATAACGGTTTGTAGAATTCAAACCATACAAAAATGGAAGCACTTAAAAAAGTAACTCTTTTGAATTACAACTTCCAGAATCTGTCAGCTCCTCTTGATATCAGCCATGCTAGCTGGGGGTATTAAAAGCCATATCCAAGAAATCAGATTTCCAATCTCTATAAACTATAGCAAAAAATACTACTTTGTCCAGTACAGTTTGAAGAGCATACCCCTGTATCTCCAGTTCTACTTCCTCTTTTACAGAACCTCTGCCTACTTCTCTCCCACATGCCATCTCACAGGAAGTTTACAAATACAGTAAACCCCCTAGTTACATAAAATGTACATTGGTTTTTTACTTAACTCAAAGGAAAACCCATAGGAAAAATGAATTTTTACGTAACTCAAAGCAACACCATAGGAAAATAATATTTATGTAAATCGAAGCAACCCTGTAGGAAAAATGGATTTTTTACATAACTCAAAGCAAACCCATAGGAAATTACTACTACTACTTAATTACATAAATTGTGTTATGTAAATCAGGACATTTATGTAAATCGGGACATGGTTTTAGTGCAAAAATCATTATGAAAGTCAAATTTTATGTAACTCGAGTATGTAAGTCGAGGTTTTACTGTGTATTCATTTTTCATATGTGGCGTAATCTATGTAAACAGAGTGAAAGATCAGCTAACACAAATGAACATCTACGGACACAGGAGAGAGACTAACTCAGAATCCATTTCCAACTTGCTGGTTTGGGGGAGTGGGTGGGTAGGTTTGCTCGCCCATGCATATGCCAAATTGAAAAAAAATGCAAATGTCTTTCTTCCAACCCTAAACAGAAACACTAACAATGGAAATACACCTTCATTAAAGCTCATGCCGTAAACTGTTGCCATGTGTTATTTGCATACACAACTGAGCCACAGAACAATGAAGTGTTGGATATTTGCACAAGTTAAGTAATGGTACCAAAATGTACACAGTACATTCCATTAATGCATTTTATCACAAGGACACACGCTCTGTGAACACTAATCTCTTACAATTATTTGTCCAACTCAACTTGAATAAATTCATTTTTGATACTTAAGTGACATTTCACAGCCAATTCTGCTAGAATCTGATGACTCTAATAAAGCCCTCTTCGGAGTTCTGAATGATGCAAAACCACACAGCTTGCAAATCCTGTCACCAACAATGAAATAAGTTATATAATAATACTAATAATTTTGTGTCAGAAATTATTCTGGGTTGAAAGGATTTTTGCAGAAGAAACTCCGTTCAGGGAACACCCAAATGAGGCTCCTTTCAAGGCCCCAAGAGCTGGGACAGAGACGGGCACTCTATCAGTCATGCAATACCCAGGTCTTGAACTGCCGACTTGCCAGTCTTCCAGCTAGCAAGACAAGCTTCTTAACCACTGAGCTACCATAGTCCCATATAAGTCATATTGTTTTATAATATGAAAGGGTTTAGTAAACTTTTCTTTTCTGCTTTTTCCCTAAACTTACAAAGCAACAGTGACATCCAGTGGCTTCTACAGATAGATGTCTGATCACACTTCCTTGGATGGCAGGGGAGGGCATCCTGCTTTCTCTTTCAGTAAGAACATCCAACCTTGACATCATCTGCTTGCTACACAAAATGTATCTCTACAGCAAGAGTTCTTGACCTTTTAAAGCTGGGGGCAAGGCCATGCTTCCTTCGACAGGTTCGGGGGCCAGACAGCCATTTTGGCACTTCCTGGTGTAAGGGAGGTGGTGGTGGGCACATGAAATGGTACTGTGGACCACATCCTGCCCGCAGGCCACAGGTTGAGAATCCCTGTTCTACAGAATGATATTAGAGTTCAGTGTCTCAAAAGGAGAGGCTGGTGACTCACACTATTGTTACTTAGGCAGTCCTGGAAAATTATATGTTACTCCAACAGAACCCAAGAAGATAATGCAAGATATTCTCAGAGGAACTGAGCAGGCACTTCGACACCTTTCTATATCAGATAGATAACCTGTAAATCTAGCAGTTCAAAAGCAAGAAATTGCAATTAGATAAATGGGTGCCACTTCGGTGGGAATGTAAACATTGTTTCGTGCACTTCCGTGTCTGCCACATGTCCACAGAAATACCCTTCCGAAAAGGTTTAAAAACATGGCTGGCTGAGCAAGTGTGGGGACATAGGGTCATGGGGTCTCATATAGGGTGGTTGATCTAGTGACAGCCACCCTTCGGTTTATCTGGTGTGATTTTTTATGCTTTTATGAATTTTTAAAGTTTTAACATCAAGTCTGGGATATTGATATTTTAGTCTGTAAGCCGCTCAGAGTCGGGCTTGCCCGATTGGAGCGGGGTAGTAAGTACAAATAATAAATAAATAAATAAATAAATAATGTCTGCAAACACAGACAGTGCTGGCTCTTCAGCTATAAACAGAGATAAGCACTGAACCCTAGAGTCAGATATGAGTGGCTTTCAGGCAAGGATGACCTTTACCTTTACCTTAAAGGAAAGCAAGTAATCCAGATCAGGGGTGAGCAATGTCTCTGAGGTTATATATCCTGTTTTAAATAACACATCAATTCTTGTTATAATCTTGCTAAGAAATACGCTGACTAAAGAAAATAAAGAAAAAAGAATACATACATAATCCAATACTAAATACATGAATCATTGAAAAAGGGAAAGCGTAATCTACTTAAACTTCTTCTACATCCATTTATACCTCTTTTTAATTACTACTTAACCCTTTTCCAATTTTTCATTCTATCAACTCTACATAAATTTCAGCCATGTGCTATATACATTGTCCAGGAATTACATCAGTTCATTTTTCCCAAAAGTAAGCTTGTTCTGGTACAGGTTACATTCCTTTATTTTTGACCATCACATGTTCCACAAATCTTTTCCAAATTCTCCAAAATCCGTTTTCACGAACTATGCCTTTTCTGACATTCAACTCCCATGTCAATTTATCATTAAGTGCTAGTTGCCACATTTCTTTATACCAATCTTCTATTTTTATGATTAACTCATTTTTCCATTTTTTGCTATACATTGTCTAGCTGCTGACATCATTATTAACAGTAATTCCTTGTCATCGTTGCACATCGTACATTTTTCACAAATTGTCAATAGGACTGGCTCTGGCCCCAAGTCAAGTTTCTGTTCAAATATGCATTTAATTTCTTTTTCTATTTCCCCCTAAGATTCTTTCAACTTATTGCAATTCCACCACATATGTATATATGTCCCCGTTGATTGCTTACACCTCAAACATACATTACTTATTTTATTATCTATTTGATGTAACTTGACTGGGGTCAGATACCAGCACCATAACAGCTTATAATTACGCTCTTTGACACGTACAGACATAGTTCTCATAATTCTTCTTCGCCAAATTTCTTGCCATTTTTTTTTCTGGAATTGTTATATTTAATTCTTGTTCCCAAATATTTTTTAATATTTTTTAATATTTCTTGTATATTTCCGATTATATTTAGCATTTTATATAACTTGCTAATAATGCCTTTGATACCTGTCTTGTGGGTTAGGGCTAGGGTTAGGGTTAGGGTTAGGGTTAGGGTTAGGGTTAGGGTTAGGGTTAGGGTTAGGGTTAGGGTTAGGGTTTTGTTTGCATCTTGTGCTAGGGTTAGGGTTAGGGTTTATGGGTTAGGGTTAGGGTTAGGGTTAGGGTTAGGGTTAGGGTTAGGGTTAGGTTTTGGTTTGCATCTTGTGCTAGGGCTAGGGTTAGGGTTACGGTTACGGTTTTGGCTACGGTTTTGGATTGGTTTGCGTCTTGTGCTAGGGTTGGTTTAGGGTTAGGGTTTTGAATTCGTTTAGATATTGTGCTAGGGTTAGGGTTAGGGTTAGGGTTAAGGTTAAGGTTAGGGTTAGGGTTAGGGTTAGGGTTAGGGTTTGGTTTGCATCTTGTGCTAGGGTTAGGGTAAGGGTTAGGGTTTATGGGTTAGGGTTTATGGGTTAGGGTTTATGGGTTAGGGTTTATGGGCTAGGGCTAGGGCTAGGGCTAGGGCTAGGGCTAGGGCTAGGGCTAGGGCTAGGGTTTGGTTTGCATCTTGTGCTAGGGCTAGGGCTAGGGCTAGGGCTAGGGCTAGGCCTAGGCCTAGGCCTAGGGTTAGGGTTAGGGTTAGGGTTAGGGTTAGGGTTAGGGTTAGGGTTAGGGTTAGGGTTAGAGTTAGGGTTAGGGTTAGGGTTAGGGTTAGGGTTAGGGTTAGGGTTTTGGATTGGTTTGCGTCTTGTGCTAAGGTTAGGGTTAGGGTTAGCGTTAGGGTCTCCAGTCAGAGTTGCTGCCCTTTAGGAAGAATCTAAAAACATGGCTGGCAGGATGGATAGGGGGTATGGAAGGTATAATGACCCCAGCACATTGGTTGATCTGAGCCCCTCTCTTTTTCTACTTTTAACTAGTAGCTGTAGCATTTGGTGTGTCTTTAACCTGTTTTTAATCTTTCTCAGTTTTTAATTTTTAATTTTTAAAAAGTTTTAAGGTTTTTAGATGGAAGCTCCCACTTCCTAATCCTGGGCCTTATCTGCCCAGGGAAGGAAAATACTAACTTCCTCTGGGCGGAAGGAGGAATGGATTTTAGTTGTTTGTCTTGTGTGTGAGTTATTGTCGTTTTGTTTTTGTTTGTTTTTCTCCTGCTTGTAAACCGCTCTGAGTCGCCATAGCGAGTGGGCGGTGATATATATCTAAATAAATAAATAATAAAATAAATTAATCACAGCTGTTGAGTGCGCTGCACTACTGAATGTTAGCAGCATCGTGGCAAGAAAATTCACTTCTCCAGTAAACAAACATGCAGGGACTTTTTGTGTTTTCTTTTCTTTTTGCTACCACATATATAGCCTCAGCTCAACTCTATGTATGCACAAACAAACTCTATGAGTGCAAAAACATTAATCTCTAAGTAATCTTTACATGGATATTAGAATGCCCAGCAGAATGTGTACCAAAAACAGACCAGCACAGGAAAGATTGATTGTCAACACATTTACACACATAAAAATATGCATGTGACTCATGTTCCCATCCAGTGCACCGTATGCATATATAATTATATACTGTATGTGGATCCGTATAACTACATCAGGGGCTTGAAGATGTCTTTCACTTCCCTTGGCAGGAAGTATAAATTCCAATTATTTGGATTTGCAAATAATCATTTTAGTAGCAACTCTGGAGAATTTTCTCATTTTGTTCACGCTGATGGATTGATGCATTCTTTCTTGGGCATTGCCTGAACTACTGGACCACAGGGAAGATTAAGAAAATCTGTAAAGTAGATCAGGCCAATGACAAAATTAAAACAGAATTTTAACAGAGCTAGTCTTAAGCAAAGGTCTTCCTTGCTCAAAATCCAATCATGTCCAACTCTAGGGGACAGTGTTCATCTTCATTTATAGCCAAAGAGTCAGCACTGTGTCTGCAGACATTTCCATGATCATGTGGCAGGCATGACTAGATACCAGAACACTGTTACCTTTCCTGCCGAAGCAGTACCTCCTGCTGACCTTCGGCTTGTCAAGCTCAGCATCTTAACCATTAATCTGCCACAGCTCTGGTTTTACCAGGCAGCAAATTATACAAAGCAAAGAAAGGCATTCTGTCTCTTGCATAAAGTTGCTGAAGAGGTTCCCTGTGTTGCAGTCAAGCATTATACTGGCAAAGGTCTTCCATTACAGTATTAGCATTTATAAAGCACTTCAAAGTGCAAACTATTCACTAACCTCTTTACAATTGCCGTAGAAGGAGGCCCAACAATACTGCTTCATACTGCAGGTAGAGGATTGAGACTAAGAGACAGTAGCTTGCCACCTAACATGCCAACTTGAGCGGCAAATCTACTGGCTCTCCCTGTATTATATGTCAGGTTTCCACTTCTGTTCATAAGGAGAACATTTTGTTTTTGTTCAGTTGCAAATGTCCAACCCGACATATCTCATTTCATAGACAAAATTTAGATTCTGCCCCTTTAGCCCACAGTTGAGATCTTACAATGAAATGTGCTCATTCACTTTTGCGTACTAGAGATAAGCCAAAAGGATGCACAGTTTATACAATGCAGGCTTGTGAAAGTGTATATGAGGTGTGCCAAAGATTCCTGCCTTGCTCCTCCTGCCTATGTGTGGTCCTCAGTCATTAGAAAGCACCTCCAAAAGTGTATTTCTTCCCATTGAAAAATTGTAAAATTTGGATCAACAAAGACAGTTAAGAAGGGCTGCCCTCAAATCCAGATTCCCAGCAACCAGCACCTTCCCTTGCTGTGCAAACAGCTGTTGCTCATTAGTAAACCAGAAGACTATATGCTGTATGTAAAAGGAGTGTTCTAGTTTTTAACAGACATCCACAACAAGCACGCAAGGTCTGCATACTGTCAGCTGACCCAACAGACCAGAGCATCCCATCTCCATAAATATCAGAATCAACATTCCAGTGTGTGAACTGACCGTTTAAATCAGGGGTGCCCAAACTATGGGCACATTTTACTTCCACTCCCGGGAGCAACAAGGGCTTTGTGAGCCAGATGAATTGGCCCAACAGGTTTGGGCACCCCTGGTTTAAATATCCTACTGCTACATAACTTGCCTGACCATATCCCTGGCCTCTTTCCTGCCTGCCTTATAGCCTGACAATTTCAACCACATTCTCTGGGCTTTTTCTCTGCTTGCATCACATGAAATCCCCACGGCTTGTTTCTGAACTCAAGGAAGACTTGTTCTTAAGAGCCTTTTAGTTCTCCTTCCTTAAGCCCCTTGTAGCTTTGGCTGTCTTACTTGTATCCATAGCTAAGCAAAATTGTTTATTAGCTTGAAAGAAAGGCAAGGAATTGCCTTGTTTCTTGTTTTGTGCTGTCAAATGATTTCTGATTTGTGGCAACCCTGACAGAATTTTCAAATTATGTGACCTGTTCAAGATGTGGTTTACCATTGCTACCCTGTGGTGAGTTTCCATGGTCAAGGAATAACTTGAGTCTAGGTCTCCCAAGTTCTAGCTAGTCTAATACTCTCTCTACAGCAGTGTCCAATAATGTGGTGGTGGTGATGGGTGGGTGTTGCACATTCCAGGGACCAAAGGCCAAATCCATTTACTCATGTACATGTTTCATGAGTTGTCACAGATTTTTGTTTTAAAAAAACTATCCCTCTACTTGTGTCTGTCATACACTGGCATGGGGTACACAGAAACAGCCCCCACAAAGATTGTGGTATTTTTGAACTACAATCAGGTATAACCTGGGCAATAGCCATCTTGTGCTGAATAATCTTTCTCACACTAGGTCAGGTAAAAGGAACTCCAGAATGAACTCACCAAAAGGTGGCTTCATTTTGGCAGTTTCATGTCTAACCTTGACATGGAAGAAGAATACATTGGCATACCACTTCTAATAATTGGAAGCAAAATTTAGCCAATGCTGTTGGCATCTGCAGACTTTTTCATGAAAATGTGGCAGGCATGACTAGACATCAGAGTGCATGGAACGCTGTTTACCTTCCCACCGAAGTGGTATCTATTTATCTACTTGTATTTTCCCCCGAACTGCTAGGTTGGCAGGAGCTGGGACAGAGATGGAAGCTCACCCCATCATGCAGCACTCAGACATTGAACTGCTGATCTTCCAGTTGTCAAGTTCAGCATCTTAACCTCTAAGCAAGAGAGGATTAAATATTGGAAGGCACAAGGGATAATACACTTTCCTTCCCAAAGGATGACATTTATGCTTTTCATTGCAGTCTACCCATAAAAAACATTGTAGTAAATTTTCACAGATCTACTGCATCATGTTGATTCCCCCACTTAGAGATATCTTTATTAGGATCAAATCATTAATAAATGTAATTTTTTTCTCTCCTCTTCAACAGTTTGAAATTCTACAGTCCTCACTGAGCTGTTATGCAGTCATTTTATGTGTAAACTGGCTCTGAGACAAAGATAATTTATCCCCTGGGGACAGAGTATAACTGTGTCCCCCTTGCTACCATCCAGTTCTCAACAGCTTTCACCTGTTTTAGCAAGTACTCACTTACTTGTCTCATTTCTAGCAATTCTGGCTCTTCCTTCTTGTTTTATAGACTATCCTACCTATAATCCTGCTTTTGTAATTCAGAAACTGCAAATACCATATATACTCAGGTATAAACTGAGCTTTTAGCCCCAAAATGAGCCCCAAAAAGGGGACACAGCTTATACTAGCGTCAATGACCATGAGGGTCTCAAGACGTGCCAGATTAAGATGTTCCAACAATTTAATTAATTTTACCATATTTTCATGTATTTTTATTGAAACTCACTAGCAGCTGCTGCATTTCCCACCTTCAGCTTATACTCGGGTCAATCTATTTTCCTGGGTTTTCAGGTCAAAATTAGGTACCTCAGTTTATAATCGGGTCACCTGATACTCGGGTATATACGGGTAATCCAAAGCAGAGTTGGAACAGAGCTAAAACATACCACATATAATTTGAAAATTAAGCAACTTTTGGAATCCAAATTCACCTTTCTCAAATTTCAGCCATGATCAAACTTTGTTCCAAAGAATGACACCTGGGAATTATTTAACAAAATGTTGATTTTTATTTTAAAACAGTAAAATAATAAATACTAGCTTGCCAAATGGAGTAGCTTTTTATGGTGTAGTTGACATGCATGTTTAATCATAGCAAAATCAAGAGGTTGCAAAACTGAGAACATTGGAGCAAGGGATTCAAAGTTGGAAACAAATCTAAAGAAGTATTCTTCAGGTTGCAGGAAGAAAACAGATTAGCCCACCACTGTCATAGTGCTTATACTGACAACTGTTTAAATTGCATCATGAGAAACTGCTACAAACATGTTTTACTTTGCATGCTTTGGAACCATTACAGATGTCTGTTTCCTTGGTTCTTCCCAAAGGTGAGTCTCATAACACAAAATAGCCTTTGCTAATGATGAATATATTAATAAATTATGTTCCCCACCATCACCACCACTATATAAACTTTATAGGAGTGCTACGGTAAAGCAGCTATTACCTATTAATAAGCTTCATATTTCCTGGATCTAAGATTACAAAACATTTGCCACTTGGCAAACAGCAAAACTTTGTTGCTTGGATACCTCACCTAAATAATTATGTTACTAAAACTGCTTTCAACAAATAGTTGAACATTCAGCCTTGTGTGTTGTTATAAAGCCTCCTGAACTAACTCAAGAAAACCAAAGGCTTTTCTACAGGTTCTCACATTCCTAAACCTGTTCTGCAAAAGCCACCAGGCACACTTCTAGAGCTATTGTATCCGAGTAGATCTGAATGTTCACTTGTTGATAGTTCAGCTGCTGATATGTAAAAATTGATATGAATGGAACATCATACCTTCAAGCTTTAGTTTAATTTTGGCAGGAAATCTAACTCCAGTCTTCTCAAGTACCCAATCTGTACTTTTTTTTCTCCTTTGAAGCTGCATTTCACTACATAGCTGCCATGCCCATTTCAAAATGGAAAACAGAAGTGAGTCCCCAGCTTTATAAACCTACTTATTAACCTTTGAAGCTTCATTCCTACAAAACATATACATGAATAAGTCTAGTTGATCAATTACATGGCAGGAGGTTTGTAAGTCTGAGTTACTATTCGTTGTATGAACATTTGAGCCTATTGTAGAAACCCATGAATCAGGGACCCCTTTTCAGATATTAGCCACAGGATCTAAGGCCAAAAGCATCACTAGAATGTGTAGATAATGGCTAACTGAATAAAGTTTTTGTTTCTTGTACAGTTAGTACCTACAAGAAATATTTTCATTTCCCTGTGCAGGAGTTAACAGCTAATTTGGAACTTTCCATCACTGTGTTCTGGGATCTTGTCACTATGACATTTGCCAAAATACTGTTGTGTAGTTATGCTTGCATAACCTGAAGTTGAGCTGCTAGCTGTTGCACATTTTCCTATGAACTTCTGCAAGTACAATTTTGTTACACCAGGTCCAACAGGATTTCAACCAGATTCGAACAAGATATCTAGTTATTAAGTGGTAAGAACAGTATTACCACTTCATGTTTGCTGTTGTGTGTAAAATCAGAATCATTTTGCTGAGGAGAGGGAGTTTCCCCTAGCAGTTTCCCCACAGGCTGTGGCTTTCAAATGTATTTCTGAGCACGTGGGGGAAGGCATACAGGAGAAATTGTAAAGGAAAAAAAATCTAGATTCTAATGTCACTCATTCTTTCTCCTCTGTAAATCTTTTTGCCATCTGGCTTTCTATGTGAGTGAGAGATGATGATGATGATTTTCAAATGTGTAGCCATAGTAATTAAAAGTAAAATCAAAATGATACAAAGGGTGTCATCACATGGGTAAGAATGTGCTTTATGATTGTGCTACGTTGACCGGAAAGAAAGGAGATCACCTCAAGATCACCTGACAGGGTCAATGCTAACCATAACACGTGTCTCATGCTAACCACAAAACATGACCAATGCTAGCTGCAAAACGTGACTGATACTAACCACAAAACGTGACATAACTTAATGTACTAAAAAAGACAGTATCAGAAGGTATAAAAAGGAGAAGAAAAGAGACAAGGGAGCATTGCCAACACGGGATCCTTTTGGAACCTGTCTGATTGTCCCTATTGGCCATTCTTTATATTACTTGTATCTCTTTATTATTAAGGTACAGTATTGTACTTTATATATTGTGTTCTGATTTTATTTGGCTTATGCATACAATAAACTGCTTAATAATATTTTAAGATATTGTGACTAAAGTCCTTTTGTATGTAGCAGCTAGGAATAATGGAAATAAAATTTCCTTCACAGAGGTTAGTGAAAACACAGGATTGAGAGTTAAGTGTCGTCTTGTAATTTCACACTGAGAAAATGTGACTTAACTGCATTTCCCTCACTGTGTAGTGATACCCTAAGTCAGAGAATTAAATTAATATTTCAGAGAGAGTATGTAACTGTATAGAGCACTTTAAAATGGACAGCACATAGTTTTCCTAAATCTGTTATTGGTATGATTTATTTCATTTAGAAAATACAAAGGAGAAATTTCACTTAAGACACCAACAATTACATATTATACTTGAATTCTCAGTGAGTTCAGGAAATATGAGTTATACAAATATAATTCCAAGACTACTTCTAACTCTCAATATATGGACTTTCTATGGGGTCACAAAATACTCTGGAGCCCGTTCAATGCAGATACATTTGGATAAACATTAAACTAAGTACTGCAGCTTTGTGCTTGACAAAGAATCTTGTTGCATGCAGACTAATAATTTTTATTTGGCATCATGTTTCATGGACTGCAGATCTATGATCCATCAGAATTCAACTACAGTTCATAAAAGCCTATGTCAAAAAGTATGTGTTAGTCTTTTAAGTTGTCAAAAGACTCCTTGGCTTTTTCTGTTTGTTTCATTTTACCCTGCTGCAACAAATTAAGATAGTTACCATCCACCTAGTAATCCAATGTTGATGGAATATGTAAGACACATATTTTAATAATTACATGATAGTCTTTCAAAGCTGCAAAAATATTGATTTGGTAAAAATGATATCCAGATACAGTACGTCTGTCCGACCGACCGACCGTCCATCCATCCATCCATCCATCCATCTATCTATTGGCCACATCATCTATATGCCCATTTCTTTTTCTGTGGGCAAATAACCAGTGATGGGATGTCAAAAATTCTACTACCACGTCATGACGTCATGGGCGTGGCCAATGTCATGACATCATGACGTCATGGGCGGAGCCAACGTCATGACGTCATGACGTTGTGGGCAAGGCCAAAAATAAAAAAAATAATAAAAAATAAACATGCACACAGACCCGTAAATAACTTAAAGAAATAAAATAAATAAATAAATAAAATAAAAAATAAATAAAAGTACAACCACCCACCCAAAACACAAATAAATCACCCACCCACCCTAAATATAAAAGCCTCACTTACCTTCCTTGGCGCGACGAACCTCCATGTGGCCCGGGGCCACCCGGCAAGGCACGCTGCCCCCGACTGTGGCCGTTTCCTCCTACGAAGGCCGCGGCCGGCCCTGCATCCGCCGGCCACGGCCGCCACAGCCGCCTGCAGCCCCTGCCTGGTCACCGAACTCCCACGGGCACGTTGGTGCCTGGCCACGCCGTCCGCCCGCGCCGCGCCCTCCTAGGGACTTGGGCCAGACAAACCCCCGTGCCCTGGGTAAGCCCGGCGGGGCTCGCCACCGCCGCATCGTCTTCTGCCGGGCGCCTGCTGCTTCCTTGGGCCGTTGCCTTTTCGGCCCCGCCGGGCTTACCCAGGGCATGGGGGTTTGTCGGGCCCAAGTCCCTAGGAGGGCGCGGCGCGGGCGGACGGCGCGGCCAGGCACCAACGTGCCCGTGGGAGCCAGGTGGCCGGCTAGGGGAGGTGCCCTTCTCTTAGGGCTGCCGCCCCTGCTGCCGGAGCCACTCTAAAAAGGGGCGGCTCCAGCTTCGGAAGATTTTTTTTTTTTTAATTGGAGCCATTTGGCTCCAATTTAGTGCGCATGTCCAGAAACTCAATTTGACGCATGTGCAATGCGTCAGATTGAGTTTCTGCACATGCGCAGTCAATTGGAGCCATTTTAGCTCTGATTTTTTTAAAAAAAAAAATCTTTCGGTGAGGCGTCCGGAACCGGACGCCTCAAAAGTGGACTCCCCTCCCGGAGAACTCTCCGGGATTGGTCCTACCGGTTCTAGGGATCCGTCTGGAACCGGGGACATCCCATCACTGCAAATAACCATACATTATGCACAGGGAAACAAACAAGGGACATTTTGTTTCAATAGTAAATTAAGAATTGGCAATTTATGTTGCTGGACTTTGACTCCAGATCATCCCTTTTCTCTGCTATCTGGGCTAAGGCTATGGGAGCTGCAGACCCACATCTTCTAGGACACAGGTTACTCACCCCTGTATGAACCCAACAAGGAAATCTTAATACCATTATTAAAAGGAAATACAATTATCTTTAATATATTGAAATGGAAAAAATAAATAATCCCCAAAATTAAATAATTGAAATAGTCTACTATTTTATTATTGTAATAGGAACTACAATCAGATCTATATAATTAGCACTCATGTCCTTAAGTAAGTATCTTATGGCTGCAGTCTTATGTCTGCTTAAAATGAGAAAACTCAGTGGCCCTTACTTCTCTGTGAACATACAGATAACACTAAAAACACTTTTTTCATTCAGATTTATGTCTATATATAATATTAATAACACACTTTTTTGAGTGTTGTAGAACACAGCTGGAAACAATTCTTAAAATATGACCAAATGATAAACTTTTTGTACAAGGAATTCCACTATCTCTCGTGTAAATACAAAATTACTAACTACATTTTATACAATTATATTAATCCATACCAATGGTAGCTGCTTGTGAATTATTTCTTTCACGTTTTCCAGTCCTCTGGGGAGAAACAACTTGATCTAAACAGCACTTGTTTAATACTCTGGAACAGGACTTTCAAGTGCTACTGCACAAGATGTTTTTCTCATTGCATTAGAAATGAAAGCAATCCACAGAGAACTGTATGTTTAAACATGAGTCAAATGGTCAGATGTTTTATTCTTCATGTAAATAAAATAGATCAAGAAAATGAGCATGGCTGGATAAGCTTCAGTCCCTAATGAAAATTTGTATTAACCATGTGTCATTTTATTTTTGAATATATTGTTACTCGTTTACTTTTGAACTACATTTTAGTTTTCTACAAAACCGATTATGTAAGAGACTCCTCTAAAATTCAAGTAACCATAAATCATCAACATGAAAGTGCTTTTCAAGTTCTTTCTGCTCTAATGCAAAACTGAGAATCAAAATTTCTGGTACACCCAGTCATGGTTCCATTATAGAGCTGAAATGATATTGTCAGTCTTCATGGTTTTTCTCAGCAGAGTGAAACTAGTATGTATACAACAATATACCTGCCTAGCATGGTAGACATTTTATTCTATACAGTATTTGGAATTGTGCTGCATCAGTTATGAAAGTGTTTTTTTTTTAATAGAGATTATGAAAATAGAAGGGGACCTCCGTCATCCATTTTAATGTCACAACCCACTATGTAAGTCACAGAGTTGTCAACTCAGATAATACCAACTGTTCATTGGGAACACTAAAAAAAAAAAAAACCATGAAGCCATGAGAAACACCACCCAGTGTGGTGTAATAGCTCAAATGACAGACTGGGACTCCTAAAACCTGGGTTCAAATACCTTCTTATAAGTCAGTTTGTACATTTTGTCAAGGAGATAAATTCAATCCTATTCTGTCCAATACCTTTTATCAGTGATGGTGAACCTTTTAGAAACTGAGTGGCCAAACAGAGGGGTGTGGTGAACTCTATGTTGGGGGAAGGGAGGAAGCGCTCCCATTGGGCTGCTGGGCAGAGGGGCAGGGCAAACTCTGTGCTGGGGGAAGGAGAAAGTGCTTCCATTGGGCTGCTGGGCAGAGGAGTGAACTCTGTGCTGAAGGGAAGAAGTGCTCCCACTGGGCCGCTGAACAGAGGGGTGGTGCAAACTCTGTGCTGTGGGAGGGAGGAAGCACTCCCACTGGGTTATAGGGCAGAGGGGCAGGAGGAGGAAGGAAGTCCTCTCATTGGGCTGCTGGACAGAGCAAACTCTGTTTTGGGGCATCAACGCACATACCCACAGAGATGGCTGTGAGGGCCCCCTATGGCATGCGTGACATAGGTTTGCCACCACTGCCTTTCTAAAATTGATTTGAGGATCTATACTGCTGCTAATAAATAGTTTCAATTACAGAACATTCTCCTTGCATTCTGAAGACTTTATTTAAAGAGAGTGTCACTGGATATAAAATGTCTACAGACTAAGCAAGCACATGGTCTTACTTATTATTCTAAACTGAAATAAATCTTTCTCCATTTAGTTTACAACTTGCTCAATCTCTCAGTGCAAACTTTAAAGTAAACCACATGCTTGTATTTAGGAATACAGTCAAACTTCGCATAAAGAGTGCCTCGCTTAAAGAGTAACTCGCTTAAAGAGCAGAATTTTCTCTGAATGTTCGCTTCGCTTAACAAATAAAACCAAAGAAAAACTTGCTTAACAATTAAATCGGGGGTCGCAATCCCCCCGCCCCTACAACTGGTCCCTTACAATGGTGTTTCACTTAAAGAGCAAACTCGCTTAAAGAGCAATCCTGTGGAACACATTATGCTCTTTAAGCGAGGTACAACTTGTACGATCAAGCAACAGTTCTGTTTCCTGTCATTCCAATCAGCTATAGATGACATGAGTGACATTGAGATGAGAACACAAGTTATAAATTGAAAGGACAGTACCAAAACATTTAAAATATCCACAGGAATGAAAAAGAAAGTTAATAGGAAAATTGAAAACATTAGTTAGCATACAAGCATCCCATTTAACTGCTTTCTCCATGGAATTATCTGTGGAATTATCTGATTCCCAAAATTTGCCATCACAAAAAAGGCATTTCTCTGTGAGCAAAGAAATCCTGAAGAAGTGGGTGATAGGCCACATGGGTTTATGCCAAATAAAACATGTTACTCTTCAAGGTATCACAAGGCCCCTTGTTTTTCTTCATATCTGCCATTTTCCTTTTTCTTGTTTCAAACACTGTAACACATTTTCTTCTGTGTTTAAAATTTTGCATGCCAGATGTTAAAGCCAAGAAGTTATAAACTTCTTTAAAAAACAGACTTTATAATGGAAATCAAGGACTACATAATCACCAAAGATCTGTGCACTTTTAAATTCTGACACCAGATTCTTGGGAGGGATGGGGGACACTTAGTAGAATTTCATATTGGAGAGTAAAGGTTATAATAATATAGCAGCCAAAGAAACCACAGTAACCCAGGTTAATTAAGAGTTTATATTATAAAGCTTTACCTCACTGTTAAACAACGCCCTTGCTCAAATCATCAGTTTCAGAAGCAGAGTCAGGACTGCCAAAACAAACCACAGGTCCTACACAGCTGTGCAGAATAATTTCTGCCCACCACTAAGTCACATATTTGAAACCACTGCTCCAACATAACCATGTATTTTAAACTGAATATTGATGTAGCACCAAATGTTAAGTTCAGCTTCAGTTCTCAAGAATGCCACACTAGTTACACGCTGGTTGAGACTTGCAATTCATTGCTTGATCTAAGGCGCAGCGATTCCAAAAAGTCCACGGTCACGGTGGTTAAAGCATTGGTATGAGCACAGAAGTGCCCTAACAGGTAAGAGATCCAAGTTTCTGCTAGTCTTCATTCGCTTTTAAATAAAAGAATAAAAAAGAGAAACATTACATTGCATTGGGGATTATAGCAGCTCTACAGAATATATTCCTTTTTATACATTAGTAAAGGTAAAGGTTGCCCTTGTTTGAAAGCCAGTCACATCCAACATCTCTATTTATAGCCAAAGAGCCAGCACTGTCTGCGTTTGCAGAAGTTTCCATGGAGATGTGGCAGGCATGACTAGACATCGGAGTGCACAGAACGCTGTTTACCTTCCCACCGAAGTGGTCCCTATTTATCTACTTGCACTTTCTTGCTTTTGAACTGCTAGGTTGGCAGGAACTGGGACAGTACTCAGGTCCTGACCTGCTGACCTTCCAGTCTTCAAGTTCAGCGTTTTAACCACTAAGCCACCACCATCCCCTTTTATACATTACAATTGTATAGAACAAACTGAGGGCTCCTTAAGAGCCTCTCTTGTAACTCTCAATATAGCAACATGGCAACTGAAAGAGTAATAAAGGACTACAGGACTGCCTTTCATTGGCACAAGCACTTTGAACAAGCTTATCTACAGGCTTTTATAAAATTGTTCCCTAAAGTTTATACATTTTTTGTATTCATTGTTTTTGTACACATCAGTGCAGCTCCTGATATATCCCTTGTTTATTTTACCCATTAGATTGGCTTGAACCAAATTTATTTGAACCAAGTGAGCAACAGCTGGCAGAGTTAGTGCTTCACTTTAAGGATGTTTGTGTCAACTCCACAACTGCCCCAACACAACCTTGAACCACATTTATCACTAAATAGCAAGAAATTGCAGCACTTCTTCCGTGTCTAGGCCAGATGTGAAAGTGCCAAAATGAAGGCACCTTTTGGTGAATTCATTCTGCACTTCCTTTTGCCTGACCTAGTGTGAGAAAGATTAGCTGGCAACACAAGGCTGCCATTACCAGGGTATGCCCAATTGTGGTTCAAAAATACCACAATCTTTGAGAAGGCTCTTTCTGTGTACCCCACTACAGCACGGATATAGGTTACATAGAACCTACACAAGAAACCTGAAATCCAGTGTTGAATGGACGGGTGGGGATGTTAGGCAGCAGCAGTGCAGGAAAATATGAATGACATCCAAAAATTGGTAATTGGAGAAGCAGAACAGTAAAAGTGAGAATCAAGATGCCATAACGTTGTGAATGAGGTGTTAAAAACTGCGTCAGACTTACCACTTCAACTCAAGTCTCTAAAAAGGGCATTAAGCCCTTGTCCTTTCAGAGACCTACCCCAGGAGAAATTTCAAATTATATTATGAAGTATCATAGCAGTTATGGGCAGAGACTCTGAAGTTCCATGATCTTATGCAGAGACAAAATTTAGACATTCTGTATGTGAGGAAATTATGTATGTGTGTGCGTCCTTTCCGTGCCAACTCACCATGGGATCGGAACTGGCTGAGTGTATGCATCTGGTTCAGGCATTTGGTCAGTGACAAACAGGCCATGAGAGGTGCTGTGTTATTCCCCCCCCCCCCCCGTGATTAAACAAGCAGATGTTTCAGGGGCTTTACCCCTTGACCTCGATGCCAGCAGCACCTAAACAACCATAATTAGTTATGAGTGTGAAATTAGAAAAATCCTAATCAGAAAGTACACGGGGTGTGTGGGGTGTGTGGGAATCACTACTCTTAATGAGGAGCATTTACCTGCTCTCCTCTTCACTGTCACTTTTGCCACATAGAAAGTAACATGCCTACAAAGGGAAACATGAACTCTTCCTCATAGATAGAGCCTACACATGATTAGGGAAATATTTGCATATATAATGCTTTCCAGAGGATTCTGAATACTTTCCAGAGGAAAGTAACAAAGAAGGGGGGACTATGTGTTTCTCTCTTAAATCTGATTATTTTAACCATATGAGTAATGCTTGAAATAAACTGACTTACACCTTACCTTTTTTCTCCAGCATAGTAAGATGTATAAATATGGGATGCTGCCTTAAACAAAGTAAGATTTCTAGCCCATCTCTGACTGATGGTAATGACCCTCTAGGACAGGGATTCTCAACCTGTGGCCCATGGGTTGGATGTGGCCTGCGGCACCATTTCATGTCTCTCCCTGTCTCCACCACACCAGGAAGTGCCATGTGGTGGAGGAAAGGCAAAATGGCCATCTGACCTTCAAAACTGTATGAGAACTCCTGCTGTAGAATTTCAGGCTAGATTCTTTCCTAGTCCTGCCTGGTACTTCCTGGTGGTCAAAGGCCATTCAAATACCAATAGGGACAATCTATTTAGTGTTCAGAATCACAATACAACAATATAAAGTATGTTGCAGGTATTATTATATCATTATGGTAAGTCATGGCAGTGCATAAAAGAGCACTATTTCTCACTGAAACAAGCACTTTAAACAAACGTATCCACAGGGTTTCAAAAATTATTCCCTAGAATTTATATAATATAATTTGTATTTTTTATATTCATTGGTTTGTACACAGCAATGCAGCTCCTCGTATATTACATATTTATTTTACTCAATAGATTAATACTGTACTTTAAATTTGACTTATCCCCATGGTGTTGTAGTGTGAAATGCCTTCTGCCAATTCTCGTGTTAGATTACAGCAGTGGTACCTCATACAACAATTTTAATCTGTTCCACGGGGCTCATTGTTGTACGAAACAATTGCTATACAATGCATGCATCGTATAGTGCTTTTCCCTATGGGGATGCATCATATAACAATTTTTTTTTTTTGCTAAGTGGTTTTTCCCATTGAAAAATTATCGTAAGATTTTTTCCATAGGAAAAATTGTTATGTAGAACACCATTTCCCCCCAAAACCTAATTGTTATGCAATTTCATTGGTATACGGGGCAATTGTTGTATGAGGTTCCACTGTATTTTGTCCCTCACCCATGATGTGTTTTTCATGAGAGATATGTTTCACTACGTAAGTTAAGAAAAAAGGACTTCAACTATTTATTGTTTTGTGTATTAAATTATAAGTAAAAGTAAACACAATAGAAATGAAATTTATACCTTTATTGGTGCTCTGCTCAATGTGTGACTGAAGGATATAATGGTTTAAAATTACATTCATTTCCTGAAATACAATCTCCAATGCAATTTTTTGGAGTGAAACATCCCTTTCAAAGGCAGTTTTTTTGGAAATCACAGCACTTTGTTCAAGGCAGAAAGTTCACCATCTAATTTATGAGTGATGTACTCTCTACATTTTAATCTAAACAAGGGGGAAATTAAAGATTGCAGTGCCAACAGGGGGGAAAAATGAATCTTCCAGTGGTATTCAAGCCATTTATGTCTCAGTGTATTATAAACAAGGGCCTTCATCATTAAACACATTTCATCTCAAATTAGGTTACTAATCAGTCCAGTGTTTGAAGTGTAAAATCAGCATTCTTATTTCTCTGCCCCCAACCTTTGCTTTTTCAATCATCCTTTTTCTCTTCTTCTGGACTATTTTGTCACTTTAACTGTGTCTTCATTCATACACACAAACACATTTTATCATACCTTTTTATTTCTGTTTTATTTATCCTTTTGGTTGCTCTCTTTATTTATCTGTGTAAGGGGGAGATGTGCAATTGTGTTCTAATCATTAAACCATCTGGGAGTTAAATTATCTTTAACAATATCACAATAGTTTCTCATATTTTCCCATTAGTCTCACAAATATGGTTTTCCTTCATTCTATATCCATCTTTTCTATTACAGCCTGAACTGACTGAATTGAGGATGGATCTAGTGTGATTAACACAATGTTAAACCTGGTTGTAGAAAGCCTTAGCTAGACTATCACTGATTCACTGAATTACTTAACATTAAATTTTTAAAAATTCTTTGCTTTGTGTGAAGTACTGATTGGGAAATTGCCCACTGTCACAGTTTTCATCACTATTTCACACAAAGGCAAAGAAAATATATTTGTAATTTGACCTAAGTGGTTCAGTGCATTAGCAACAGTCTAGCTGAGATGTTCTTATTTCACCTGCCCTTCACAAATGAACAGGGGAGATGTTCAATTTGCCAATGTCATGAGGTTTCTCACTTACTAAGACCCTTCATTATACCAAAAATTGACACTGGAAGAAGCCTTGGCAGCTTTGACAGCTACAAGGCTAATTTTCAGTCAATTCCCAGTGACTGCACATTAAGAGATGGCAGGCCAATAGTAAAAGCTAATACTGGAGTATATGCATCCTTCTTCTAATCCAGAAAGAATTGTAAGATTTTATCCACACATGCAGAAAGAGACAGATTTTGAATAAACATAAGGAAATAATGCATCAAAATAAATCAATAAAAATCTCAATATGTCATTAGTCGAAAGTTCAGTTCTCACACTAATGGAGAAACCCACAGTCACTACACAAGAACTTATTACATACAACTACAATGAAAAGTTTTTAACACCATGTTTTCCATTTATAATTAAGATCATACTCACTATCCTTCACTAATCAATCCCACCAATTTTCAAAGTGATATTTTAAGAATAAACTGTTTTTTAAAGAAGAAAAAACATTGTGTTAGTAAAAGGTTAACATAAATTCTCTATTCCTAGTCATTTTATGCAGTGTGAATAACTGATTTTAAATACTGGCATTATACCAAATAATTATCTCTGTAATTGTTTGGAGATGTAGTTTTATATTCCAGACACTAGTTATACGGCATCTAAATCTTTCTCAGAGACAGATGACCAGAATTAGTTCAGCTTATGCCTGCAATGGAATTCCATCAATGCAACTTTTAACAGCCAGTTGCCACAAATTAAAAAGTTAACACAAACATTTGCTATCACACCAGTCATGTGACATGGTGTGGCAGCAAATGCTTACACCTGCTTCCATGTCTTGTAGCAATTTCCTGTTGAAATTTATGAACTTTATGGAGTTATGGCAGCAGAAATTTGTATTAAGATTCCAGCTTAATAATAATAATAATAATAATAATAATAATAATAATAATAATAATAATAATAATAATAATAATAATAATAATAATAATAATAATAATAATAATAATAATAATAATAATAATAATAATACATTATTCATCAATTACCTGCTTTACATTCACAAACTGTACACATTCTAGCCACATACTCAGAAAGCTACAGCCGCACTGAGCACATTTGCGTTTACTGGAAAGCATAAGCTGAGCCTGTGGATTCTTCTTTAGAGCTCTGAATAAATACATTTTTTTGTTTTCCAGTTGATTGAAAATAAATCTTGCTGTTAGCTCCTATACAATTGAAAAAAACAGATCAATATTACTTACAAGGCTCCCACTGAAGTTCAGTACAATATTTCTGTGCCCTGTACTTAGTAGGAGACTATATGAGTATAGGTTTTAATAATAATCATAATGACCCAAAGGTGTCATATGGCTTGTGAATCAGAAAGAGAATGTTGCATTCCTCCTTCGATTCCTGTGCTACAAGATATTTGTATACCTACTTACAAGACTCAATAAATTTTAAAGTAATATCCTTATGACAGTTAATATTGTCCTACTAAAATCTGACCACTGGAAAATTACCACCTCAAATTAATATTTAAATGCCTTGATCTAGGAGGGCAGCCAGTGTCTCCACAACAATGCCCCTGGACATAATAATTTTCCCTGGAATATCTCCTTTGAAAGTATCTACACTTTTTAATTCTCAGTTTTTCCAGGATAAGTACTTATTTTGAAGTTATGGAAGGTTCAGTGAGCGCTTTGCATACATGCAGACTCTGCCAAAAGGAGATCATTTTGTAGAGCTTGGAAATATTATGTTTTTTATTTTAAAATCAGATATTTCTTTCTGGGTTTAGAAAAACAGGTTTGCTTTTAATTTATTACTCATTGTAAAATCACTACTTCAAATAAAAACTGACAAGACATAGGCATAGACATAGGAAAAACTGACTCACCAACTCTCCATTGATTTAGTGAAGTTATTCTACTGTGATTTTACTACACTAAGCAACAGGATTTTGGTCACTGACTAGCAACAGTTCTCAAGGATTTCAAGGAGATGTTTGTCTTTTTTAAGACCCACCACTCCACAGTGACCCAGGCTAGATGTGTGTTAATGTAGTTGCTGCATACAACACTACTAAATTTGATCTTGGAAGAATGCACCATTTGCACCATGAGGCAAAATTACTTAAATGGTACAAAATTATTTTGAATTAATATAATTTAGGTATTGTTGACTTACAAATAGTTCTAATATAATTTATTTTTTCATTTTCCTATGAAAACTTTAAAAAATATATTTCATCTATGGATGGCACTGCTATACGAGTGAATGCTACCACTAATGGATGGAAGGTCAACTTCTACTGCGTCTTCTTTTTTTACCAGAGCCTGCCATACCACTTCAACATTGTATCAAAATTCCCTCTAACATTCCAGAACAGTTGGAAGCCCTCGTGATGTGGGACAGCAAGCAAAAAGGTGAAAATAGTAAAACTTGCTTCCCCTCCCTATCCTTAGTGGGAATGTTCCAGAATGTTCTTAATCTTTTGGCTCAAACTCATAATTCAAAATCGCATTATACTGCTGGGTTTTAAAAGTACTGATGGTTTTTTAACATCAAGCATACAGATTTTAGAAACATTTTGAAACTAGTGTAAGTGCGAGAAAAAATGAAGTTTAAAAGAATACCTCTGAGGCTTTTAGAAATGTTTTAAAATTCACTGATAGTTGATTGTCAAATCATTAAATCTACAACAATTAATAGGGTGTATTAATAGATTTTAAAACTGTAAATACAACAAGTATGTGAAGACTACCTGTGTACTTGTATAAAGAAAACACATGGTAAGGACTGCGACTGTGGTGGCTCAATGGTTAAGAAGCTTGGCTTGTTAGCTGGAAGGTCAACAGTTCAAGACCCAGTACTGCATGATGGAATGAGCTCTTGTCAATGTCCCAGGCTCCTGCCAACCTAGCAGTTTGAAAGCAATTTGAAAGAGATTGCAAGTAGATAATTAGGGACCACTTCGGTGGAAAAAGGTCTTGGGGACATGAAAGGAGCCTCATTTGGGGGTCCCCTGAGCAGAACTCCTCCAGCAAAAATCCTTTCAACCCAGAAAGCACCTTTGTGTGCTTCTGCAAGATTTTTTTAAAATGTTGAAGCTGTTGCATTTTGTCTTACATAATGTTTCTTCCCAAAATTAAGACTGCACACATACATATTTTAACAAAAACATTTTTCTCGCATATTAAACTCACAGGACTAACCAATTCAGGGGCTCAGTCCATCTGTTAATGCCAAACAGGCCAGGATCACTGAATAAATATGAGAATATATTTATTAATTGGTGCTTCTTACATGAACAAAAAAGAAAATTGATAATCAATGTTGCTTAACAAGTCCCATTCATTCAAAGAGGCTACTCCAGCTGGAATTAGAAGTTGAATTTAGCCCTATGCTTTCTTTGATCAGGTTTAAATTCTACAAATTTGGCATGCTATTTCTTTTAAAATCTGTCAAATTCATTTTTAAACCATTTAGTCCACCCATGACATTATCAATATTTTAGCCATATCCATCAAACTACAGAAAGATTATTTAGAATTGTTTGACTAGAAAGGATGTGAATTAGTTTGAATTTTGAAAAAAAAGTAATTTTTAAACTGCAATTTTAACTAACTAGTAACCTTCAGAGTCAAAATGTCCTCCTCTTGTATAGCACTAACTGGGTTCCTCTCAAGCAATGGATTATCTTCACAATAAAGTTCATCAAGTTCAAGATCTTCCATCTGTTTAAATAAAATACGGAAATATTTAATGCAAAGAACAAGATGAACACATGCAATAAAATGTTTAGAAAATCTGATTTTGTAACTATTTGCCATTGCTTACAACTCTAATGCACCAGGATCAAAACAACACCAGCAGTGTTGCACTGTATGAGTTATGAGATACATTCTGGCCCAAATTGTGAAGAAATTCAGGAGGGATAAGAAACAACCACACTAGACACTCAACCACATTAGCTAATTTGCTCCTGGCTTGGCTGTCTCACTCTCTGCAACTCCAAGTATTTCTTTTCTTTATGTCCCCTTTCAACCCAACATGACAGTTTTCTAGGTATCTTTCCCATAGCAGATCTCTCTTCCACTTTGAAGGGTACAGTACCTTCATTTGGACCAGCTCCCTGGTCCAAGGGTCATCTTTGAATATACCATTCTACCCTGGGGGTGGAACCTTGCCTTTTCTCCTTTGGGTGCGCTCTCCTCCTTCTCTTGCCCTTCATCTACCTCTTCCATCTCTCTCTCTCTCTCTCTCTCTCTGCTTCCCACTCTTTTTACCCTCCAACCTCATCTATTCTGTCCTTTCCACCGCTTCTGTTAACCCTTTCTCTTCTGTACTTATTTCCATTTTTACCCCATCTTTCTCTTCTCATATCTCTTTGACTGCCACAACCCCTCCTCAGCCCCCTTTGAATTGTTTTTCCATTAGTCCATTGGGGAACTGGAAGTCTCAAACTCTAATCCGTCCTCAATGGTGACTAAAACTCTTATTCTAGTCATGTGTGAAGGTCAAAAAACACAATTCTTGTTAAATATACACAGCTTAATCTGTTGCCCAAAGTTTATTTCAATACAAGCAAGAAAAATTCAAAGAATGTCATTAAAGGACCACCCCTTCACATGAAGCTACCTGAAAGTTCAGTTCACCTAATTCCGTTTAGTATGTCCTCCATGGTATGAAGCAGGGATTCTTTGCCTGCAGCCTTCAAGCCGGATGAGGCCTCTGGCACCATTTCATGTGGTCTCCCTCTGCCTCCACCACACCAGGAAGTGCCATGTGGTGGAGGAAGGGCAAAATAGCCATCTGACCCCCAAAGCTGTCTGAGTGAGCATGGCCCAGTCACCAGCTTAAAAAGGTTGAGAATTCCTGGTCTGAAGGATGGCTGGAAGGAATACATAAGAGGGCCTTCTCTATTGCAACACCAAGGTGTGTGTGAATGAGTGAGTGAGTGAGTGAGAATGAGGGGAAAAAATGAGGGGGGAAAATGACGACCCCTCCCCCTGTGCCTATGCCAACTGCCAGGGGAGGAAGAAGCCAGGGCAGGATGGGGACCTTGCCGCCCCTCCCCCTATGCCTATGCCAACTGCCGGGGGGGAGGAGCCGGGGCAGGATGGGGACCTTGTCGCCCCTCCCCCTGTGCCCACCGCAACATATTGTAATGTAATGTAATGTATTGTCTGTAAACCGCCCTGAGTCGCCACGGCGAGTGGGCGGCAATATAAATTTGAACTAATAAATGATAATAAATAAATAAATAAATAAATAAATAAAAAGATTCTTGCTCATACTGTGGAATCCATTTGGCTTTCCTCTTGAGAGCTGTTTATTACCTACTCAATTTTGTTTCAGCGAAACAGTCAATCATATCTGACTTTATATTTTAGTCTTTTAAACTATCAATCATAGCAACAACACTTACATACCATCCCATAATACATAGGGCTTAGTGTACTCTCTGACCAGTTCACAACTTAATTTGCATTTTGCTCCCAACATGCAGGATACTTATTTTACCAACCTCAGAAGGATGGAAGGCTGAGTCAACCTTGATCCATCAAGATCGAACTAACTGTGCCACCAAGACTATTCATCATACCTTTTTTTGCCTATTTATTTCTTATATAGTATCTTGAATTTTTAATTGTTTATTATATATTAATTTAATTAAAATTTTAATCTTTGCTGACACTGTACTTTAACAAAAACATGGGTGAGATATAACAAATAATAATGAAGACTGTCCAATGGTTAATAGCTCAGCAAATTGACTTTCTACAGCAAAGTCAATAAAAGGATCAGAGTAAAATATTCCAACAATCAGTAAAATACTCTTTCTTTTCTTTCTTATTAGCTATGTAGATATACATTCTGGTACCATCATTACCATGATCCCATTCTATGTTCAATTTTCCTCCTACAGCTCAATTTTAACATGTAAGACACATTTAATATATTTAATATTCATAGGACAGGATTCCATGGTTTTCAAGATTTGGCCTACATTTTACAAATGTAATTCTTAGAACACATTCAGACTCAAATACCATCACATATCAGAATAATTTTATTGGGGAGGGGATGGGCTTTCTTCTCTAAATATTCCTGCTGGAACACTAGGTTTACTAAAACAACACATTGAGAATAGAACATGTTATACTATGATTGTGTAACAGTATTTTTTCATGCATGTTTCATTGTCAATTTGCAAGAGCTAAGTCAAAGTGGACACTACTTTTCTTTCAATTGCTAGATGTTTGTGGGAAATGGCTGTTTCCGTGTAGAATATTAGCTTCCTTCAATCATAATTTGCCATTTCACAGGCAAGAGAGAATGGCGTGGGAGTGGGAGTTTTGGAAACAGAACTTTTCTGGCAATCTGTTATGTGCAATAGAAAAGAGGCCCTGTCCCTCTACCATTTTCAACTATGGAACAACTTACATTCATTTAATTTTAATTAATTTCCATAGTTACCAATGGAATTTTATACCCTGTGCTAATGGCTGGAAAACTATCCAAGAATATATTTCTGTTTCATGTTTTAAAGAAAATTCCCCAGAAACCGTAATTTCAAAGTTTTGAAATAGATGGCACTTAGGTCCTTCTGTAATATTTCTTTTCACACATTCTCAGCTGTAAATATTTTCTACTAATAAACATATCACAAGTTCATATGAAGGTAAAACATGATACAGTATATGAAAAAAAATTAAGTCTGTTATCCTAGAGCTCCTAAAACCTTGCTTTAACATTACATAAGTTTTTAACTACCTAGCCTAACTTATCTCCATGATGATTCAGTGGGTCATTACTGTAGATATGATTAATACACCATATAAAAAGGGGCATATATTTAACAATGTTGTGGATGTTATATAAAAAGGGACTGTGGTGACTTAGTGGTTAAGACAATGAACTTGATGACTGGAAGGTTGGCAGGTCAGCAGTTCGAGAACTGAGTACTGTGTGACAAAGTGGGCTCTTGTCTCTGTCCCAGCTCCTGGCAACCTAGCAGTTTGAAAGCAAGAAATTGCAAGTAAATAGGTACTACTTCGGTGGGAAGGTAAACAGCGCTCCATGCACTCCAGTGTTTAGTCATGCCTACCCTGCCACATGTCCACGGAAACAACTGAAGACACAGACAGTGCTGGATCTTTGGCTATAAACAGAGATGAGCACTGAACCCTAGAGTTGGATACGATTGGGTTTTGAGCAAGGGTGACCTTTACCTTTATATAGAAAACTAGTTAGTGTAACAAAACCAGAAGGTTATGAACACTGTAGGTTTGTATGCTTTATATACAAGATTCTGTGCAGTTGGTATATCTGTAAAATCTTTTATAATTTTCCACCAATAAATTCCTGAGATTATGTAACATTATATAGTTCGTACTTTCTGGGCAAGATCAGTGAACAGGCAATTATGTTCTGGGTCACATAGTTTGTAGCCATAAACATAAAAATATATCAATCTGTTATAATATTTTTAAAATTATAACCATGACAGAATCCCAGAGGTGCAATCCAAAAATCTCCTTTACAAGAAACCTCAAAAGATGACTTCATTCTCATAAAATATAGTGAAGAACAGACCAGTAAGTTTGGAACTCCTGAAATCTATAGCTAGTATAAATTCCAAATAAAAACCAACAACTAGATGTTTATAAAAATAAATTTAGCAAGTACTTACTAATGCAGAATACAATCCAACCACATTTAAACATTTAGAACCCAACAGAATTTAATAGTGTTTAACTTCACCTGGATTACACCAACAGTCCTTTTAAAAGACACAATTGGATACAAAATGCCAGGTATCTGCTTTTCTGGCAAACAGACTGTCATTTTACACTCCATAGCAATGTATGGTGCATAACAAGCAAAAATCAGCAGTGATTAGAAAGGGAGGAAGAGCAGGTCATGTGAATGCACAGATGACCGTTCAAACAGCAAATACAAGATGTAAATAATTTTCTTTCTTCTTTGTGGTCTCTGTGCATCCATAAAGACTAGCAAGCTAACCTGCAAAAAAAACTTCTAGAAGGCAGACATATACTTACTGGAGCACAGCCAACAGAACTGCTCTGTCAAAGGAAGCATCTCTCTAAGTTCTAATGTTGAGATGGTATGCAAAATAAATATATATATCTGAGACTATATCACTACGTGGCATAGATAAGAAAACTCACAGGCGGGCAGTAGAAATGGCCATTGTTCTTGGTGAAGTGAGTCCTTAGAAGAGCTGCCAATGGAATTCTAGTCAGTTGGTACATCAGCGTAATCACCTTTGCTACTGTATTTTGGAGACATTGGGAGTTCCTTTTCAGGACCACAGTGAACCAGAGACATGGAGGTTTAAAGGACTCTTTTGGCATCTAGCATGTGCAAATATTTTCCAGTAGCAATGTAGATTAGGGATTTTTAAAAAATGAGAGAACAGCACATTGCATTTCAAGACCCAAGTACTGCATGATGCAATGAGCCCCCTTCTCTGTCCCAGCTCCTGCCACCCTAGCAGTTCAAAGCAAGAAATTGCAAGTAGATAAATAGGGACCACCAGTGGGAAAAAATCTTGAGGACAAGAAAGGAGCCTCATTCGGGCGTCCCTTGAGCAGAGTTCTCCAGCAAAAATCCTTTCAACCCAGAATAATTTCTGTCACGAAATTATAATAGCACATTGCAAGAAGTAAAAGTTTGAGACAACATTTGTTAGGAGTGAGAAATCAGATCAGATGATTATTTTATCTAGATGTCAAATTAGATAAATTTGGTCTACTGCTAAAGCACAGGGTTATCCTGTATGACTTGCTGTAGTAGTGTTCACAGTGAAGGTTATTTTTGGCTATTATCCAAAAAGGTATTGGCCAGTGGTTTGACAGGAAGCTTCAGGAGTTGTGTGAAGATTAAATCAAGGAGAAATTCCAATCTGTAATTAAGCACAAATTGTTTTTTGATTTATCATCTGCTGTAGCAAGTTTTTGATGGCTGGGAGCATGAAGAATAAGGTGATGTAATGGAAGTTTGAGAGCCAGGGAAATATGAAACCAGGCGGGTTGATAATGCAGCTAAATAAACTTTAGTTTGATGGTATTAGCATCTCTTTGATGTCAGACGCAGACTTGAGTGTTTCACCTTTTTAAGGTCGATCTGAGTAAGGTGCTAATTTGTCATTCTGATAGTACCAATGTAATGCTGACTTGGTAAAAGAGAAAGTGCTACCAGTGAAATGCATGACTGCAGAGTCAAATATTGATGTCACTGATTGGGATCAGAATGGGAGTATTGTCAATGGCAAGGTAATCAGTGAGGTATCAGTTTCAGAACTGACAGTCATATCCATACTGAGGGCATTTTAGCAGGGAAATCCATGGCAAAGTCAGCCTTCTCCAGAAGGAAGAACTTGATCCTAAAACCATGGTTGTAGTGACTTTAACTGAAGAAGGACTAGCAAATCTTACTGGTCAAAGTGTCATAATACTCAACTACATAAAAAAGGGTATCAACTGTGTCCATCTGAAAGGACAACTTTCCCTTACAGAGAGAAAGAAAACACTGGAAAACACCTGTAGGGCCATAGGCCTAAGGGAAAGGGAAGAAAATAAATCTATGGGTAAATAAATTAAGGGAATAAGAATGAAAATAAAATTAAACTGATCATACTAAGAAAGTCTATAAAAATAATGATAATTAGTATAAAGTGTCAAAAATAGAAGTATTCTGAGCACGCCCTCTAGTCTAAAGTGTCCTGATACATGGGGCCATTGTGACAGATGCAGTAAAATGAGGGAAAACCTGCTAGCAGTGTTATGTAGATAGGATGGGTGTCTCTACCACCACAGTTAACTGTCTTGAAGTTTCCATATAATGGTTCTAAGCAGGTATAGACCCAAAGGTGTGGATGTACAGAAACCACAAAAAGAATATGTATTTCTTTATTATTGCCCAGATACAGTCTAGGCTTAGAGCTACAACTGCCTTTATACCACCCATCCCAAGATCAGCAGTGACAAAAACACTATTTTCTCCCTCCCTCATATTCAGCTCTGATTCATCTATTTCTGATTGAGTCTCTCTCTACAACAGAAAGGCACACAGTCCTTTCATTTCTTGTTAAAACTATGTATTTACGTCATTTTATCGCTGTTTATCGCTATTGTTATTTTGTTGCTATGTTGCTGCATTTTCATATTGTGTTGGTTTTTTTTTTGCCTTGTCTAATTTATTGGTTGACTGTATACTAATTTATTTTGTACACCACCCTGAGTTGGTCGCACCAAGTAGGGCGGTATAGAAATCCAATAAATAATAATAATAATAATAAAGTCCCTGTGCAAGTTTTCCCCTTAAAGCAGGAGTGCCCAATCTATGGCCCGGGGGCTGAATCCAGGCCCCGATGCCAATTCATCTGGCCTGTGAAGCCCTCATTGACCATGGAAGCGGAAATAAAACACACCCATACGGTAGCGTTTTACTTCTGCTTCCAGGAGCAACAAGGGCTGTGTGGGTCGGATGAATTGGACTCAGGACCGAATCTGGCTCCTGGGCCATAGTGACCAGCACCAGAACCACATGACCAGCCCGCAGCCCAAAATGTTTGGGCACCCCAGCCCTAAAGATTTTTCTATCTTCCTTTTCCTTGTCATTGCCTTTCTCCTTTTGATATGTTCTCCTTGCTCTTCTTGCATTAAGGGCCTCTTGCTAAGTTTCCAATATACAAAGTGACACCAAAACTTCCCACCAAATTCAGAGGGAACAAAAAGAAATGTAGAGACATGGGGAAAACATTGTGTGAGAATCATTCTGTGGAGAGTGAGAAAATACCAATAATACTAGCATGGTATCTAGTATCTAAAGGGGAACAAATGCTCCTTCTGGAACAACCCTTTCTTAGCTAATCTAAGTTACCATCTTGTAAAAAAATGTTTTTTTTTAATTAATTTTTCTGTCTACATTCTAAAATATCAGAGTACTATACCTGAGAAATATGGTGCTGCCCTCAAGTGACTACTGATAGCATTGCACACATGTACAGAAATAGATTGTAAACTGCCTTGGGCTAATTTGAAGGAAAAAATGGATAGCACATCTATTTAAGAATATTGTATGTATATATTCTTCATCTTTCTTAAATTCATATTACTATTTTTTTTTCAATTCACAGATTATTAAACTGAAGGAATTTATTAATACTTATACTTACTGCTGTGGGGAAAATCCGAATATTGTTTCCTGCTACATCCAGAACTTTAAGGCTCTTCAATTTACTCAGTCCCTAGTTAAAGATGATAAAGAAACTTAATTCAAAATTTAAAAAAGTAAATTAATGACATCCACCAAGGTCGCCAAAGCCATCTCCATGCCATAACTAGGTCTGATGTCAGACTGAAATAGCTCTAGCTTTGTGGTTCCCAATGTGGGGCACATGCCCCACAGGGGGGCAATTTGGTTTTTAAGAGGGGCAATTCAAGAATGAATTATTAACACTCAATGGCCTTTCAGACTTCCTTCACATGAATAGGAGTTCACATTTTGAATAATAAGAATTATATGTCATGGTGGGGGGATCAGGATTTAAAAGATGCTTAGGTAGGGCATGGCTAAAATAAGGTTGGGAACTACTGATCTAGATAATCCATCTCATCCAGGAATCCCTGGAGAGTTCTGAACATCTCTCAGAATTTGAACCCCTTGAATATCTCATAAACCTTGAAAACTCTATTAGATTCACCATAAGACAGGCACAACTTGGGGACACAACACAATGTAATATTCTGTTTCAAATATAAAATAGCAGCAATTTACCTCCTTTTTCTCTGATTATATAATCTAATTTCAGGTCCACAGATGTTAAAAATATCAAGCACAAATTAAGATTATAGACAAACTGTTAACTCTGAGAATTGCTTGAGAGGGTGTTTCCAGACAGAGGGCTCTTACTGCTACCATGCAGAAGGCTTTCAGCAGTTAATCTGTCTTTGATTCCTTAAAGGACACATTTTATGGCAGCGTTTACAGCAGGGAAACCATGTTTCTGGCCCGCTTAGCTGTCTGAGGGGGTGTGATCCGGCCCACAGCTAGAAAAGGTTGAGTACCCCTGTTCTACAGGATGAGGTAGTTTTGGGTATTTTCATAAAAGATGCATTTTATACCTTACCTAGTGTCTATATAGTATATTAAAATTTTGTACCATCAATGTTTGTACCATCATTGTTTGTAGAGTGCCCAGAGTGGAAATTATCCCAGATTTGTGTTATATATAAATTAATTAAAATTGTTAAATTAAAATTGTTAATTTAAAATTGTTTTCAAAAATTCAGTAAATTAAATATCCCAGATTCGTGGTATGTATAAATTAATTAATTTATACATACCGCAAATCTGGGATATTTAATTTAGTGAATTTTTTAAAACAATTTTTTAAAAACAAATCCCATTAGTGGCAACATATGTCTCAATCGTCTCAAGATGTGTTTTCCAAACTACACAAAGGCCACTCACATCAGGCAGCTCTTCTATTTTATTTCTTGACAAAATCAGGATCTTGAGTCTTGTCAGGTATTTAATCTCTTCAGGGAGCCCTAAGATGGAATTGTGAGACAAATGGAGTTCTCGCAGCTTTCGGAGGTAGCAGAAGTCTTTGGGAATGTTTTTCAGTTTGTTATTGTCTAAACTCACACATTCAAGATTTTCAAGTCTATGGAAAGAACAAAGCATTCACTATAATGGCCTCCAAGTCTTTTTCACTTCTATATCTATGTATCTATCAAATTTTTGTGAATGATGGCCAAGACTGTTTGCATAAAAGATTCATTCTACTGTGTTTAGCTGTATGCTTTTGTCACAGGACAGAGGAAACCCTATGATTTAAGTCTTCTAAGAACCGTTAAAAGGCTGTTGAGCTGCCAAGCCCATCTATATCATACACAAAGCAGGTGGCCTTGGTTTTTCTCTTAGGACTTCCTTTTCTCTGACAAGGAGCCTAAACTGTATAAGGAATTGATTCTCAACCTCGGTCCTGTGGGCTGGAAGCGGCCCATGGCACCATTTCATGTGGCCCCTCATTGCCTCCACCACACCAGGAAGTGCCATGTGATGGAGGAAGGGCAAAATGGCCATCAAGCCCCCGAAGCTGTCTGAGGGAGTGTGACCCGGGCCCCGGCTTTAAAAGGTTAAGAACTCCTGCTATAAGGGGTGAAAGGTCCCAAAACGTTGTTTCCAAAGAACTATGAGATTAGGGCCTCTGCATGAACCACTTGCATACATGTCTGTATGCAAACATAATATGATAATCTGGATTTTTACAATGCAGTATCAATCTGTGCATAAGGGAAGCAGCATCTGGTATAACTGGTAAGCCTCAGGTAAAAGTTAAGTGCACTAGACAGATGAAGAGTTGAGTTTGTTTTTTCCGCTGCTTACATTCTGAAGTGTTTGGGATTTGAAAGAAATAAGGCCAAAAATGGAATGATTTGGGTTCCATTATATGTAAAACATCTTCGATAAAGCACTCTTTTGATCATTCATCATGGCATTAAAGTAAATCTTGGCTCATTAAGATTATGCCAGTACAGCCCAGGCTCCAGCATATTTCACCAAGTGAGTAAGGTATCAAACATGGCCATTATGCAACAATCAACCTACCTAAGTATAGTAAGGTTTGCCACCAAAAAGTGGGCATTTAGTTGAAGAACTGGCCACAGCAACTATGAACCTAATGATGAGGAAAAATTTTTGCAAACTACATCCATGACGAGCCTACTCATGTAAAGGAGAATCGTGACTCTTCAAGGTATATGGACTGGATATAATATATGTAACAACATGCAGTTAAGTGAATTCCAATTCATGCAACCCTTTCCAGAGTTTTCTAGGTAGAGAACATAGAGATATGGTTTACCATTCCCTTTTTCTGTGCAACTTGCCCATGACGACATAGGCTGGCTCTCTGTCCCAGAGGCATAGAGGAGTACCAAACTTCCAATCTCTGGTTTTGCAGCCAGATACCCAAGCCACTGAGTTATGAGGCCAGCTTATGGACAGAATACCAATTTATGTTTCCTGAATTAACTGAAAGTTGTAAAATAAATTGTTAGCATGCAGTCTTTCTCCACATAAATATGGACACTTAATGAATCTCTCACCAAACAGTACCAGTTATCGACACCTACTTGTTTTATATACCCAACTAAGATGAAATTATGACCTATAATAACTAAAATTACCTATGAATCTCGGGAGGAAGATGATTAAGTTGGTTGTTGTTCAGATTCAGGAGTACTAAATTCTGCAAGCCATCTATACAAAAGATGGATACGTATATGGTATGTTAGAAAGACAATTTTTAAAGAATCAAATAGCACTTCTAACAATTTGTCTTGTTTTTTAGAAGAGATGATTAATCATTCAAAACATGTAATTCATATACAGTACTATATATTTAAAGTGATTAATAAAACAAATATTCAAATATTATTGCAAAATATTACAGCACCTTTCTTTTTTACTTATTTTTGCAGATTTTACATACAAATAAATTGAACTAATAAAGAAAAGGAAAACAAAAATAGAAAAAATAACAGTGTATACAATAGTACTCACTATAAACCACCTTTATAAACTTGCAATATGAATATACAGTAATACCTCGGATAACGCTAAGACTTGGTTCCACAAGTCTTGGTGTTATCCGATTTTTAGTGTTATCCTATGGGATGTATCGGATAACGTTAAAGCTCCATAGAGATACATTGTAACCGCACAGGCTTTAGCGGTTGTTATCCGATACATCCCATAGGACCTTACCGTTATTCGATCCAATTCTCCTCCCCAGATTACTTAACGTTATGCGATTTTAGCGTTATCCAAGGTAAAAGTTATCTGAGGTATTACTGTAGTTGTAATTATGACTACATATTAGGTATATAAATCAGTATAGATCGTTCAAGTGTCCTCATGAAATTGGTATCTGTATGATACTTGTTCATATGTGGCTAGATCCTCCAACCATTTTGTCATGGATGGTGGATGCTTAACCTACGCTCTAAACACAAGTCTCTTAGCCACCATAAGAGCTCATAAAGTAAAGTTTCTTGCCCATTTGTTAGACCCTATAGATAGGATTGTGATTTAAGAGAATATGACTATCTGCAAATACAAAATATTTCCCCAGTCCTGCATTCATTCATGGCAATGATTTCAAATCAAAATGAATTGTTGGACAAACTCAGATCATATGGCTCAAAGATGCATTTCCAGTATTACAGTACCAATATTTGTCAATAATAAATTATTGGATTCTGGGAGCTGTGGTACAGAAATACACACCCTAGAAAAGACGTATTATTACTGTTTCCTGACATTAGGAAATTACGTACGTGATAAAAAACAAGACGTAGTCTGTTTCATTAAAATCAATTTTTAAATGATATGACTAATTGATTGAGTGAGACTAACGTCACCTGCAGTTACCAGATAATCATATAGTTAATGAGCAGGATGTTATATGACCTTACCAAATATTAATGGTGATATTCTGGTGATCTTGTTTCCAAACAAATGAAGCTTCTGTAGAGATATCAGGCATTTCAACTGCTCTGGAACCTCCTCAAATTCATTATTTCCCAAATTTAAAACCTTCAACTATAATCAGATAATTGATTAAAAAAAATGTGCCTCATTTCTCCTCTAACAGTTGAGAAAATCATTAGTATGATTCTTATCTAAACATGTAAGAACCTGAAATACTATATTAAAATTAAATATATATTCAGTGATAGCGGGGGGAAATTGACATGTACTGTAATGTTAAAAACATATTTACATGCTTAAGTATACAGTATTACATTTCAACTGCTTTTTAAAGTGTTATCCTTTTTTAAGTTTTAAAATTAAGAAATGGACTATAACAAATCCTGTTATAAATGACTATAGCAAATGCTCCTTTATCTTCTTGGATTAATTTTCAGGAATCCTAGCTAAAACAGCCAGTTGTTAAAGTTTCTGGGAACTGTATTCCAAGAACACTGTTCCCCAATCCTAGCTTTGGATATCTTCTTCTTCAGCTGCTGTATCCATTCCAGATATTGGCTATCATCATGGCAATAGGCTTCTTGTTCTTAACTTCTCAGAACAGTTCTTCCGAGAACATGGCTAAAGAACCTGAGAGACTGGTGTCCAGGGCCTCAGGACAATCTTGACTTACAGCGACCCTTCCAAAGGTTTCCTAGGTGTAGAACACTTAAAAGCAGTTCATCACTCCTTCCTTCTGCATACACTGTGAGAACATGTAGCTTGCCCAAGACCACAAACTGTACTCTTAGAAGGCAAGTGGAGAATCAAACCCCTGGCACTGCAACCAGGTACTCCAAATTGATAAAGGAATTCATAGTACAGTAATGGGATTTGGTGAATCAACTTTCCTTTGATTAAAGTTCCTTAGATTCAAATAAGCCTTCTCTAGTTGCAACTTATTTTAGCATAGTAATCACAATTGGAGTAAGCAAATAGGTCTACTCTACTTGCATCTAACTTTAACATAGTAAATTGCAGCTAGAGGAGGCTGATTTGGGTCAATGGAACTTAGAGAAGAGTTTCCTCACCAAATCCCTACGATTCAGTGGGCCAAGTCTAACTATGATCTGCTACACAAACCAACAGGATTCAGCTGCAGTAGGACATAAATCCTATTTAAAATTGGTTTTGAAACCCCTTTCATATTGCATTGATGACAAAAGTATCTTTTTTCCTTCCAAAACATACCTTAGGAAAGAGAAGCAATGAAAACTAAATGCTTCTACATATAAATGCATTATATGCCAAGGAAGAAAGCATGATAGGACTGACCCATTCCGAGAAGAGAAGCTGGCAAAGTGCCTCTTAAAATAATTATTTATTGTGGTATAGCCAGTACTTTCCACAACATTGCTTTCAGCATGAAGTATAAATATTTTACAATTGTGGAAAAATAAACACTTTCTTGCCACAGTAATGGGGCTTCGTGAAAGTATTTTAAAGTAATTTGAGTTTTACCAGAACATTTTCTAAAAGTACATATTAGTCCCAGGTTGAATTACAATGATGCCAAGTTTTTAGTGTATCATAAGAAGTTCCATAACCACTTTCATGACTCATTTAAAATAAAGGCTTAGAATGAAAGGTATACAGAACTCTTTACTCCCACTCTTAATCCAGTTGTTAATATTTCACCTCAAGCCTTTATGTGCCTATCAACAATAAGCTCATCTGAGCTCAGTTCAAAGTAAACATGTGTAAGATTACAGACAGTGCCTTCTAAATGATCCAGTAGCCATCTACAAATCATCCTAATGTGTGGAGAGACCAAAACTGAGATACTTTAAGATTATGCTCTTCAGAATCAAAAGGATTTTGATCAGAAATTTAAGCAAAGTCTTTATTCTCTCTCAGGAAAATTCTTGTCTCTTTTTAAAACCATTAAGGCCGTAGCATTTTCAGTCTAAAATTTAATAAGAGAATATCTGTATCTTATATACACTACAACTTGTCTTTATTATATGGTATATAATAAAGGTCAGTTGTCCCAATTGTTCCAATAATGCTTCCCTGTGTTTCTCAAATATTCCGAAAAGGTTGCCCAAAAGACAATAAGCCCACATATATTTACAGTTGTTCCTTGTTTTTAAAGCTGCACGTCATCCACATTGCACGTTGCCTGGTTGTAATATAGGTCCCCTCCTTTAAGCAGGGACCCATCAAAGGAGAAGCCTCACCTTCCACATTTCCAAACAGCCCTACATGTATCCTGTGCTCTTTTTTTCCCACCTAGAGAAAGTTCTGAGCAATGGTATTATAGTTTACCTACAATGACAGAGAGCTGTACGGCAGCACCTAAACCTCTGGGGAAAATAGATTCCCCTCCCTCAGATACAGAATAAGCCTCCAAGCCTATGGACAGAAAGGGTGGTGATTGCTCTACATAGGTGAGTTCAGTTTTATAGTGCACAAACCGAAAGAGCAATGAATCTTAGATGGGCCCTGGTGGCGCTGTGGTTAAACTGCTGTAAGGTAAAGGAAAGGACTCCCTTGCTCATAAGCCAGTTGTATCAGACTCTAGGATGCGGTGCATATCTCGGTTTATAGCCAAAGACCCAGGACGTATGCGTCTGCAGAGGTTTTCATGGTTATGTGGTAGGCATAACCAGACACAGAACGCTGTTACCTTTCCTGCCCAAGCGGTACCTATTTATCTATTTGCAATTTCTTGCTTTCCAACTGCTAGGTTAGCAGGAACTGGGACAGGAGCTGAGACACACTCACTCCACCGTGCAGCCCTTGGGTCTCGAACTGCTGACCCGCCAACTTTCCAGTTGTCAAGCTCAGCATCTTAATCACTAAGCCACCGCAGTCCCTAAACGGCTGTACTGCAGCCAAAATTTCATGAGTTCTATCCTGACGGGGGTCAAAGTTGACTCAGCCTCCCGTCCTTCTGAGGTCAGTCAAATTAGTGCTCAGCTTTGTTGGGGACCAAAATGCTAATTACCTTGTGAATCACCCAGAGCAGGGATCTGCAAACTTGGCTCTCCAGATGTTCTTGGACTTCAATTCCCAGAAGTCCTGATCAGCAGGCATACTGACTTGGGCTTCTGGTAATTGAAGTCCAAGAACACCTGGAGAGCCAAGTTTGCAGATCCCTGACCCAGAGAGTGCACTCAGCGCTATGGAGCGATATAAAAGTGCAATTGTTAATTGCTATAATAACTGCCTCCGCCACCCATTCGGGAAGGATTTCCCTGCCATTTTATTTCCACAAATTGAAGTGCCCCCTAATTAGGCTACTTAAAGAGACATGCTGGAGGGCGTGGGGTGGGGGACAGAGGGTCGCCCTCCCCGATGCGGCTCACCTGGCCAAGCGCTTCCATCTCTTGGGGAAGGCGGCGCAGGTTGTTATCCCGCAGGTTGAGTCTCTCCAGGGCTTTCATGGCCCCCAGGCTCCGGGGGAGGAGGCGGAGCCCCCGCGCTGTCAAAGCGAGCGAGCGAGCCGCGGGCCCGCCCCGCCTGACCCGCAGCAGCTGCCGCTCGGCCATGGCTGCTTCCAGATCCTGCTCGGCCCAAAACGCCGCCGCCTGGCCATGGTGCTCCCAGCAACGGGAGAGGCACACAACAAGGGGCCTCCTCCCGTCGCCATGGAAACAGCCGAGCGCGGCCTTCACAAGGAGGGACGGGAGCGAAGAAAGCTCGTGGCCATGGAAACAGCAGCAAACTACGGAAGCCGCGAGGCGTGAATGCTAGGAGATGGTTTAGAGTGGTTGCCACGGAAACCGGAGGGAGAGGAGAAGAAATCATGGTTTTGGTTGCAGCTTTTGGTTGCAGCTTTCTTCTTCTCTTCTTTACTTCCTCTTGTACCCTTTCGGGTCTCGAGGGAGATACAAGGTTCTTGCTATAATTTTTGGAAGTGGTAGCCATTGTTAGTCATATCAGAGAGTAAACAAAACAAAAAAAAAGTCAAGAAACGTTGTGGCACCTTAATGGCTTTTTGTTGTTGTTCAGTCGCACAGTCGAAGAATGAGACTTCATGGCATTATTTTATACATACCGTATCAAGGTTCTTGCTCTGACACTTCTAGCAGCCTCCACCGGCGTTACATGGTGTTTCACAAATGAGATATCTATACCTATACATGCAGGATATGTCCTACCCCTCTTTCATCACATAATCTATATCTCACTATTTTGGAAACCAAAAGATAATTTTCACCCCAAAGAAGATTAATATGTTAAAAAGGGATTCTGCCATTATTGTAGGAAAAATACTGGCCCAAAAATCCTCTTGCTTGACATTGTAAGTCACATTAGACTATACCCGTTTAAACAAGGGATTCGGTGAGTCGCCTTTTCCATAAGTTTCATTGATTCAAGTGGGCCTACTCTAGTTGTGACTTACTTTAGCACAGCAAGTCACAACTAGAATAAACCTACAGTAAAACCTCATATAACACTAAAACCTGGTTCCACAAGTCTTCGTGTTGTATGATTTTTAGTGTTATCTGATGCATGTTAAAATCCTATGGGATCCATAGAGATACATTGTAACCACACAGGCTTTAGAGGTTGTTATTCGAAGCATCCCATAGGATCTTAATGTTATCTGATGCAATTCTTCCCCCCAGATTCCTTAATGTTATGCGATTTTAGTGTTATTCGATACTAATGTTATCTGAGGTATTACTGTATTTGAATCAATGGAATTTACAAAAAGAAGACTACCAAATCCCTACTGATTAAACGGTCCAATGTATAGAACAGTAAAACCCCTACTTACGTAAAAAGTCTGTTCCATAGGCTTCTATGTAAATCAATTTTTTACTTAACTCAAAGCAACCCCATAGGAAGAATGCATTTTTACATAACTTGAAGCAAACCGATAGGAAAAATGATTTTTTTTTTTTTTACATAACTCGAAACAAACCCATGGGAAATTACCACCACTACTTACTTTATTACAGAAATTGTGTTATGCAAATCAGGACATTTATGTAAATCGGGACAAGATTTTAGTGCAAAAATCATTATGTAAGTCGAATTTTATGTAACTCGAGGCATATGTAAGTTGGGGTTTTACTGTACTTCACTCAACAGCATTTCAGCCAGTGAGTTCAAATTTATCCACAATTCATTAGGCACCTCACACTTGTATGATAACATGAACATTAAGATTGTTTTAGTAACTTCTGAAAACTTGTGCCCCATTAATGATACACAGACAGCTAGCATTAAATTGCATCCAGCCCAATTTTAATTTGAATACAGAATCAATGCCAATAAGTCAAAAGATGCATTAAAATATGTAAGTTTAAGTATCCACTGCCCCGAATACTACATCCAGGTGCATGGATACATGTCTGCATAATGCAAAACCATATGCTTTGATAACAAAGCCTTCACACTCATTAACAAGGTGCTGATCATACTCCTGGATGCACTTATCAGAAAACCAGCCAGCACCCTGTAAGCCACAGCAACCAACTACTGCTTGTTGACAATGTGCTAGGTGTATACATACATACTTGCCCAACTGCCTGCTCAGAAACACAATCAGCACCTTATGAATGACCGACAATTTGTCACCAAGTTTTACAGGATTTCTCTTGTGAAAACAATAGGATTCTGGCCAATGGTTCATGAACCCAACAATGTTTTGTTTTTGTTTTTTGAGAAAAGACACAATTACATAACACCTTTACTCCAACAGTCAACACTGCAGCAGTAACTGTTATTTTTGTATAGCATCTACAAGAATCAGGCTAGCCCAAACCATATGCCTTGCATTCTACACAACATCTTCTACAAGATGATGTTTCATCTCACCAAACTAGTTTATTTGACTGCAAGGCACAATAAAGTGCATGTACCTATAGGCTCATCTACAATCACCAGACTGCCTTAGATGCTAGGTTTACCAGCATACAAGAACTTAATTACAAGTACTGTATTCTCTATATAGATTTCATTTTAAATTGATAGTTCAGAAGACAAGAGCAGTTAACCCCAGCATTTACAGAATTAAAACTTATTTGTGCAAAGCAGTTTTTATTGTGCAACTCATATTATTATACAGATTTAACTATATGTAAGAAGATAGTGGCAAGCTACTGTCACACATTATAACCTGGGCTGGACAATACATATGACCCACATTTTTGCAGCCCATCTTAACAAATCTGATGCCAATGCTAAAATCCAGCAATAAAAATGCTTTAAAAATTATTTTCTGCTTGAAACAAAGTATTAGGTGGTACACACTGTATTTCAAAAGAAAATCACACACCTATAAGTCTCCAGGAAGTATGATTTTCCTTCAAGACATGGTCCGCTGCCGCCTTACCACTGTTTTTTTGTTAAGCAAAACTGCAGGCACAATGAAACAACTGTCCATAGTGTCCACCTTGGATTTCAGTGACTTGGCACAGCAGATCGCCTTCTACATACTACCTGTCCCTGCAGCTATAGAAAAAAGCACCATTCCATTAAATACCCAAGGGGAAATAAAGCAAGCTCTGAAAAAGTGACAATCTCTTCAAGAGATGATTGTAGCTTTATGGCAGCGTACATATTTTATATGCAGAAGATCCAAAAGTCACCTTCAAGGGTGGGGGGAGACCACTCCCTTCTGAAATTCTGGATTGCTGCTGCTAGTGCAGAGAAAGCTAAACTACATGGAACAGTGTCTGCTTTCATAAAAGCCATTTGCCTGTGCTTCTATGACCAGAGCCAGCAGTTTCTGAATCTCTGAAACAGATAGTTTTGACCATTTTCACACTTTTCAGGAAAAAAATTGATGTGAGGATTAAAATTGGTGTGAGCAAAAAGGAGTTAAAGGTCACAACAAAAGTTTAAGTTTAATCAGTAGCATCATATTATATTCCCTTGAATTACTATAAGTTTATTAATATATTGTTATTTCAGAGAATAACCATTCTTTCATTTTCTATTGTAATTATTTAATGGATGCTGTTTATCAGAAATAAATAGTGCAATGGAGCAGTGATATAATAGATCTTTGATTTTACCTCTAAATCAGAAGAAACAATGCAAAGAAAAACTTTTTGTAAGACACATATTTTTTAAGAATTGCACCGCAAATATCTTTTAAAAGCATGATTTAGTCTCCATAGTGCTTACAGGAGATTTCAGCAAATTATCTCCAAACTTTCCTCTTTAGTTTATGAAAGCTCTGAGCAAGATTAATTACTTGAAAATGTATCCAAAGACAAGTCACATAAATTGTAAAGATGCACTGATCTTTCAATGTCTTCTGATGAATCATGCCTGCTAGCTTTCATTTTCTGTAGTCCTATCCAGGAGTGGTTTTACAGAATTATAATGTTCTCCTAATCCATATGCATGTCTCATATACCTAGAAGCAAAAACAGATATTACAGAAATTTAAAAATTATTTCCATACTAAGATTATATTCCACACTTGGTTCCAATGAGGAAAAGATATGGATCTCAATATCAACATTCACAATGTAGGTGTCAGTGCCTAACTATAGAACATTATTTGAATATATGTGTTAGAAATAACATTTTCAGTAGAGAAAACTCTTATCATTAGAGTTTTTATTACCTCCACCATTTCCCAGTAAATATGAAGTATCCAACACTGCAAATTCTTTTATTTTATTTTATTATTTCGACTTATTTTACTGCCCCCTTGCTAAGGAGATTCCGGGCAGTTTACACTGTAAGAAACCACATTGACATAAAAACGTTCCAACACACAATACACATAAATAAAACATAAAACTCTAAAATCTAAAACTCTAAAATCTAAAAACCAGATGGTAGAGTTGACCAATAATCATATGAGCCAACCAGGGTGGGTGGGTGGTAGGTACAGTAGAAGCACTCCACACCCACTGGGCCAACCATGTCTTTAAATCTCTTCTAAAGGCCAACAATTCTGGTTGGAGGCGAAGTTCGGTCAGCAGGAGGTTCCAAAGGGCGAGCGTCTCCAACTGTTGGTATGAATAGAGAGCTCGTCCAGTCTGCTCTAGTGGGAGCTTTTCCTTCTAACACCCATCTCAAACCTTTTTGTTAACCTGGAAGCAACTTGTATACAAAATAGATCAGCAAAAATAGATCAGTTATTCCTGAGTTATTGTTTAAAGGGGGGAGAGCAATTACTAATCTTCTCCCATTTCAACTTTTTGATTTTACAAATACTTAAGTAGGGGATCAAAACAATCTATGAGTTTGATGGTCATTTCTTTAAAAAGTATGTTTCTTAAATCAGCACAGGGTACCATCTAAGACTAGGGAAGGATCATTCCAACCCTTTATGTCTGAGAAAAACTTGTCTTTTAAGATTAACCAGCAATGCATACCTTATTGTATGTGCATCACCATCAAGCTATAAATTCAAAGGTTAAACAAAAGTACTGAATCTACTTTCAGTTGTTATTTAAATTTAAAATCATTTGAACCTTTTTCTGACATGGAACAAAGTTGCAAACTTGTTTTGTAAAGTTTTGGTACCCATAATTCCAATGATGTTTTTTCACATTAATCTGAATCTATTCATAATAATTTGAATCTTTCCACAACAGGCATTCTAATTTAAGTCAAAAGATTTAAAGAACAAGTTGAATAAAAAACTGGGGACCTCACTCCTTTCTCCAATGACATTATCATTTGGTGAGTTCCCAACCCAGCTTTTGTACAATTTTCTTTGATTTTAGAAGATTGCAATGACGCCTCCAACTTTCATTTACCCTCTTGTTGGTATCGCTTCACCTAAGTCCAGGAGAGAAGTAGCAGTGGACGCTGAGAGAACAAAGCAAGAGACCGACCCTCAACATCCTCTGAACAGATAGGAGCCTCAAGTCTGCCGGCTCAGATCCAGAAATAGTATGGCAAAAAACAAACACTCTTGAAGGTACACAAGAGAAAAATCAAATTAAACTATGGAGAAAGAAGCTCACTGGGCAAGGAACATCATTAGAGGATATAGTTGAAGAACTCAACCTCTCCTACATCACTTGGAGGACCCCGAATAGGCTGAGGGTTGGAGTCCCTAAATGTAAGACTAGTATGCTCAAGTGGGGGCTGCTAGCGGACAACTACACACTGTGTGACTGTGGAGATTCAGTATCCAGCTCATCTACTGGCTTGCCAATTACTACTAGAAACATGCAACAATGAGGACTTAAGTTTGCCCAATGACAAAGCCAAGAAAGTGGCTTCGTTTTGGCAGTCCAGGGTTTGATCGGGACACAAAAGAAGACTTTCATTTAACTGGCAATTAGAGCTTCAGCTAAAATATAGAAGTGTTTTTCCGTATTTTTTTCCATGTGGTCCTGCTAACCACTGATATCTACTTTCCTCAGAATGTATTTGCAATTGAATTATGTCCTTGGGGGTAAAAGAAGTTCCCCAACTTCACTCTAAAACAAGTTGCTGGAGAACACAAGTGGAAAGGTGATGCTACACCTGTCTATAAATATCACACAAATGTACATTTCCCTGCTGTCTGAGCAAAAATGCTGGACTAGATCGCCCTTTTGTGTAATCCAGAAGAGCTCTCATTATGCTCTTGCATACAGTCAGATGATGAGTATCTTTCCATCACTATACTTAAATGTCTAATTACACTTTAATTCTAAAAACCCCTTCCAACATAAACACCCCTTTTTTCCCTTCAAAGTATCTACTTACACAAGTATTAGTGGCTTCCCAACATATTCTTCACCAACAATAATGGAAGGTGAATCCATCTGAACGATTTCAATCGGTATTTGTAAAATATGTGACAGAGCTCTTAGCTGGAAGACAAAATTGCAAGTTTATAAAATTTCTTTATTTTACCGGATTTGAAATGTGGTTCACAGCAAAAATGTAAATGTAGTTTTCTACAACAATGGCAACAAAAAGAAAAAGTTTTAAATAATTAAACTGATAAATTTACATATCAGGTGGTTAAAAGGAAATTCCACAACACAATTTTGACCCTGAAATGGAATGCTTTAAAAAAAAAAAAAGAGGGAAGATACTGAAATTTGGATTTTCTGTGATGTTCTACTGCTAATGGAAACAAGGAGAGAGGCAGCTTTATCTGCCTGGAGGCATAAAAGCTCTACTGTACAATCAGCTCTTATTGATCCAACACAGACAATGCAAGAAAGCATAATGCACATTCTAGAACCATCCTAGTAAAAGCAATAGTATTTTTTACAATGTGGATCTCTTATTCTTCCATGCAAACAAAAAGAAAAATTTGCTGTGTGGTGAGGCTTTTCTAAAAGTGGAGCCACTTGTGTTTTAAAGCTTTCCCTTAAAGCAGTGGTTCCCACACCCCACAGGGGGGCTTCAATTCCCAGAAGCCTACGTCAGTACATTGGCTGATCAGTGCTTTGGGGAATTAACTTAGGCTTCTGGGAATTGAAGTCCCAAAACCAAAGGTTGAGAAACACAGACGTGAAACAATGAATTCCAAATAATTTAAAAAAATTAAACCAATGAAAAAATTCTAAACCCACTTATCACTGTGAAAGTACCTTTCTGTTAATTAGGGCTTTTCTCTCCTGAAAACATTTATATACATATAATATGTCATTCTAAAGGAAAATAAGGAAGTGATTTAAGGGCACACAGTTGGAGGAGAAATCCATTACGCTGGCAGATTGATATCATTCTCATAAAATACCAAGGATTACTAATTCAGACACCAAAAAAGTATAATGCAATATACATACTTCTAATTGTCCACCCCATGCAGCTGTGTTTGCTATGTCATAACAGTATTTTTCAAATTCCTCTGAAAAAGAAAAACATATTAACTTTTTAAGTCTAAATGTTGAAAAATAAAGAATTCAGCATTAGAGAAACGTTTCCAACAAACATTTTCACAGTAAAACATGAGATAAAGATGAAGACAGCTTGTAGGCCATAGGAAACAGATATGGAAGCAAAGGACAACCAAGTTAGGCAATATGCCAAAGAAAAAAGGACATAAAATGAACCGACAATAAAGAGTTCACTAAAAAACTGTGCTTCTTCTAGACCAGGGATCTGCAAACTTGACTCTCCAGGTGTTCTTGGACTTCAATTACCAGAAGCCCAAGTCAGTACGCCTGCTGATCAGGACTTCTGGGAATTGAAGTCCAAGAACATCTGGAGAGCCAAGTTTGCTGATCCCTGTTCTAGACCAGTGTTTCCCAACATGGAATACACTTCAATTCCCAGAAGCCTAAGTCAATAAATTGGCTGGTCAGGGCTTTAGGTGATTGATTTAGGCTTCTGGGAATTGAAGGCCGAAAACCAAAGTTTGGGAAACACTGTTCAAGACTTTTGAATGATTCTTTAATGAAATGTTTACTTCGTGTATACAGGTATAATTAAGGATAACCATTCAAGCAGTCTGTTGTTAAAATAGCCTTAAACCTAATGTTTTCAGTTGCTTTTTAGTATATACGGCTGGTAAATAAGGTACAGTAATACCCTGGATAACGATTGCACTGGATAACGTTAAAACCGCATAACGACGACAAATTGGGGGGGGGGGGAGATTTGCACCGGATAACGTTCATTTTAGCGTTATCCGATCCATCATCATAAAGAAGTAAAGGAGACCAAAGCTCTTCTGCCTGCCACTTCCCTCCTTCCCCCCCACCCCCAGCAGTTTGGGGACTCCCCACACCCACCCCACTGCCTGCTTGGCCACGAGAGAATCCAGCCTCGCCCTGCTTACCGTGCTGCACACTCCGACAACCAACTGGAGGCTTATGTTTTTCTCTTTTACTTCCTGTATTGAAACGACAGGGAAGGGGGAAATAGAGAGATAGCTGGCTGTTGGGAGCATGCAGCAAGGTAAGCAGGGTGAGGCTGGATTCTCTCGTGGCCGAGCTGCGCGTGGGGGGTGGCTTTAAAGGCAGGGAGGTCTCTTTCTTTCCCTGCCTGCCTTTAAAGTGGTTTGTCCCTGATGTCAGGGCTTTTTTTCTTAGTGTTGTTCGATGCATGCATCGGACGACGCTAAAAATCAGATAACGTCATGACTTGTGGAACCAAGTCATAACGTTATCCGGGGTATTACTGTATCTATATTTGAACCACACAACAGCTTAAGAACTGCACCCACATACATGGAAACTTCGATTCATTTTCGTGTCAGAGATTACTCTGGGTTGAAAGGATTTTTGCAGGGGACACCCGAATAAGGCTCCTTTTAAGGCTCATGTGGGGCGTGGGACCCACATTGGGACCCACTGGTCTACAGTTACATCCACATGTAACTGAAATGGCCTTGATACCAATTATTTGTGTAACAACAGTTGACATCATTTGTAAGAAGTACATCAATAACAATAGAAGTTGCTAATCTACCTCGGCTGTACAAATCTCCTGTATTTGGATTGGTCAGAAATGGGAGAAAATCGTCTGTATGACTTCCCATATACTCTGCAGTCCGACTTCTAAGAGCTGCTACAGTCCAGGAATTCTGTTGCTCCTTGAGCTGATCCTCAATAGCTCTGTACATGCAGTGACCATCAGATGGAATCTGTTTAATTTCCAATTGTCTTGTGGCCAACATCTGTGTAAGTTTCTGGCTTTCCAGATGCCTAGCTCCTGTTAAATTTTCAACCTCTGCTTCTGCTATTCTTTCCTCTCTTTCCTTCTCCAAGGCCGCTTTTTTGTCCTGTTTGAAAAGAATACAACAATGTTATCCACTCTATGAACTTATAACTCTCAGAGTGTCTCAATACCAAACGGTTCTAAATCAATATACAGTGGAACCTCATATAACAATCGCCCTGTATAGCAACAAAATCACATAACAATTAGGGGGTTTGGGGGGGGGGCGCGTCCCGCGTACAAATTTTCCCTATGGAAAAAAATTATACGATTTTTCAATGAGAAAACCGTTTAGCAAAAAAAAAACAGTTGTATGATGCATCCCATAGGAAAAAACACTATACGATGCATGCATCATATAGCAATTATTTCATACAACAACGAGACCAATGGAACAGATTAAAATCACTGTATGAGGTACCACTGTATCATAATTGTATCAGTTTATGACAGGGGTGCCCAAACTTTTCGGGCTGCAGCCTGGTCACGTGGTTCAGTGGGCCAGTCACATGGTTCCTCCCACTGGAAGTGGAAATAAAACACACCTTGCAATCTGTTTTGCAATTGGATGAGATAGATTTTAGGCTGCCTTTTTCACTGCTGAAACCAGGGGTGCCAAACTACAGCCTGTAGGCCAGATCTGACCCAACACCAATTCATCCTGACTGCACTGCTCTCGTCACTCCAGGAAGCGGAAGTAAAACATGCCCGCAGTTTGCTGTTGTTCAGTCGCACAGTCGATTCCGACCCTTTGCGACCCCATGGACCATTGCCCTCCAGGCACCTCTGTCTTCCACCATCCTCCTCAACTCGCTCAGCTTTGTGCCCATTGTGTCTACAATACCATCCAGCCATCTCATTTTTGGCCACCCCCTTTTTCTTTTGCCCTCCACCCTATTTGTTCTCCTCACTGTCCAGGAGACTCTCAAAACTCTCCTCCAACACCACATCTCAAAGGCGTCTATTCTTCTGCGCTCAGCTTTCCTTCAGAAACTTTCAGAGCTGAAAAGAAGCCATTAGCAACAGGATCACCCTACCCCAGGGGTACCCAAACTACAGTCCGGGGGCCAGATCCAACCCCTGACACCAATTCATCCAGCCCACAAAGCCCTCATCACTCCTGGAAGCTGAAGTAAAACACACCCACAGGCACATTTTACTTCCGTTTCCAGGAGCGATGAGGGCTTCGTGGGCCATATGAATTAGTGTCAGGGGCCAGATCTGGCCCCTGGGCCATAATGACCGGCTTATTGAACCATGTGACCAGCCCATGGCCTGAAATGTTTGTGCACCTCTGCCCTATCCTACTGTGTATGACAGGGTGCTTAACAGCTTTTCCAAAGGCAATGAGTACAGTAAAACCTTGAATTATGAATAAAATCAGTTCGTAACTCGAATTTGTTTGTAACTCGAAGCATCCCCATTCAGATAAAGAAAGTCCTCACCCCACCCTCCAAAAATCAATCAAACCACCCAAAAACAACAGCAGTATTGAAAGGAAAGCATGCATAAGCAAAAATGCTGTTTCTTACTTTAAAGAAGCTTTGAAAATGGACAGAAAACTCAGAAAAATCTAGCAAGAAACAGCAACAGGCAGCCATTTTGATGCCGAAACTCCAGACAAAGAAATCACCCCACTCTACTGTCACCTACAGGGCTCAGAAAGGCTGCATGTATATAAAATATACACTTCCAAGGCACAATGCACTCTGGGTAATCAGATTATGTAACCTGAAGCAAACCCATAGGGGAAATGGCATTTTTTTGCTTCATTGGAGGCAACACAGAGGAAAAAGAATTAATTCGTCAATCGGGGCATGTTCGTAACTCGAGGCATGGATTTCAGTGCAGAACCAATTTGTAAGTTGAATTATTCGTAAGTAGGGCCATTTGTAAATCGGGGTTTTACTGTATGTGATTCACTCATAAGTACAGTAGTTCAGTTTGTTAAAATGTGCAGCTGAAAGATTCTTACCCGCCTTTTCTGTGCTTTTGATATTCTAGGAGGCTGAATCTGATCTTTGTCTTCAAGCGCCAATTGCGCAATATTTAGAGTTGCTGAATGTTCCTAAATACGAAGAGTTACCAAAAGTAAGGCACAGACTGTTTTGTTGATATATATCAATTTTAGAGTAAATTCTGATGTAGATATTCTAAGCTTGATAACACGCAGAGTCCCTTAATATTTTGCACCATTCCTAACAGTACATGTTACTGTTTTGAATCACATTTTTATACAATTCCATTCCAGTTCTATTTGGCCCTCATTTTAGAGCGATTTATTGGAGAAAGTGCTCCAATAAGACAACTATACAACTCAACCTTTAAAGCTGGAGTTCTCAACCTTTCAAAGCTGGGGACCAGGTCAGACTCCCTCAGACAGCTTTGGGGGCCGGATGGCCATTTTGCCCTTCCTCCACCACATGGCACTTCCTGTGGGGGCCCACATGAAATGGCACCAGGGGCTGCATTCTGCCCATGGGCCGCAGGTTGAGAATCCCTGCTTTAAAGCTTTGGATATTTTTCTACCTTGCTGCAGAGGACATACTTGGCAAATGAGCCACAGAAGGAGGAAAGAGTCTTGAACATCTAACAGGAAGACAGGATCAAAATATACCTCTAAACAGGGACCTAGTTCAATGGGAATGCAATCTCATCCAACAGAGGCTACCCACTTAAATTTAAATGTATGGTTTTAATCATATATTTTATATAATTACATTTAAGAAAATAAAGAAAAATTGATATAACATATAACTTTAGTGACAAGAATTGAAAAGATTGAGGAGAGGTGACTACACTGTTCTAACAAAGTAGGATAGTGAGGATAGAGGACAATCATCTAACTTCACCTCCGCAAGGATTCCTTCCACATTGTCAGAAACAACATGGTGACTGGTGTCCAAAAATATATGACAAACAGAGTCCTATCCCCGTGGTGGCGAACCTTGGAACTCGAGATGTTCTTGGGCTTCTATTCCCAGAAGCCCAATCACCCTATGAATCCACATGAATGAGTTTACTGCGTACAGAAAGCGGAAGTAAAACACACTCACATGAGCACATTTTACTTCCGCTTCCGGGAGTGACGAGGGCAGTGCGGGCCAGATGAATCACAGTAAACCCATTCCTGTGGATTCACAGGGGGCTTGGGCTTCTGGGAACTGAATTCCAAGAACATCTGGAGTGCCAAGATGCACCATCACGGTCCTAGCCACTCCCCAAACTCGTCCCAGCAAACTAAGATTCATATCAGAATGTTTATCTATAAATTTAATTGCTAACAGATTGCTGATTATGGCAGGCCAGATTCTTCTTTAATGTACACAGAGAACTAATCCAAATCCAGACACTCTAAAAAGCAAACAAGTTGCTTGTTGCCATTTGATTAGGGAGAAAGAAGCATCTACAGTATTTGCCCTTGAACTGGAATACAACATCAGCAGTATTTTCTGGCCAAGTGCCACACAAACTAACCAACTGAAAGAGTTCTGCTCCATGGTATAACCCAAAACAGTAGAACTGCAAGGACACAGGATAATTTTTAATGCTCTTTCATTTACTGTATCTCTAGGGAAAGAAATGTTCATTACAAGCATAACTGAAAGACAACAACAGCTTTAGCACTGAAATTCAGTTTCTTAAGTAGACCTAAAAAGCACTGATTACCTACAAATATTCAACACAGTTTCAGCAGATATTCTGCATAAGGCCAAAAATAAAAGTATGCCCACAAGATTTTAAAAATAATGTTTACCTAACACATACTTTATTCCGTTCAGGTAATGTCTCCTTTAGCGTCTTTAGTTCTTCTTCATGTTTCTGTTCCAGCTCAGCCTCCAACTTGGTAACATCTTCTAAGAGTTGTTTTCTTCGCTTTTTATCATTTTTTGGAACAGTGTTTTTCATCCCTTGAATTTTGGCTACAAAAATATAAAATGGTGATAATATGATCACTCACTAACAATCATTGTCACAAATCATGGTAGTTTTTAGCTAAAGAAGCACTAACATATTTTCAAACTTAACTGATTATCCTAATTTTACATAATTACAAGGATCCAAAGCAGTTTTAAAATGGTTTTTAAAAAGCCATGAATAAAACCACAAATAATTTACAATACTAAAATGCTGTATAATTAAAACTATTTCAATGCAATATTAATAACTGAATTAATACAATTCAAATGTACATCACAGGGGGTGGGAGGGAGATAGTATAGCATCCTCCATGAAAAGCCTCTCTCTCCTAAGGTAAAGGTCAACCTTGCTCAAATGCCAGTCATATCCCACTCTAGGGTTCAGTGCTCATCTCTGTTTCATAGCCGAAGAGCCAGCACTGTCTGCTTCTGCAAATTTTTCCGTGGTTATGACTAGACACCAGAGCGCATGGAATGTTGTTTATCTTCCCACTGAAGTGGTCCCTATTTATCTGCTTGCAATTTCTTGCTGCCGAACTGCTAGGTTGACAGGAGCTGGGACAAAGACAGGAGCTCATTCTGTCCTGCAGTATTCGGGTATTGAACTGCTGACCTGCCGCCTTCCAGTCAGTGTCTTAGCCACTTGAGCCACTGCAGTCCCTCTCTCTCTCCTAAACAGATCCTTAAATTGTTAAAATCCTGCCTTGAAAGGAAAGAGCTTCAAATGCCATGGAAAGGGGTTCCACTGCCCAGAGTAATCACTGAAAAGACCATCTCTCATGTCTTCATCAGATTTGCCTGTGATAGTGGTCAATGTTCTAAATGAAAATTAAATCTGTATAATCTGAGACAGGGATCATAAAAGACTTGGAACTTGACAGTGACATACTACTTCCAGTGGGCTGCTGCCTGTATACCAATATGATCTTGATTAAGTTAATCAAGTTAATCATATATTCTGAAAACAGAATATCCTTCTCTCAGTCTGACTCCTTTTAATTTAACTAATACACAATCAGTTAATCAGAGAGTAAAGAAAGCAAAACAACAAAAAAATGTTGTGGCACCTTGAAGACTAACTCCTGTATTTAAACGTGAGCTTTCAAAGATCAAGTCCACTTCATCAGACATAAGAGTGAGCCTTCATGGCATCAATTTATACGTATCAGGTACAGAGTGGTTGATGTGTATAAATGTTGTGGCACCTTGAAGACTAACTCCTGTATTTAAACATAAGCTTTCAAGGATCAAGTCCACTTCATCAGACATAAGAGTGAGCCTTCATGGCATCAATTTATACGTATCAGGTACAGAGTGGTTGATGTGTATAAATGTTGTGGCACCTTGAAGACTAACTCCTGTATATAAACGTGAGCTTTCGAGGATCAAGTCCACTTCATCAGACATAAGAGTGAGCCTTCATGGCATCAATTTATACGTATCAGGTACAGAGTGGTTGATGTGTATAAATGTTGTGGCACCTTGAAGACTAACTCCTGTATTTAAACGCGAGCTTTCAAGGATCAAGTCCACTTCGTCAGACATAAGAGTGACCCTTCATGGCATCAATTTATACGTATCAGGTACAGAGTGGTTGATGTGTATAAATTGATGCCATGAAGTCTTTAAGGTGCCACATTTTTTGTCTTTTTATTTTATTCAATCTCTGATGTGCTTGCACAGGCTAACACAGATATCACTTCAAAAACATCCGATATACTATCCCAAAATTTCTTTTTAAAATTTATTTATCCATTCATTCATGTCTTTAATACTTTCCCCATTCTTCCCTGATAAGTGATTCGCCATTTCCCTCCAGCCTCCCCCACCCCCCAATGCCTGGTCAGCTGTCAAGCCTATATTGCCCTTCCTTGCCGTTTAGGGCAGGGGTGCTCAAAAGCTAGGACCAGGGGCCGGATCTGGCCCCTGACGCCAATCCATCCGGCCCACGAAGCCCTCGTCGCTCCTGGAAGCAGAAGTGAAACGCACGTCTTACTTCAGCTTCCAGGAGCAAAGTAAGAGAGCTTCACGGGCTGGTTGAATTGGCGTCAGGGGCCGGATCCGGCCCACGGGCCATAATAGAGGCCAGCTCCCTGAACTTCTCCTGACTCCTGTCCTCTCTTAAGCCCAGCCCCCCCCCCTCACCCTGCAGGTCGCGCTTCTCCTTGCGCTGCCGCCTCGCAAGCAGCTCCAGGGGGTCTCCTTCTTTGGCCCTGGCTGGCGGCGAGCCCTCCCCGTCCTCAGGTCTCTCCATGGTGGTGGCGGCGCCGCCACCGACGCGCGCTACTCCCTCGGCCAGGTCGCAGCCAGGCTTGCTCGCCCCACGTGTAAGGCCCAGCCTCAGAGGGGCGGGGCCTAAGCCCCTGAAGCGGAAGTCCCGCCCTCCCAGTCGTCGGGGTGGAAACCATAGAGATAGTCGAGCAAGCGATGAGAAACCTGGGGAGCATAGTGAAAAGTAGAGACATCACATTGCAAACAAAAATTCGCATAGTCAAAGCAATGGTATTCCCTGTGGCAATGTATGGTTGTGAGAGCTGGACCATTAGGAAAGCTGAGCGCAGAAGAATAGATGCCTTTGAAATGTGGTGTTGGAGGAGAGTTTTGAGAGTCCCATGGACAGCGAGGAAAACAAATAGGTCAATCTTAGAAGAAATTAACCCTGACTGCTCCCTAGAAAGGCAAATAGTAAAGATGAAACTAAAGTACTTTGGACATCAAATGAGAAGAGAGGATTCACTTGAGAAAGCCTTGATGCTGGGAAGGGTGGAGGGAAAAAGAAAAAGGGGGCGGCCAAAAATGAGATGGATAGATGGTATTGTGGAGACAATGGGCACAGAGCTGAGTGAGTTGAGGGGGATGGTGGAGGACAGGAGTGCCTGGCGGGCAATGGTCCATGGGGTCGCAGAGGGTCGGAATCGACTATGCGACTGAACAACAACAACAGTCGAGGAAGAAGAAGGAAGAAAGTGAACATGGAGACTGGAGGGGGGAGAGAAAGACTAATAAAAGAAAATGACAGGCACAAGTTGGGGTGCCCAACCACACACAATGTGAACTTCTGCGCTAGCTTTATGTTATTCTGCAGGAGAGTATGCTAGTCGAGTGTGGTGAAGATCAAAGCATGCAGGGCACATGTGGCCCTAAATCAGAGATTCTCAACCTTTTCGCACCGTGGGCTGGACCACCACCTCCTCAGACAGCTGAACGGGCTGAACTGGTTCCTTCCACTGTAAACACTGCTATAGAACATGTTTAAGGCAGCCGCAGGTGCATTTTTGCTGTTTTTGCCACTTCTACTGCTTCCAATAGTGGCGACGACAGCAGCAGGTGCATTTGTGGCACATTTTTGGCTGTTTGCAGTGCTTCTGCCAGCAATGGGAGGGAGGGAGTTGGGCCACATGAAATAGCGCTGCAGGCTGGGTCTGGCCCATAGACCATAGGTTGAGAACCACTGCCTTAACTGGAACGGCGAGATTGGTCACAGGATGCCTAAAACCAACTCCATCAAAATTCCATCAAGAAAGTGCTGCTGAAAAAGAGTGAGCCAAAGCAAGATCCTTGGAAACACACCTGCTATTTGATCACCAACCACCCAAGCAGAGTCTGAAATTAAGGCACAGTTTCCTTACAACGTCTGCCCCTCTGAACAATCAGTCACCACAGACGGCCTTAGAACTATGGAAGGCAAACAAGGACCTAGCAGATAAGTAGGTAGAATCGCATGACTCTACCACCTGGCCAAGAACAACCATGGCCTGTGTGGAAAGCTTTTAAATAGACAGCATGCCGGGGTAGGACAATCAAAGGCTAATCTGAGAAAGTGGGGTTTCCCTGTAGATGACAGCCTGTGTGAATGCAGAGAAGTACAAACTATCTACCATATGATACAATGCCTGATATTGGGCAGATGCCATTTAGCCCTTTTAATTCTACTGTATTTTGTTTTTAGATGTGTTAATTTTAGCATTGTGTGTTGTTATATGCTGGTGGTGCATCTGACATGACTAAAGTAAGAACAACACCACGGACAACCAGAAAGACTAATAAATAATAAGTTGAGCAGAGCGGAGCCTGAACTCTAACCTGGAAGGGGGGAAATTATTAAACTGAGGTTACGCCATTTCGAAAGGCGAGACTCACTCGAAAATATAATACTAGCAAAAAATGGAAGGCACTAGGAAAAGAATAAACACCTAACATGAAATTGATTGCCTCAATAAAAGAAGCAAAGAGTTTTAGTTTTCAAGATCTGAGTAGAACTACTAATACTAGGACCTTTCGGAGGTCATTAATTCAAGAGCCACGAAGGCTTAATGGTTAAGTGATTAAAGTCGGCAGTTCAAGACCCGAGAACGGCATGACGGAGTGAGCTCCTGTATCTGTCCCAACTCCTGCAAACCTAGCAGTTCGAAAGCAAGAAATTGCAAGTAGATAAATAGGTGGGAAAGGTAACAGCATTCCATGCGCTCCAGTGTCTACTCATGCCTGCCACTTGACCACAGAAACATCTACAGATGCTGGCTCTTTGTAAATGGAGATGAGCACCACCTCCTAGTCAGACATGACTGGCTTTCAAGCAAGGGAGAACTTTACATTTACTAATTAATAGGGACATCTAAGCAAGAAGTGACGTGACAGCACTTTAATGGTCATTAATTAATTAATTTGTTGGAGTCAGATACACTTTTTGTTTATTGCACCCTGTTTTATTACTAACTGGTAGAGCCGTAGCCAGGATTCTAAGGGGGGGGGGGGATACTTTTTCAGGAGATGCAACAATGTCACACACACATATACCGGTAATGTATATATAACATTGGCATCCCGGGGTGGGGTGGGTGGTCTGCTAGCTCGGAGGAGCTGATTCCCCCCCCCCCATGCCACTCCCTGGGCATACACACCTAGGCTACAAAGGGATGCCCTGCTAAAAGGAGATGGAGTTAAGACCACCAGCTTAACTCCATTAATGAGTTCTCCTTAATTCTGATTTCAGCTTAGCTCAGCAGAAAAACAGCAAGTCTAAACAGAGGTAAAGACTGGAAACTGAAACAAAAGGCAACAACGTAGAGTTCTATAGTCTTCCAATTCAGATATATTTCTCATCTTTACGAGAAACAGGAATGTAGCATTGGGCTATATCTGCCAGTTTTAAAAGCATTTTAAAATTCCCTTGCTTGTGCCAATCGATAACTATTTTGTAAATTATGAGGGTAGGGGATTGGCTGGTAAAATTATAAAAGTACTGTAGTGTAATCACTTTGTTAATTCTCCAGGTTAGAAGTGGGGTTAGATGGATTTATTACACACACACACACACACACACACACACACACACACACACACACACACACACACACACACACACACACACACACACACACACCTCCACTCCTCGTTGTATTATGTAGAAACAAAAAGCTACACACACACACACACACATCCCTCCACTCCTCACACACACACACACACACACACACACACACACACACACACACACACACACCTCCACTCCTCGTTGTATTATGTAGAAACAAAAAGCTACACACACACACACACACATCCCTCCACTCCTCGTTGTATTATGTAGAAACAAAAAGCTATTACAGTAGCCAGTGCAAAGAAATAGACGAGAACAGTGGTGGGATTCTTTTTTTTTTACTACCTACTCTGTGGTCATGGTATGGTGGGCGTGGCCAAGGGGAAAGCCCTGTCTTGCAGTGGCATAGGGCAGGTTTCAGCCGCTCAGGACGCAGGCCAAACTCGTCCCCACCCACACCCACCCACCTAGGCTCACCACCCCATACACACCTAGGCGATACAAAGGGATGCAATAACTATAGGACTATTGTTTTAATTTTCCATGCCAACAAAGTAATGCTCAATGTGTTACAACAAAGTATTTTACCTTATTTGGACAAAGAAAAGCCTGATGTTCAAGCTGGTTTCTGAAAAGGAAGTGGCATTTGAGATCATGTTGCAAATATCCGCTTGCTACTGGAGACAAAAGAAGTTGAAAAGAATATCACTCTATGCTTTATAGACCACAGCAAAGTTTTTGACTGTGTGGGTCATGAAAGAAATGGGAATGCCTATCACCCTGATTGTTCTGGTGTGTAACCTGTATTGTGGACAAGGCTAGAATGATTAATTGGTGGAAGATGCAACCATAATTGATGCTATGCGGATGACAGCATCTTACTGCAGAAAGAAGTAATGACTTGAAATGAACTGTACAACTTTATTGCTGACAATTGTTAAAGATTGTGTATACCTTGGTTCAATCATTAATCCAAATAGGAGAAATAGAAAAAAAAAATCAGAAGAATAAGACTTAGAAGGCAGTAATGAAGGAATTAGAAAAGATCATCAGGTGTAAGGATGTGTCACTGGAGACTATTGTGTTCCCACTCGTCATGTGCTGATGCAAAAGCTGAACAGCAAAGAAAGCTGACAGGGTGTGTGTGTGTGTGATTTGTTTGAAATATGGTGCTGGTGGAGAGCACCATGCAAAATTCTGTGTTTCTTCGTCTCCTGAGATCTTTTGGGAAAAACAAACAATACACAATTGTTTTGTTTATTTGTATTTTGTGTATTGCTATAGAAAAGTAGGTTAAGAGAATATTTTTAAGATTTGTCATCCTCTCCCAGCCCCCCGCACCCCCCAATCAGTCACACTTTGCAGTTCCAATGAGAACATATTTAAGCCTTGGAATTGAAGGCTTTTGTTCTAAAATAAGGTTTAAAAGAATAGCAGAAGGATTAAGAAAAAGAAAAAAAGAGGCACCATACAGAATAGATTATGGGATCTTCACACCAGCTTATACTTCAAGATAAAAATGAGAAAAGACTTCCATTTTTCTAAATAAAGACACTGTCACTGTAATAATTGCTGTCATGCTAAATCTGCATAGTGTGAGGGATTGTATTTCAGCAACATATGCCAACTTAGTGACATCATGATTTTACACATAATGTAAAGCTTCTACAGTATTAAATGTTGCATTAGAAATAAGTTTTGGATATAACTTAACTTCCTTTTCTTTGGGTGCCATATCCAATTCCGAATATTGGCTGTCATCATGGCGATCAGCCATGAAGATTGTCCTGGGCACAATTCAATGCAGTGGCCTCCATTTGCCTTGTAGCATGACACCTGCACCACGATCCACTTTCTGGCCCTGAGCTCTTTTGGCACACAAAATCCTCCTCAACCCCAGGTCAAGAGTCATGAAGCTGTTGCCCTCCATCAATATTAATTTACCATGAGTGAGATCCAATCTACTTGGAGACCATCACCCTTCCCTGTGGTCTTTGCAGGAGATTTAATCTACTTGGAGACCATCACCCTTCCCTGTGTACTTTGAGTAGGAAAATATCCAGATGGGTGGGTTATAAATGTAATACATAAATAAATAAATAAGAGAGAGAGAGATAAGAGTAGAGTAGAATGAGAGACCCAAACAAGAAGACTCAATACATTGTTTCCCAACCTTTGGTTTTTGGATTTCAGTTCCCAGAAGCCTAAGTCAATTCCCCGAAGCATTGATCAGCCAATGTACTGACATGCTTCTGGGCACTGAAGACCCCCTGTGGGGCATGGGCCCTACATTGGAAACCTCTGGCATGATGCATAAAAACTATGTCAGGTGACCCTAGAAGCAGAAAGACAGAAGACTTTTCTATTGGTTAATCAGAGACAGAATTAACATTAACAACCCATTGTATGCTGTGGTTGCTTTAAAATACTCAACATGAAGATCTAACTGTTATAGTGGCTTCAGAACACCAGTGCAAGTATATCTGGTACAGTGGTCTGTTTGCTCTAGCAGGCTATTCTGAACAGGCAGGCTGAAGGACACAATGCTACAGCTGTTGGTTTCAGGGAGTGATGAAGGGAATGGAAGCCAATGGGAGGGAAAGGAATGGAAGGCAATTGAAGGCAGATGTGCTCAGAGGTTCTCAGCTAAAAATGACTCAGCAGAGTCCCCTGGACAGCAAGGAGAACAAATAGGTCAATCTTAGAAGAAATTAACCCTGACTGCTCCTTAGAAGGTCAAATAGTAAAGATGAAGCTAAAGTACTTTGGACATCAAATGAGAAGAGAAGATTCACTTGAGAAAGCCTTGATGCTGGGAAGGGGGGGGGCAAAAGAAGAAGGGGGCGGCCAAAAATGAGATGGCTAGATGGTATTGTAGATGCAGTGGGCACAGAGCTGGGCGGGCTGAGGAGGATGGTGGAGGACAGACGTGCCTGGCGGACAGTGGTCCATGGGGTCACAAAGGGTCGGAATCAACTGTGCGACTGAACAACAAGATAACACCACCATCTACTGGTGAATTGAAAGAAGGGAGAAATGGCAGCAAGTTGTGAACTGGTGCCATCAACTCTCAGGTGCCACTGGTGGCCAGTGTAAGCTAGGCATGCATGTACATGCAGATCATGACCCTCTTCTCTGTATGTTGTCTGGGAAAATGATTGGGGGGCATAAATATAGGAAAGACTAATAATGAGACATCACCCTGCCAACCAAAGTCTGCATAGTCAAAGCAATGGTATTCCCAGTCCTGAACATCATACTCTGACGGCCTATATCACTAAAACATGAACTACAAACACCACACCACTACAGCCCCCTATTTACAGGAATATATCAACTGATCACCTGGGAGAAAGCCTATTCAAATTGTTCTGGGTTGAAAAAGTATAGATTCCCAGCAGCAGGGGGTGGGGGAGGAAACCACACTGGGAGCAAAAAGGGCAGGACTGATTCGAACCAGCCTTTGCATCATGTGATCAGTAAAAAATAATTTGAATTCACTAATTTTAGAAGAGTAAATAGCACAATATTTGAAATGAAAGCACAGCTCAATAAGTGCATCATGCCAATATTTGAAAAAACATGATGGGACATCAGAGTTGCAGACTGTGACAGTGATATTGTTGGTAGAAATCTATGTACAGTATGTAAATTGTAAGAAGGAGACTGTGGTGGCTTAATGGTTAAGATGCTGAGCTTGAAGACTGGAAGGTTGGAATTCGATACCCAAGTACTGCATGATGGAATGAGCTCCCATCTCTGTCCCAGCTCCTGCCAATCTAGTGGTTCGAAAGCAAGAAATTGCAAGTAGATAAATACTGTAGGTACCACTTTGGTGGGAAGGTAAATAGGGTTCTGTGCACTCCAGGGTTTAGTCATTCCTGCCACATGTCCAGGGAAACAACTGCAAACACAGACAGTGCTGCCTCTTTGTCTATAAACAGAGATGAGCACTGAACCCTAGGGTTGGATACAGGTTTGCACCAGTTCGCTAGAACCAGTAGCAGAAATTCTGGTTGGCCCAGCCAGTCCAAATTTTGAAATAAAGTAGTCCTAATTCGGGTGCAACACAGGGCTTTCCCCCTAGCCACACCCACCATACCATGCCCACAGTGTGGTAGTAATTTTTTTTGGAACCCACCACTGGATACAACTGGCTTTCAAGCAAAGTTGACCTTTACCTTTACAAATTGTAAGCGCCTTTCCAGAAAATGGTTTTCCTTTATCTCACTGAATCTTCTGCACACTCAAAATGATTATCAATTCCTCCCATAACATGTGTTTCATAATGAATTTTTTTATCCATTCACAAATGCCTGTTTTAGACAGTGCAGGGAATAAAACTGTTGCTAAGACAGGCCTTTCTATGGCACAGCAGAATATACTGTATTACAATAAGCCTTTTGTAAATATATTTCTAAAGACACAAATGGCTCACTGTAAAATATGTTATCAAAGGTAAAGCTGATAGGCATTACAGGGGGACATTCTAGACAAAGAACAGATGGAAAATTAGATGAAACCATTTTTTGCATATATTGGTGTTTGCAATACTGTATATTTAGCATATGATACATGCTGGGAAATATCAGAGGGCTGCACGGAGACATGAAAGGAGCCTCATTCAGGTGTCCTCTGAGCAGAGTTTCTCCAGAAAAAATCCTTTCAACCCAGAGTAATCTCTGACACAAAATTATTGTGTCTGCTAGATTCACTTTCTGTAATAAAAAAGTGAGTGTGAATGTGTTTATTGATGTCAAACCCATGAAACCTAAACATCTAATACTTGGATTGTATACTAAGGACACTATATCATTGTACACCTAGAGATCCTATGGCTTTAAAATTATATTGATGATTTTAAGTACTGTAATTTGACCTTGTCTCTGTCTTCTATACTAGGAGTTCTCAACCTTTTAAAGCTGGGGGCCGGGTCACACTCCCTCAGAGAGTTTTGGGGGCTGGATGGCCATTTTGCCCTTCCTTCACCACATGGCACTTCCTGGTCTGGTGGAGGCAGTGGGGGGGCCACACAGTGGTTGGATTTTTAAAAAATTACTACCTACTCTGTGGGTGTGATATGGTGGGGGTGGCCAGGGGGAAAGCCCTGTGTTGCACCCTAATTAGTATGATGTTATTTCAAAACTTGGATGGGCAGAGCCAGCCAGAATTTCTGCTACCAGGGAACCTGCTGAATCCCACCACTAGGGCCAGCCTATGGGCCATGGGTTAAGAATCCCTGTTCTATACCTTTATCATTCGCCAGTAGGTGTCAGACTTCTCTAATCAGTGCACAACTTTGCAGTCAATTGTTTGCAGTCAATCACAGAGTGATAAGGGTTAATCTCTTTCCCTGCTGTGTAGGGCAGCTCTAACATATAAACACGAAGTAGGCACACTCTTCCATTAGGAGACTGTGGTAATGCAGAATGATAGCAAACATGTCTAAAAGTCCAAGCAGTCATGGTTCATGCAAACAGAGAAAAGACATTACCGGTAGGTCTAATCCTGTGAGCTGCATAACTTTTTCTAATAATTTTGAACTTAAAATCTATCTCAACTCATACACAGCTGGGTAGATTCAGTAATATTAACTAAAGGGTAACCTTGCTATCAAGAAACTTTACTGATTATTTCATATACTTTGATTTTATCCTGTTTTTCATATTATGAGGATTAGATTTTCTGCAGTTCTCTAACTTCATATCAAGTCCATGGAGTTGATAACACTCGTTCAAAGGTGAATAAAGTTCTGAACCTCAATTTCCATAGGCTAACAAGGTAGACTTTTGCAACCATAGTCTTCTATAACAAATACAAACATTATCTAACTTTATGTTTTTTAAATTTTATATTCTGCCTCTACTGGAAGGTCCTCAAACCTGACTAGATTTCCTTTTACCACCATATCATCCTCACAAAACTCTGTGGTGTACGTTGGTGGTATATTTAGAACTGCAGGTGTTCATCATGATAGCCACCCTACCTCGTAGAAAAGGTAGATTGCCCTTGCTTGAAAGCCAGTAGTATCTGACTCTAGGGTTCAGTGCTCATCTCCATTTATAGCCAAAGAGCCAGTGCTGTCTGCATCTGCAGACGTTTCCTTGGCCATGTGGCAGGGATGACTGGAATGCATGCCATGACTGCAGTGCAAGGAATGCCGTTACCTTCCAACTAAAGTGGCACCTATTTATCTACTTGCAATTTCTTGCTTTCAAACTGCCAGGTTGGCAGGAGCTGAGACAGAGAAAGGAGCTCACTCAGTTGTGCAGTACTCAGGTCTTGAACTGCTAACCTTCCAGTCATCAAGTTCAGCATCTTAATCACTAAACAACTGCATTTGAAAGAGACCCAAAATATGCAGACTGCCCGATAGCTACATATCAACAAATAGAGAGCAAGTATTTTGTCAAGCTAACACATTTTAATTACTTCTTCAAGAATAATCTACACTCATATATTTTGTATTACACAAAGAAGAGCTTACAAACATACACAGTCCTGGAAAGACCCGTTTCTCTCACAGTTACTGAGAGGACTGAAGCTAATCTCAGAGATAACAGAAGCCGGAGGGATCTGACAGATTATTTCAAATTTCTTGCTATTAGAAAGTCTTGTGGGGTTGAGCCCTATCACAACTGGCTCTGCTATGCCACTGGAGGTAAGTCAGGCTGAGAATTCTAAGATCACACAATGAATTTCATGGTCAAGTGAAGATTTGTACCAAAATATACTAACCAGCATAAAAATAAATTCAAGGAAGTTCCAACTCAGAAATATCTGAGATAAACATGTTTACGACAACCACAAGTGCATTTATGGCAGCATTTACACATGCACGGGCACATCTTACTTCTTCTTCCAGTAGCGGCACAGGTGGCATGGGCTAGATGATTTGGCACTGCAGGCAGGGTCCGGCCCATTGGCTGTAGTTTGGCCACCCCTGATTTAAAAGGTCTGGGAAAATAATATGCTCCTTGCCTGGTTCCTTATCAACCCCATTGAAAAGAGAATTCAGTAATCAGTGTGCCATTAGCAAAATGGCCTTTAAATGAGTTGGGCAGAATCTAACATGGCAATTATTTTAATTCTAAATTTAGAGCGCTTTCTATGGATAAAAGAAAACCTTCAGGACTGAAATTGTTTGGCCTGGTTCTACGTTAATCCCCATGAAAAATATTTTGAAGATATTTTTATGACCATCTAGAAAGCTTCCATTGATATCCCTATAGAGAAAGAAGAGAGCTACCAAGATTATTAATCCACTAAAAGAATACAAAAAACTTTTTCTTGGTAGTCTGTGCAAGATTTTGATCCTGCAAAAGATAACTACAACACACAGTTATAAATTTTTAAAAACACAGAGACAGAGAGTATTGCAAATGCAAGAACGGTTATGGAACTTATTTGTTATTTCCCTTAGAAAAATGCCCAACAATTCTTAAAAAAATAATAATACACAAACCATCACTTGCAAAAATCCCAGATCTGCCAATCATTCTAATCTTGTTCATAGGAAGTGAGAATTTCCATAACTTATGTATTAGTTGTATTTATAGTCTGCTTTTCCTCCAGTGAGCTCAAGGCACTCTGTAGGAATCTCTTCTCGTCCATTTTATTCTCACATTAACCCTATCAGTGTATCAGGCTGAGAGAGGGGAACTGGCCCAAGGTTTTATGACTCAAAGGGTACTAGAACTTGATAAAAAAAACAATGGTTGATTTCTAAATAGTCATCTGTTCATTATGAAAACACAAATAGTTTCAATAGCTTTCCTTGACTAATAGCTAGATAACCTAAATGGTAAACCCTTCTTGTTTGAGGTCAGATGGTTACAGAGCCAAATGGATTATTGCCTTTATTTGTTTTCTCCAGTGGCATGATTCACTTTTTTTACTACCACTCTGTGGGTATGGCCTACTCTGTGGGCATGGCTAGATGTTGGCCATGTGGCTTGCTGGGTGTGGCCATGTGACTGGGTGGGTGATCTAGTCGTGCCTGCAGAAGCGTAGCGTGCCTTGGCGGGGCCCCGTATAAAAATTTGTTTGGGGGCCCTTAGGAAGGGTAAAGATTTCTCACAAAAGAAAAAAATGCATAAAATTATTTAAACGGGGAAATCCCGCAGCCTGCCATAACCGATGTAGGGTGTTGCCAACTTTTGAACGCACGCTTTACAAAGCTGGCTTGAGACTAAATATCAAGAAAACCAAGATCATGGCAACAGGCCCTATCAGTCCCTGGAAAATAGATGGGGAAGAAGTAGAGGCAGTTACAGATTTTACTTTCCTAGGATCAAAGCTCACTGCAGATGGGGATTGCAGCCATGAAATAAAAAGGCGACTGATTCTCGGGAGGCAAGCGATGAGAAACCTGGGGAACATAGTGAAAAGTAGAGACATTAAATTGCAAACAAAGATTCGCATAGTCAGGGCAATGGTATTCCCTGTGGCAATGTATGGTTGTGAGAGCTGGACCATTAGGAAAGCGGAGCGCAGAAAAATAGACGCCTTTGAGATGTGGTGTTGGAGGAGAGTTTTGAGAGTACCCTGGACAGCGAGGAGAACAAATGGGTCAATCTTAGAAGAAATCAAGCCTGACTGCTCCTTAGAAGGTCAAATAATAAAGATGAAGCTAAAATACTTTGGACATCAAATGAGAAGAGAGGATTCACTTGAGAAAACCTTGATGCTTGGAAGGGTAGAGGGCAAAAGAAGAAGGGGACGGCCCAAGATGGGATGGCTAGATGGTATTGTGGAGATAATGGGCACAGAGCTGAGTGAGCTGAGGGGGATGGTGGAGGACAGGAATGCCTGGAGGACAGTGGTCCATGGGGTCGCAGAGGGTCGGAATCGACTGTGCGACTGAACAACAACAACATTTGTTTTGCTTACGCACGTTGGGGGCCCCCGTGGCCCGGGGGCCCCGTATAATTGATACGGCTGATACGGCGGTAGCTACGCCCCTGCGTGCCTGCCACATGACCATGAAAACGTCTGGTTTTCATGGTCAGCACTGGTTCTTTGTCTGTAAATGGAGATGAGCACTGCACCCTAGAGTCAGAGAGGACTGGCTTTTGAGCAACGGCGACCTTTACCTTTACTAACCACTTGCAACTAAACAGGCCCAAACTTTACAGCAAATTTGAATACCAATCAGGGATCTTCTGTTATTAGGTACAGGTTGCCCTTGCTCAAAAGCCAGTCATATCCGACTCTAGGGTTCAGTGCTCAACTCTGTTTATAGCCAAAGAACCAGAGCTATTTTCTGTGGTTATGTGGCAGGCATGGCTAGACACCAGAGCACACAGAACACTGTTTACCTTCCCACTGAAGTGGTCCCTATTTATCTTCTTGCAATTTATTGCTTTCAAACTGCTATTTTGGCAGGAGCTAGGACTGAGATGGGAGCTCATTTCATTGTGCAGTACTCAGGTCTCAAACTGCTGATCTTCCAGTAATCAAGTTCAGTGGCTTAACCACTTGAGCCACTGCAGTTATTACCAGTTGTAAAAAGCCACACAGATTTGTAATTTTATCTGTTATGCTACCCAACCATTGTGTGCCCAATGGACTCAATCCACAAAAACTCACATTAAAATACAGCAGTTAGTCTTTAAGGTGAACAATGTGGTTTGTTATGGGAGATTCTAAGGGGATTTCCCTGGGAGGAGGGAACAAAGGCTGTGGAGTTCCCTGGGCCAGCTGCAGTCTACCACGGAGCAGCAGTTTGTTTTTAAGGTGCCATGTTTTGTCTTTGTTTTGCTTACTTCGTGATATGAATTGGTAGCAATGTTAGTCTGTGTTTCAAGCATATCAGGAAGTAAACAAAACAAAAAGACAAAAACGTTGTGGCACCTTAGATTAACTGCTGCTCTGAGGTAGACTATCCCAGGGAGTTCCATGGCCCTCATTCCCCCGTCCTTCCTCCCAGGGAAACCCCCTTAGGCTCCTGCAGGAGTCCCGCTGCCACCCCCCTCCTCCCATGATGATGCTCCGAGACCACGGTGGAGAAGGGTGGTCAGCGGCGGCAGTGGACAGCGGTGGCAAAAGGGGCAACCTGGGGGGTTGGCTGGGGGAGCAGCATAGGCTAGCTACGCCTGGGATCTGCACAAGTCAGAGCTGCACCTTCCCCGCGGTGTGAGCGATATACTCTTGCTTAGCTATGCTGCTGCCCCAGCTGCAGTGGCAGTTTGCTGGAGAAGGTCCGAGGGATGGTGTGGGTAAATGCCGCCACCTTTGGAGCATTCCCAAGCATGATGGCATGCAGGTGCACCTGGTGGATGATGTGAGGAGGGAAGTGGGCATGGCCGATGAGAATTATTACTACCGGTTCGCCTGAACCAATGTGAAGGCGAACCGGTAGAAGCCCACCACAGGTCGTGTTCCTTTCACCATCTGAAGCCAGCCTCTTTGCATAGGCTTCTTGGAGAAAAGGGCCCCCTCTGCCAGTGGTGGGCAGCAACAGGTTCACACCTCCCCCAAGAGGGGGATTAGCAAAATTGGGTGGCCTTTGGGCAGGTTTTTTTTTTTTAGCAAAAATGGGTGGCCATGCCCACCTCACTGCCCTGCCCCATCGGGTTTTGTCCCTGCAAGTGGTTCAAAGTCTCCCTTGCTCAAAAGCCAGTCATATCCTATTCTAGGGTGCAGTGCTCATCTCCATTTACAGCCAAAGAACCAGTGCTGCCTGTGTTTGCAGATGTATACATGGCCATATGGCAGGCATGACTAGATCACCCATGACATAGGCTCCACCCATGACATAGGCTCCGTCCACAATGTAGGCTCCGCCCATGACATAGGCTCCACCCCACAGCTCCTGCCAACCTAATAGTTCAAAAGCAAAAAATTGCAAGTAGATGAATTATCGCTTTTGGCAGGAAATGTAGTAGTGTTCTGTGCACTCCAGCATCTAGTCATGCCTACCATATGACCATGGGAAAATCTGCAGATGCAGACAGTGCTGGCTCTTTGGCTGTAAACAGAGATGAGCACCACCCCTAGAGTCAGATACGATTAGCTTTTTAGAAAGGAAGATTACAAGATAGCAAAATATTTGGAAGAAGAGAGACCAATGGCTAGCTTTTCAATCACAAAGGAAATGACATGATTATCCCATTCATATTAGATGCTTAATTATATTTACATAATTTACATTTACAGCCATTTAAATGTTTGCTACAAATATAACACTTTAGACATTTTGTTATTACAATCATGATTCTTAAAATATAATTACGGTATGTGTTAACTACGACAATAAGCCTTTCATCAATCACACTAGCTTTGACACTAGCCTGTAAACACAGGCATAACGTGCTCAACCTTCAGTGAAAAACATTCCTTCCCTGGGTATTTACCAATAGAGGAGGATTGTTTGAGGAAGGGCATGCCCCACAGTCATCTTCTAATCAGCTTCAGCAAGATAGGTCATGTATTGCCACCCAATCGGCAAGTGACTCTGGACTCTGGGCAGCATACAACATTTCCATCATAAAATGCATAAAAACACCCACCTTAAAACTATAAGAACCCTTAAACCCCCTAAAACTACTTGGGAACAGAGCATATCTGAATATGCAAGTGTTTCACTTCTACCTCTGCTATCTTCAAATTATCTCAAATAGCAGGATTAGGAAAGGTCTCTGCCTAAAACCCTAAAAAAAAAAACATTACAACTCAGACTGAAAAAGGGATGGGCAACATGGTTTGCAAGGATCACATAACCATAATGCCTATTTTGGAAGCACCTCGAAGCACCTGCTTTGAAATCTCTGTCTCTAAAAAGCACATCTTGATGATGCTACTTTTTATTTTATTTTAAAAAGTCTAATTGCTGTCCTTCAGAAAAAAAAATGTACCAGGGAATGCCTAGAAGATTAAAGGAAGAAAGGAAGAAACTAGAAGCCAAATCTTTTTTTCATCCTCTATGTTTTTCCTGATATGCAGAGAATTGAAGCAAGAGGGGGAAGAAAGTACAAATTGAACAAGAAACATCCAAGATTACTGGTACATCTCATCTCATGATCTGGCACTGAACTAGAATATTTGGGCCTAACCTTTCTGTACAACTGCCTGTTGAAAAAGTGAAAGTGCTTCTTTCCGTTCATGTGGTATGTGCCTGTTCAACCTTCCAAAGAGGCAGGTCATCAGTGCAACCTTGAACATTCTTAATTTAGATTGAAGTGCAGTTTTAATATATAGCAATGGTGAAAATGGGTGCAACAGATAGTTAGATAGGAAAAGGAAAAGGTACCATATATGTCAGGGGTTCTCAACCTGCGGACCACAAGCTGAATGCGCCCCTTGGCACCATTTCATGTGGCCTCCCACCGCCTCCACCACACCCAGAAGTGCCATGTGGTGGAGGAAGGGCAAAAAGGTCACCCCGAAGCTGTTTGAAGGAGCGGGACCCAGACTTCAATTTAAAACAGTTGAGAATTATTATTATTATTATTATTATTATTATTATTATTATTATTATTATTATTATTATTATTATTATTATTATTATTATTATTATTATTATTATTATTATTATTATTATTATTATTATTATTATGCGCCCCACTCGCATATCAGAACTTCTGATATATGTGTTGACTCTAGAGTCTAGCTCCAGCGCATGGCTCAACATATACTAACAGAACACAATTATGGCTGTGACAGAACTGAAGAACTCCTTTGTTCATTTATTCCCAATACTTATACATTTTGGGATGCTAAACATAATGGACCTCTGTCAAGATAGCTATGTACCAGTATGTTTGCTCTACATATTAGAGTATTGGGGGGGGGGGGGAAATCACATTAACGACCCTTGGTGGCCACACTTTGGTTGCTTCTGCTTTGCATTCTTAAAAAGCCAAACTTGTTGTGTTTCAAGGTCTTTATGGGGTTTTTTTTCTATTAAGTGGGAGCCAATAATCCACTGATGGCCCTAATACTGTTTGTGTAATCTTTAAGATACCAATCAACCTAACAGTGGAATGCACATACATTTCAAATAGTTAAGAACAAAATTTTGGAGCAGCTATAATGATGGATACTGTAGGTAACATGACTCCTTAGAAGAAACATTCTATCCCAAGTGAAATGGAAAGGAGAAATTACTCATTTAGGATAATCCTTATGATCTCTTGTTGTATAAAGGGATCTAAGTTATTACTGCTGTTGGTTTTTGTTGTTGTTTTGGGACAGCTTTCTCATAAACTAGAAAAATGATTTTCTGTACTGACAGGGGTTTGGACTGGACCTTCCAGGTCTGAGAGTAAATGAAACTAAACAAACAAAGGAAAAAGTTTGTGGCATCTTAAAAGACTAACTACTGTACTATTTTTTTAATGTTAGATTTTGTGGACCAAGTCCACTTTGTCAGACACAAGAGTGAGGCTTCATGGCATTAATTTATACATATCAGGCGGGGGTACAGAGCTACACAATAGTTGATTAGTATAACAGATAAAAGTTACAAAACAGTATGGTTTTTATACCTGGTGATGCCTGAAAATCCCTGATTGATATTCAGATTTATTTCTGTGAAGTTTAGTCCTGTAACGTTGTAAATGGTTAGAAAAGGTAAAGGTCGCCCTTGCTTGAAAACAAGTCTAGGGACTGGTGCTCATCTCTGTTTACAGCCAAAGAGCCAGCGCTGTTTGCATCTGCAGAGGTTTCCATGGTCATGTTGTAGACATGACTAGACATCGAAGCACATGGAAAGCTGCTATCTTTCCTAATAAAGCAGTACCTATTTATCTACTTGCAACTTCTTGCTTTCAAACTGCTAGGTTGGCAGGAGCTGAGCCAGATGCTCACTCTATTGTGTAGCACACAGGTCTTGAACTGTTGACCTATGACTTTCCAGGCCTTCCGATCCTCAAGCTCAGTGTCTTAACCATTAGGCCTAAATGGATGCAAAATAATCATTGTGGCATTACACAATTGCCAATGAGCTTTTCTTTCAGGTCTATAGCAATTATACTTCTATCTGGCCCCATAGCACTTAGTAAACTCTCTGGGTGGTTTAGAGTTAATTAGCATTTTGCCTCCAACATGCTGGGGCCTCCCCTAGATCTAGCATCCTATGGGGGATTTTAAAATGGATGGATGGAGGGCGGGCTGAAAACTTGGCCCATGGTCCCCAAACAGCTTTCCGGCTATAAATTTCCACCTTGACCTCTTGATCTATGCCCACCGCCTGCACGAGCACATAAAGCAAGGGTGCCCAAACTATGGCCTGTGGGCCAGATCCGGACCCCGATGCCAATTCATCTGGCCCACACCAGTCTTGTTGCTCCCAGAAGTGGAAGTAAAACGTCCCAGTACGGGCGTGTTTTACTTCTGCTTCTGGGAGCGACAAGGCTGGCTCGGGCAGGATGAATAGGCATCGGGGACTGGATCCACCCCACAGGGCTTAATTTGGGGACCCCTGACATAAAGGGCCACGACACCCACAGAGCTTCTTGACAGTGCCTTGATCTGACTCGCACTTTTGAAAGGAATGGGTCTCCCCCCATTTCCCCTCTTCCCTCCTCAGTCTCTCCCCCACCCCAATCTCTCCCCCTCCCCTCCCTTGCCCTCCTCCCGCCCCGGCTGCCTTGTGACACGCACATTGTGGGAGTGAGCGAGCCAGGGTGGGAGGGTGTGCGTGTGCGGCAACTGGAAACCGGAGCTCTTCCTTCGGCCAGCCGCCTGGGCGCCGCCGCAGCCGCCGCCGCCGCAAGGGAGCCATGGCTGCGGACGGGGTGGACGAACGGTCCCCGTTACTCTCCGTCCCCAGTTCGGGCAACGTGACGCCGACGGCCCCGCCGTATTTCCCAGACAGCAGCCCCCGAGGTAAGGCCGAGAGTTCCCCAGGCTTCCCCCCTTCTCTCTATCCAGCCGCGAAGAGGAGGAAGCGGGCACTCGCCCCACATCACCCCAAACTCCCTCGGCCCCTGGGCTGACGTTGCTAATTAAGGCTAATGACAGAGAAGTCATCAGTCAGCGCGAGGGGACCCATTAGACTCTCTCTCTGTGTGTGTCTGTGTGTAGGCGGGGTAGGTGTGTGTGTGAGAGTGAGTGGAAGAAGAGGATCGTAATGTGTAGCTCCCAGGATTTTAAGCCAGTCCAGAGCTTTTTGCGGCCCCTTCAGAGAAGGGAGGCCCAGGAGGTTCGGGGTGGGGAGTGATGCGTTTGCAGTGTGTGTGCATTGTGCATGTGCGTATTAACTCGGGGGAAGTGGAATGGGGAGAGATGATATTGCAATGTGTGTGTGTGTGTGCAATGGGATGGGGAGATATGAAATTGCAGTGTGTGTGTTGTTTGTGTGTGTTTGGGGAGAATGGTATGGGGAGAGGTGAGTCTGCAGTGTATGCATGTGTGTTGTGTGTGTGTGTGTGTGTGTGTAATGGGATGGGGAGATATGAAATTGCAGTGTGTGTGTTGTTTGTGTGTGTTTGGGGAGAATGGTATGGGGAGAGGTGAGTCTGCAGTGTATGCATGTGTGTTGTGTGTGTGTGTGTGTAATGGGATGGGGAGATATGAAATTGCAGTGTGTGTGTTGTTTGTGTGTGTGTTTGGGGAGAATGGTATGGGGAGAGATGAGTCTGCAGTGTATGCATGTGTGTTGTGTATTGCTGTCTTCAATTTCTTTCCATCAGCCGCCAGCCTGCCTTGGGAATGGCAAGGAGAGATCCATCAGGCTCTCTTCCAGGCTTGGGTAGAGGGGAAAGTGAGGAGTGGGAGGAGGGGAGGGGAAGGGAGGGGGCGAGCCTTTGCGGCACACGTGGGGCTGGAGTGTCCTTGAAGGAAGGTTTTCTGCTCCAGAGCCTTTTTTTCCGCCGACATTGCTTCTCGCTCCCCCTCCCCCAATTCTGCTGATTCAGGGGGGCTCTCCATAGAAAATAGAGGGTGGGGGGCAGATACGCCATTAGCGTCAAGTGTTGGCAAGGGAGGAAGGATCCTGGACATGGAAGATCCTCCCGTCCCCCTCGTTGTGAATCGGAAAACCCACCCGCTTGTCTTTCCATGGGAAGAAAGTGGGCGGGGAGGGGAAGGCCTGGCTTTCCCTGCATGGAGTTAGGCGGAGATGTTGCCCACAGTTCCTCCGCAGATGAGGCTGAATCGGTGCTTAAAAGAAATCACAGGGTTCGGGATTGCTAGTGGTACAAGCTGAACTATGAGCTTTCTGTGCCACAAGTCGGCCCTCTGACCTGGAAGTGCTTTCTCCCCCGTTCCTAATTAAATTTGTTGGTTGGCTAACTCTTAACATTCTTCATATACTCTTGCTAATGTCACAGCTCTGGTAACTAACTAGGTAGGACAAAGAATCCTGTGGCACCTTGAGGACTAATCAATGCCTATGGCATGAGCTTTCATTGAGACCATGGTTCATTTCCTCAGATCCATAGGATGAAGTGTTCTATAGTCCCAGGAAAGGACTATATACACCAGGGGTGCCCAAACTACAGCCTGTGGGCTGGATCCAGCCCCTGACACCAATTCATCCAGCCCACAAAGCCCTCATCGCTCCCGGAAGCGGAAGTAAAACACGCCTGTATGCATTTTACTTCCACTTCCAGGAGCGATGAGGGCTTTGCAGGCTGTGTGAATTGGCGTTGGGGGCCGGATCTGGCCTTCAGGCCATAGTGACCGGCCCACTGAACCACGTGACCAGCCCACAACCCAAAAAGTTTGGGCACCCCTGATATACATAATAAATTCTCCAGTTACGGCCGTTCCTAGACTGGGACTCCTTGCTCATGGTCACACATGCCTTAGTCACCTCCAGACTTGATTATTGTAATGCGCTCTACATGGGGCTGCCCTTGGTGACCATTCGGAGGCTACAGCTGGTCCAGAACGCGGCTGCATGAGTGGTGTTGGGGTGCGGGCGTTATGCTCGTGCCTCACCGCTGCTGAGGGAGCTGCACTGGCTTCCAGTTTGCCTCCGGGTGCAATTCAAGGTGCTGGTTATTACCTTTAAAGCCCTACATGGTAGTGGACCAGGATACTTAAGAGACCGCATCGTCCCAAGGACATCTGTCCGTCCCACCAGAGCGGACTGGAGAGGCTCTCTGGTTGTGCCATCGGCCAGAGAGGCACACCTCTCTGGCACTAGAAGGAGGGCCTTCTCTGTGTCCGCTCCGGCCCTGTGGAACCTCCTCCCAATAGAACTACGCCTGCAAACGGAGCTGCTGTCCTTCAGGAAAGGATTGAAAACCTGGCTGGCAGGTCAGGTCTGGGGAATGGATCGATCAATTTCCCCAGCTGGCTGGATGGTTTGACACCCAGTGCCTCCTAGCTATAATGCCTAGCTATAATGCCTGGTTTTTAATGCTAAGTTTTAAAGCTTCTTTTAAAACTTTTAATTTCTAAATTGGTTTTAAATTGTTGTCTTGCTGATTGTGTTGGGAATCGCCCTGGGTCCCTTCGGGGAGGAGGGCGATAAACAAATTTAAATAAATAAATAAATAAATTAACTTAACCAAGATCATATTGGTATTCAGGCAGCAGCCCACTGGAAGTAGTATGTCACTGTCATGTTCAAAGTCTGTTAGGATCCCTGTCTCAGATTATACAGATTTAATTTTCATTTAGAACATTGACCACTATCACAGGCAAATCTGATGAAGATATGAGAGATGGTCTTTTCAGTGATTACTCTGGGCAGTGGAACCCCTTTCCATGGCATTTGAAGCTCTTTCCTTTCAAGGCAGGATTTTAACAATTTAAGGATCTGTTTAGGAGAGAGAGGGACTGCAGTGGCTCAAGTGGCTAAGACACTGACTGGAAGGCGGCAGGTCAGCAGATGAGTACCCAAACTGCCAAAATGAAGGTACCTTTGGGTGAGTTTGGTCTGCAGTTCCTTTCACTTGACCTAGTGTGAGAAATATTAGCCAGCAACACAAGGTTACTGTTACCAGGGTCTGCCCAACTGTGGTTCAAAAATACCACAAACTTCGAGGAGGCCTTTCTGTGTACCCTTCTGATTAGAGCTTACTAATGTCATAGTAAAGATAAAGGTTTCCCTTGCTCAAAAGCCAGTTGTATCCGACTCTAAGGGTCAGTGCTCATCTCTGTTTCAAAGCTGAAGAGCCAGCACTGCCTGGTTCTGCAGAGGTTTCCATGGTCATGTGGCAGGCATGACTAGACACCGGAGCACACCGAATGCTGTTACCTTCCCACAAGTGGTCCCTATTTATCTGCAGTACAGTACAGTAAAACCTCATATAACACTAAAACCTGGTTCCACAAGTCTTGGTGTTATATGATTTTTAGTGTTATCTGATGCATGTTAAAATCCTATGGGATCCATAGAGATACATTGTAACCACACAGGCTTTAGCGGTTGTTATCTGAAGCATGCCATAGGATCTTAATGTTATCTGATGCAATTCTTCCCCCCAGATTCCTTAATGTTATGCGATTTTAGTGTTATTCGATACTAATGTTATATGAGGTATTACTGTACTTGCAATTTCTTGCTTTTGAACTGCTAGGTTGGCAGGAGATACAAATAAAATGTTCTCATCTGTCTGTAGGGGTACACAGAAAGAGTCTCCTCAAAGATTGTGGTATTTTTGAACCACAATCAGGCGTACCCTGAACAATGGCAACCTTGTTGTGCTAGCTAATCTTTCTCACAGTAGGTCAGGCAAATGGAACCATGGAATGAATTCACCCAAGGTGCCTTCATTCTGGCAGTTTAACTTCTGACCTAGAAAGGGAAGAAGAAGAAAAATCTTTGTATATACTAAGTAACTATTCATAATGTGAGAACTGTTGTGGAGCTTCCAGAGCTAAAGAAGATAAAAGCTTAAGTATAAAAAATAACCCAGGAAGACTCAGTGGATACATTCCTAGTAAAACATAGGATAGTATCCCCTGGGGATCATCCTAATGCCTGTCATAGAGTGCCAGTCTCCAGCTGTATAATAAAGATACAGCATATGGCTTGTTTAAAATGCTTAACCTTGGACATGTATTTTCACTATTTTCAGTTGTTTCCACAGAAAAGTACTGTACAGGTATATTCAAAACTGTGATTTACTGAAGGTTAGTACACTACTGTACAGGGAAACCCTAGGGAGAGAACTGGTGAAATGTGATACAGTTGCTGTGAGGCAATGACGACAGCCTTCCTAGAGTGGTAAAAACAGCTGTCAGTAAAGTCTATCTACACTACAGCCATGTTGATCTAGTGAAACTGTGAGTCTTGGGATTTGTAATGTTTGTAATGTAGCCAAGGAAAAAGGACTTACTCATTCCTGTCAAGAGTGAAGATTTGCTTCATTATATTTACTATATTATATTATTTTTTTTAAATTACATTTATATCCCGCCCACCTGGGATATTTTCCCACTCTTTACGGCATATAACTTATTTTAAAAAATATTTACAATACAAAATTGAACAAACTGAATAAATTATAAATATTAACAAACACAAAAATAAGTATCATAAATCACTGGACTAGAACAGATGAGGGCACAGGATGACCCTCCAGATATTGTTGGAGTAAAACAGTTGTGCCCAAACTAAGGCCCGGGGGCCGGGTGCAGCCCCTGACGCCAATTCATCCCACCCGCAAAGCCCTCATCACTCCTGGAAGCGGAAGTAAAATGTGCCCATACGGGCGCGTTTTACTTCCGCTTCCAGGAGCAACAAAAACTTAAGTAATATTTAGTTAATATAACTAAATGGTTATAGTTTAACATGCTACATTAGAAGAATTTTCAAATTTGCTTATTCCACAAGATTTTGGAAAAGTGCAAATTTTAAGGGGCATGCCATTAACAGACATAATATAATTTAGGCCATATGGCTATAGTGTGTTAGTGATTACTTCCTGCTTCACCAGTACCTTGGAGAAGCATGGTTGTCAACGGCAGAGCAGTGTGCCCTCTCCTTCCAACCTTTTGTCATTAGGTTCATTAAACAGGAGGGCTATAGGATAAAATGGGCAAAAACTACAAATAATGTTGAGGGCATAAAATATGTTAGATATTCTTCTTTACGTAACAAACTGTTTTCTGGCAGACCGCAGAAAAGCAATTGACCACAAGATCTAACCCAAATAAAATCTGTAAGAGAAGGTCACTTGCCAAACTCCGATCCATTTGGCCTTTCTATTCGAATTAGAACAGATCATCTTCAAACTGACCTCTGCCAGGTCTTAAGCTTAAAGAAATCTCTTGCTGAATTCTGAGTAAGCAGTTACTCCCCCACCCAAAATAATAATAATAAAATTGCTGGCTGTAACAGCAGAATGTGATTTGCTTGCCACAGAATGATCCTGCAATTGTCTGTTCTCAAAACTGCTTTTGATGTCTGGTGTGCAATGGTCCATGGGGTCGCAAAGGGTCAGACTCGACTATGCAACTGAACAACAACAAACTTTTTCATATTCTCCTGTTTTCTCAGCCTACGCTCATTGTTTGACACTAGAATAAAGCCACAGAACTGAGATTAACCCAGGGTAGTGTGGAGGTGAGGGTGGTTTTGAATTTCATTTGTGTTCTTGTTCTCTTCCTTCATCCAAGTATATGCTCAGGTTCATACACTTGATTGTGGCTTGGATCCAGAAGTGCACAGTTTGAACAGAGGTACAGTATTGTCATTTCTGGGACACACTGCAGAAATATTTCCATTTACTCCCAGTTATTCTTGTTTATCCTTCAGCTCTGGATGCCATACCTCATTATTGTTCTTGAGGCTCCCACAGCCTTCATGAACAGATTTATCTGAACATTTGTATCTGGCCGTTGCTGTAGTGAGCTCAAGAAGATGTTCAGGGTTTCTCTCCTGTTCTTTAACCTAACAACAAATGTGAAGTAGATCAGGGTGAGAGAGTACAACTAGCTTACCATCATTGAATGGTTTTTCAACATTATACTTGATATGCCAAATCATGCCTATATCATACAGCCCATGGCTGGTCCTTCAGACATTATATCAGGGTTTAGGAACTTTTGACACTCCCACTCCATTATCCTTAACCATTGGCCATCCTGGCAACAGCTGATTGGAGATCCAATTCAACAACACCAGGATGGTCACTGGTTCTTCATCCCTGTTCTACATTATGCTTACCCTTGCTTAGTAGCTAGTCCTAGGGGTTGTTCTTTATTTCATTTCTTCATAAATTTCTTGCTTGTGGAATTATTAATGTTTGACTATTTATGCACAGTTTTAAAGTCAACCCCAATTCTCCAATCTATATTTCTTGCTCAATGCCATTAATAATGAGCTGCTGCTTTTCCTAGATAGGGCTCTTAAGTCTTCTTATCTAATTTGTTAATATAATACTATTGCCACATCATTGTTAATGAATCTTCAAAACACAGTATACTAAGGGCTGGTTCTGTTGAGCAGTCTGTCTTTCGTTTATGTTTTTAAAAAGTGTGCAAATGCTTCTCTTCACTTTCATCCAGTGCTTTTGTCAATGCTCTGATTTCTCTATAGTCATTCCAGATTATTTTGAGCAGTGATTCCTTCAAGTGGCCTTGATTGCAGAAGCCTGGTCTTTGTGTCTCTTGATAATAAGATTGCTCATTATTTTAATGGAAGTATGTTGAAGATATAACAGAGATGCTAACCTATGTCAATCTGCTGTTTCTTTTCAAGCACGGCAGTGGGTGTAGCAAGCTCTATCTTGTCATAAGAAAGGGCTTCCTTGCATTTGTGTTTTGTTCAAGCTGAGAGCCTATTGATAGTAATGTAGCATTGGTAGCTGAACATCTCTATGTATATTTGGAGGATGTCAATGGTAGGATTTGTGGTGGACCTGTGGTAATTAATCACCTGCAGCTGCACAAGTGCTTTGGTTATTAGCTCTCATCTTCTGTAGGTTATACACATCTGAAGGGCACTATGCTGGGAAAAGCTGCTTTATATATGCAATAAAATAATATTATTAATTTGTTGGGAGGCTAGGCATGATGGCAGGCCCTCAGAACTTGGCAAAACACTTCCAGTGCTCTAGAGACTTTCAGGGCAAAAAAAAAACCCCTCTCCCAAATTGAAAACAAGTGGATACGTGGATACTGGGGCCTCAGAGGTGCTGTGGGGGTTGCATTTTGGCCATGTGATATGCATTTAGTTACATCAGACATAATTAGTGGTAGTGCGTTATTTTGAGTCCTAACTGTATAGTTAGGTAGATGTGGCATTCATATGCATAAATGAACTGCAAATTGAGTAATGTGGTACATTTGGCATTCATTTCAGTTTCACTGGGAGTTGAACTTTTCCTGTATTTGACCTTTCCAGATTGGAGATGATGGGGAAAATTGATTTGAAAAATAAAAAATATGCTACAATGTTTTATATACCACTTAGAGGGGGAGAAAGCCTGCAGTTGTGTTTTTTTTTTTTAACAAAAATTCTTAATACAGTACTAGCATCTTTAGTAGAAAAGGATCTTCAGTACAAAACAAACAAAAACACAATACTGTACAGTAAACCCCCGACTTACAAATGCTTTGAGTTACATAAAATTCGACTTACCTAATGATTTTTGCACTAAAACCATGTCCCGATTTACATAAATCTCCCAATTTATATAACATAGTTTCTGTAATAAAATAAGTACCGTAGTATTAGTAATTTCCTATGGTTATGCTTCGAGTTACATAAAAAATTCATTTTTCCTATGGGTTTGCTTCGATTTACATAAATATCATTTTCCTTTGGGGTTGCTTCGAGTTAAGTAAAAAACTCATTTTTCTTATGGGTTTGCTTTAAGTTATGTAAAAATTCATTGTTCCTGTGGATTTGCTTCAAATTAAGTAAAAAACTGATTTACACAAAAGCCTACGGAACAGACTTTTTATGTAAGTAGGGGTTTTACTGTATGAATATTTTTGGTGCTTGCTAATTTGAGACTCTTGTCCTGAATCAATATCTGCTAAGGCTTGTCTAAAAGGATGAGGAATGTGATGTTGTAGCCACGTTATCTTGCCATTATGGCCATGTACAAACAATTCTTGGAAGCAGATATTGTCCTGTTTTAGTAGCACCAACAAAGACACCTGTGTCACTAAATTAAGACTTAACTTTTCAATTTTTGTAACAGTAGCAGATAGCGCTGGCTCTTTGGCTTTGAAACAGAGATGAGCACTGAACGCTAGAGTTGGATACGACTGGCTTTTGAGCAAGGGAAACCTTTACCTTTAGTTGCTATTGATTAGACCAATGTTGGCAAACCTTGGCATTCCAGGTGTTCTTGAACTTTAATTCCCAAAAACCCTGATCAGCAGGAGTGCTGGCTTGGGCTTTTGGTAATTGAAATCCAAGAACACCTGGAGTGCCAAGATTTGCCAACACTGGATTAGAGTAATAAATATTCCGTGGACTCCAGCCCACTTTACCAGATACAGTAATACAGTAATACCTCATATAACATTAGTATCGAAAAACACTAAAATCGCATAACATTAAGGAATCTGGGGGGAAGAATTGCATCAGATAACATTAAGATCCTATGGGATGCTTCAGATAACAACCGCTAAAGCCTGTGTGGTTACAATGTATCTCTATGGATCCCATAGGATTTTAACATGCATCAGATAACACTAAAAATCATATAACACCAAGACTTGTGGAACCAGGTTTTAGTGTTATATGAGGTTTTACTGAACCAGTGGTTCTCTGTGTGAAAGAGAGATGGAGATAAGTAAACTATGAACAGTAAAGGTAGAAAAAATAAAGAGCATAAATTACAGAGATTGATAATTTCCTCATTAACAATGACCACTTACTAGTTAGGTAACATCACTGACATCCTTGCACTGGTAAGCCAATTAAGACATTTTACAAGCTTGTTTCTAAATAACAAGTTTGATTAAATAGTTTGTTGTTGACAAGAGCAGCTACTAGAATCACTGGTTCTCTGAGTCCTATTCTTTAGCAATAAGGTGTTTAGCATGAGAAAGGAAAAGACAGAATGGACTGTCCTTTGGAAAAAGCAATGGCAACTTAATACCGCACTGTATGTCAGTGTAAAATTGGACCCTTTCATCTTTTTGAGATATGTCTGTACATTTAATGTCAGTTATGCTCTGAGATGTCTGCACAATATCTGATGAAATCATAGTCTCCAGATGAAAAATTGTTATGTGCTCCTTAAAATGCCTGCAAGCTTTAAAGTAATAAAGTACATTTTTCTCAAATAATTTATGTTCAACTTTATAACCCTTTCACTCAGTTTCAATCTGGGCAACTAAATGTTCAGTTTCACTAAGGTAGTGATTTTAGTTGTTGTTGTTCAGTCGCACAGTCGTGAATTTTGAATGGAATAGGTTTTTGAAGAAAGACATAGGAAAAAAGATACTGTACATATTTCAATGTCCTGTCCTATCTCTGGGCCCTGTATTGGAAGCATGACAGTACAGTACACTGCTGCCAATAATGTTGTCTTTCTGTTTCTGCTCTATTGCCATCCATTGTATAAATACAAGTAATTAAAAGGTTATTTTAAAACATACAGTGACATATTCAGTATCAGGGAGAAGAAATACAGTTAAACTCAATCTCTTTGTTCATTTGTTCTCATTCTCCAGACACATATTTAGTGAAATCAGGCAGAGATCAAGGAAGAGAGATTGTCATGTGTCTCATCTAAGGCTGATTCTGGGCTATCTGTATTGGAAATTTCTGTGGGGCTTTTGTCACCAAGTCCAAAGTTTGCAGCTGGAATTTGTATTGCCCACCGATTCTTCCTACTTCTCCCCCCTCTGCAAAAGCAAAGATTGCAGAATTGGTGCGGAATATGCAGTTCTAAAGGTAGATGTTTAGGCATCTGACTGCAGAACCAGAGGCTGAAAATTCAATTTCCTATTGTTCCTCCAAGGAAAAAACCAGCCTAGATCAGTGATGGCAAACCTTTTAGAGACCGAGTGCCCAAACTACAGTCTCAAACCCACTTATTTATTGCAAAGTGCCAGCACAGCAACAGGAGGAAGGAAATGCTCCCATTGGGCTGCTGGGTAGAGGGGCAGAGGGAAATCTGTATTGGGGGGAGGGAGGAAGTGCACCCATTGGGTTGTTGGGCAGAGGGGTGGGGTGAACTCTGTGCTGGGGTGACTGCACAGGTGCCCACAGAGAAGGCTCCGAGTGCCACCTCTGGCACACATGCCATAGGTTCACCACCACTGGCTAAGATTGTCTTAGGCAAAGCCCATAATCATAGAATGCCCCCAAAAAGAAGGGAATGGGAATCTGCCTCTCACTGTTTTATACCTAAAAAATCCTGGACAGAGTTGCGATAAGTCAGAATCAACTTGACAGTATGTAGTTAATTAATATAAAAAAATATGAGGAAGCAAGGTGTCATTTCTTGCATCATCTCAGTGAACAAAATGGCAGTGGCTGGTCACAGAAGCTTGAAATGCTATTCTTGGAGGAAGCTTTGGTTTGTTTGAAAATGAGGGAGAGGAGAATACGTACAGCTGTTTTATAGCCATCTGTCCACCCTGTGTCTTAGAATCCTTTAATCCCTGGCAACCAGGAAAATGTCTACTAATGACCTAATAAGATCTGAGATAAATTCTAGAAGGAGTTCTATTTTTGCTCTTGTTGGACTCAATTATTCCTCTTCCCTACCTGCTTCTTTTGAATGGCTGATTGAAGTTGGGATACAGTATAAATCTCAGAACGTTTAGTGCCAATAAGATGAATCAAACTTTTATTACTCCAAGGACACTAACAGACACGTAGCTTGTAAAACTAAGAGTTATGGGAAATGACTACAAAGTGTAATAAAGGAACAACTTATGTTATCATAATTTCCATTTTATCGTCTTAAAAACCAAACATCTGACTTCATATTGAAGTCATGGAGAAATCTTGAGATATGTTCTTGGAGGAGAGTTGTCTGTTTACTTGTTTTTCCCAAAAAACTCTTTTTGAATGTTGCTAATTTGATCTTGGAGGTCCTTCAAAGGCATATAGCATATATATTGCTATATGCATTTGAAGGACCTTGGAGAACCTTCAAATGCATATAGCAGGCATTCACAACGTTTTCCCACCAAGGGCTGGAAACAGTGGTGGGCTCCAAAAATATTTACTACCACACTGTGGGCGTGGTATGGTGGGTGTGGCCAGGGGGAAGCCTGCGTTGTACCCGAATTAGGACTACTTTATTTCAAAACTTGGATGGGCAAGGCCAGCCAGAATTTCTTCTACTGGTTCTGTTGTGAACCTGCTGATGCTCACCACTGGCCGGAAAGTCCCCCCAAACTTCCCGCCAGGGGCAGGAGGTATGGTGGCTCCCTGGACTTATTTGTCCATCATTATCCGCTGTACGCAGCAGTGATTGCACGTTTCTTCAGGGTTTTTGAGAGTTGCAGATGCCTGTCATATAGCATATAGGAGCCTTGCTGATGATGCAATGGTTAAACTGCTTTCCTGCACCCAAAAGGTTGTTAGTTTGATCCTAACCAGGGCTAAAGATTGACTCAGCCTTCCATCCTCTGAGGTTGGTAAAATGAGTACCCAGCATATTTGGGGCAAAATGCTAATTAATTTGTGAACTGCCCAGGCACTAAGCACTTGAGGCGGTATATAAGTGTGATTCCTTTGCTTTGCTATAGTAGCATAGCAATAGCTGACAAAAGGTTATTTTAAGCTTGGTTCAAAACCTTTTGCTCAATTCACAGTCCACCTTGGTCAACGAAACTTAATGTCACCATTGTCTCTGTTGCACTGACAATAACCAGGATTCTCTGTAACAGAGGAACAGAGTGGGCAGTGTTCACAACAACTGGAAATCTGCCAAAAACTGGGTAGGGTAAAGAAGTGGGTTAGAGAGGGGGAAATATTTACTATGTCTTTTGTACTCTCTTTCTGCAACCCATTGCTGATGCCTACAGCTGCCACTCAAATCAGGAATCCCAGAAGAGTGGAAAGCATTGTGAGTAGACTCAAGCATCCCCTGGGCAATGGCATGCAGCCAGCTAAAACTTCCTGTCCAGAAAAAGTGCACTATGAACTTGTTGATGGGCGTTAGAGACATTTGGTGTGCATTGTTTTGAATGACAGCTCTTGCCTGCAGTTAGTAAATTTCTCTGAGATTGCTTTAGAGTTTAATTCTCTTAGAGCCAGGGGTACCCAAACTTTTCAGGCCACGGGCTAGTCATGTGGTTCAGCAGGCCTATCATGTGGTTCCTCCCACGGTGCAGGTGACGCAAGCCAGATGATTTGGTGTTGGGGGCTGGATCCGCCCCATGGGCTATAGTTTGGGCACCCCTGTCTTAAAGGTAAATATATTTTATTGCTGGGTACTCATTTTACCAACCTCAGAATATGGAATTATACTTTATTGATAGCTTTTATTGTCTTGATTTATAAAAATGTGTGATTGAGAATCAGTGTGAGAGGTACTCTTTTCATCCATCTTTAATTGCCATCATCTTGACATTTTTGGTACCAATTGTGATTTGCCAAAAAAAAAAAAATCCAACCTGGTAAATAGTGCAGCTGCTAATATTGAATATGTATTGCTGTTTAGGTTTCCCATAAGATTATTTTCTGTACTTGAAGGATGCCATACAGAATTTGGTTTCCTGAGAAACAGATTCCTTCCCAAGGGGCAGAGGTTATAATTTAGTGGCATGACGCATGCTTTGCATACACAGTCACAGGTTAAATCCCTGACCTCTCCAGTTAAAAAGGTCTTAGTGGAATGAGATGAAAAACTCTCTCCCTGAGAATAAAAAGTTGTTTCTGGTCAAAACAGACAATACTGTACTTGGTTGTTGGACCAATAACTTTAACCAGTATAAGGTTGGTTGGTACTAATCATGCCAAAATATCCTTAATCTAAAAGGAAGACAAATTCCAGAAAGAAAACAAAGCATACATTGGTTCAATTTTAAAAAACAAAGGGGTACAATCTATCCTGGAGACAGAAACTGTCTTTACTTGACATACTCGTGATGCATTGGTAGAAAAACAGTCACTGAATTGCCTTTATCCACTATCATAGATTTATAAAAGAGCAACTTTTGCAAATTGCATTAAGTTTCCATTATACTGAAAGAGTTGATCATTTCAGTAATACTGTACTGTATATGAAAATACTGTACTTCACACATCCTGCCTTTATGATTGTAATAACTTACTAACGCCAGCAGGAGCTAATCAATTAATCACTGAAATCTATTCCTGTTGAGAATGTCTTCTTTCTTAACACTCTTACACTGTGCTTTTACACACACACCCTTCTTTAGCATCATAATCTTTTAACATCAGCAGCATGCCTTGCCCATAACTTTGAAGTAATATGGAAGGGTTACTTTCTGCAGTTACAGCCAATTTTAAGGTTTAGTCTGTGTTATCAAAGTAGTAGTAATGCACAAGTTATAGAACTTGAGTCATAAGATAATGGAAATGGAGCCAGAAAACATGAAGTTCTGGATGACATTCAGGATTGTCTACAACTCTATGTGAAAATTAATTTATATGTTCAAACCAACTGCACATAGTTCATTCATCTGGGGATACCTCTTATTTCAGAATACACAAAGGAGATCACATGCTTGAATGTCATGCCTTTTAATTCCATACATGTGGAAGCATATCAAACAAAATTGCTTCTAAGCAAGTCTCATTAATTTCCAAGTTTAGGAAAAATTGTTGGGATTAATTTAAATTCAACTCTGCAACTATCCAATCATCTTGTAGTTTCTTTTGTAGAAGACAAGGTGTATTAATTTTACTGTAAAATTTCTAAGAGCTGACTGGATAGCTTGGTGCAGGAATTTTCAACCTTTTAAAGACAGGGGCCAGGTCACACTGCCTCAGACAGCTTCAGAGGCTGGATGGCCATTTTTACCCTTCCTTCACCACATGGCACTTCCTGGTGTGGTGGAGGTGATTTTTTTTTGGAGGGGGGGCACATGAAAGCTGCATCTGGCCTGTGGGCTGCAGGTTGAGATCCCTGGCTTAGTGAGTTGGAATACTCAGCTGTGAGCCTGGGGATCAGGATGTTCTTTAAGTAGAAAAGGAAATGGTTCACCATTCTCCTCTTCTTTGGAGGGCATCCTGAGACTGTGCACCTTCCACAGGACCACGCAGGCTTGCTCTTTTGGGAGGCACAGTAGGGAACTGAACTCCCAACTTCTGGCTCTGTAGCCAAATAACTAACTCACTGAGCAATCCAGACAGTTGTATTGGTAATGTAAAAGTGCTCCTTAAACATTTCATACTGTACCTAGAAAAGCCTGTTAGGGTTGCCATAGATTGTGTGCAACCTGACAACATGTAACATCAACAACAGAATAAATTGTTAATAATTTGTGCTCTTTCAGGACATTCTAAACACTTTTTTTTAAAGTTACCACTGTACTTTCAATTAATTTATGTGATTGCATAGTCTGATGAGTCTTGTTTTTCATTCTTGCAGCAGAACTTCCGCCACCTTACACCGCCATTGCCAGTCCAGATGCCAGTGGTGTTCCTGTTATAAACTGTCGTGTGTGCCAATCACTAATCAATTTGGAAGGGAAGCTTCATCAGCATGTTGTCAAGTGCACGGAGTGCAATGAAGCAACGGTAAGTGGCTTTATTGGCCTTTTGCTCTGTAGACATGTTTTATTAACCACTTTCTGTTTTGAACATGAGTATGTTAGTTGACTGCCAGGGCCTCATATACAGTAATAAAGATTGTAGAAGGTGGTCAGCCACTGTTAACTCACTTGTTAAAAGAAAGGTGTATCAAAATGATATTCTTTTTGTTTAGGCTTCCAGGAATCAAACAGGAATTAGCCATGCTCCTCCTTGTGAGACCAATCATTAACAAAATGGGAGAGGTGACGGTCAAATAATAATAATAATAATAATAATAATAATAATAATAATAATAATAATAATAATAATAATAATAATAATAATAATAATAATAATAATAATAATAATAATAATAATAATAATAATATCTGAAAACAAACAAATGGAAGGCTTCTGTTCCAAACAATGCATCTACTTCATTAATGAAGGCGGTCATTTCCATAGGCTAACCAGATTCTGAATAAATAGCTCACCATCACCACCATCACCTACTTCTTCTTCTTCAGCTTTCCGTAGTCACCATTTTAAGGCTATTCCTCACAAATCAAATAAACATCCCAACTGTCATCTTAAGGGAAACAAAGATAAGTTCCTTTTTTGGCTCCGGATTCCAGTATCCCTGACTGTCTTGGTCATGCTTGGGGAAAGTTACAATTATTTGCACAGGAAGGGCTATCTTTCTCTCCGGCTATCCCATCTATATGCGTCACCACCAGGGCCAAGACATAATCATGAGACATGCTGTTCTACCATGCATTGGAAACAGACTTGGATTGCTGTGACAGGCAGATGATCAGGCAACAGGTGTCCACTTTTTAAGATGTGTCTGACAGAGAACAGAAGTGTATTGTGTCATCAAGCTGCTAGGTTTTCAGATTAATGAAGGAATGGGGAACATTTGGTCCTCTATATGGAAGGTTGAAGAGAGGGAAGTACAAAGGTGAAGGGAACAAGGGAAAGTGAAGGCAATTTGAACTGAGCACTTATTGTTTAAACTAAGAAAAGAAGTATTTTCAGTATATGCAGATTCTGTATATATGTTACAGTGAAAACTAGTTTTCCCTAGTTAAAACTAGTTCTGACTGACTGCGTTTGTGAGAACTAGAATTAACTGAGGAAGAAAGATCCAGTTCTAGTGGAAACTGGTTTTAACTAGTCAAAACTAGCTCTAACTAAATGGCTTAGTTAAAACTAGAATTTGTTATCAAGGAAAAAGTTTCAATTAAAACCAGTTTCCAGTTAAAATGGGTTTTGACTAGTCAAAATTAGTTCTGACTAGTCAAAACTAGTTCTAACTAAACATCTTAGTTACAGCTAGAATTTCCTAATAATAATAAGTGAAAGTGCTAGGCTGTCGGAACCTCGCTTTTCCAGCCGATAAGTGAAAGTTGAAAGATTAAAGCTCCCAGTGGTTTCACATAGATGTTAAACACTGTAGAATTAATGAACACAGACACCCTTCCCCATTGGAAGGGCTTAGTTAACATGGCTGTTATTTTAAAAAAAGAGAAAAAGAGAGGTAGAGGATGAAAATCACTGTGCTAAATCTTTCTGTGGTGGTACCCTCAACCTCTACCATTCAATCCCCTATTAACTGGTATGCATATTGTCTCAGACTACATTTTAAAAAAGCCATCACAGTGCAGAAAAATTTAATAAAGCAACATCAAGTACAAAAAAAAATAAATCATGATTATCCCAAGTTCAAGCATATTCAACTATTCAAATTAAACATTAAATCATGCAAACAAAAATATGCATAGACTGTTATACAAAGACCAACCTCATACATTTTCTAACATTAAAAAACATGATATTTTGCAACCTTAGGAAACTTCCCTTTCCTGACTCTTAATTAGGTAAAAAGCCAGTTACTTTGCTTGAAAGCTTGTTGTATCCAACTCTAGGATTCAGTGCTCATCTCGGTTTTTTGCTAAAGAGATAGTGCTGTCTGAGTTTGCAGACATTTCAGTGGACTTGTGGCAGACATAAGGGTCTCTCAGTTTGTCTTGTATAGCATATTGTTGCCATGTCATCCCATAATTATAATTTCAGGAGTAATTTAACAAAACACACACACACACTGACATTTACAGATTTAAAGGCTAGGTTGTACAGCCACAAGCAAACCACACTTTAATGCAGGAAATGTGGAGCATGCTCATTTCTCAGTGTAAACTGCAACTTATATGATTTCCCACCAATAGCTAAGGCTGCAACTTATGAGTCGCTTTGGTGAGTGGGAGGCCATACAAATGTTGTACCTCGCTAAAGAGCACAATGTGTTTCACAGGATGGCTCTTTAAGCGAATTTGCGCTTTAAGTGAAACACCATTGTAAGTGACCAGTAGTGACTTCTGGGGGGGGGGGGATTGAGAACCCCAATTTATTTTGTTAAGCGAGTTTTTGGTTGGATTTATTTGTTAAGCGAAGCAATCATTCAGAGAAAATTCTGCTTTTTAAGCGAGTTACTCTTTAAGCGAGGCGCTCTTTGTGCGAGGTTTGACTGTGAATAAATGTAATCTCCCACCAATAGCTAAGGCTGGTGGGAGTTGTAGCCTAGCATTATATCTGTAGAGGTAAAGGCCACCGTTGCTCGAAAGCAAATTGTACCCAACTCTAGGGTTCAGTGCTCATCTCTGTTTATAGCTAAAGTGCCAGCGCTGTCTGCATATGCAGACGTGTCCATGGACATGTGTCAGGCATGCCTGTACAGAACGCTGTTTACCTTCCCACCAAATTTATCTACTTGCAATTTCTTGCTTTCAAACTGCTAGGTTGGCAGAAGCTGGGACAGAGATGGGAGCTCACTCTATCATGCAGTACTTTGGTATCGAACTCCAACCTTCCAGTCTTCAAGTTCAACTTCTTAACCACTTGAGCCACATTCCTTATTCCTATTTTACCCTTAACTCCTTGTTTTGTAAGAGATATCCTATAAATTTTCATCCATCTTAAACCTGACAGCTGACATACCTGTTCGCCCACCTTGACTAATTTAATTTAATTTCTGGTCAGTGTTTTCCATAAGAATACAATAGTCCAGCTGTTTTCATGATCTTGAGAACTGGTGACCCTTATCTCATCCCTTGTACTTTACTTGATCATTTTTTCCATAGCAGCAACTTATTCACAGAAGTCTTTCTTCCAAAAAAGGTGTGTGGCTTCCTATTGACATTTTATTTAAAAGTTAAACATTTTTATTGCAACTTGAAAAGTTGTATACCATGTTGAGAGAGCAGATCACCTGTAAGACAGTTTTAGCCATCCTTAATTTTAAAAAAATAATTGTACATATAAGATCTCCCAAATATTTATGCACATTTACCTTAAACAAAATAAAATGTAAATATTGCCTCTATAGTCTCTAGTGGAGGGTATAGATGGTCACCTGAATAAAAATCGATAAAGAGTAGTTTTTTAAAAGCAGTCACAAAATATATGACATATATCTCAGGTTGTTTAAAATGTCAGCAGGTGAAAAACACTGACTTTGCTAAAAGTAATACTATGATTCTCTTCTTAAAGCTGTATACTTCTGTTGCTCTGTTTGAATCACTGTATTTGGGTTGTGGGCTTTTTTCTGTCTTCTTTTGACAGTGAGTGCATTTGTTATGTAATTTCTTTTTCTTGTTTTATGTAGCCAATCAAAAACCCTCCTTCAGGGAAAAAGTATGTTAGATGTCCATGTAATTGTCTACTTATCTGTAAAGATACTTCACGGAGAATAGGATGTCCAAGGCCCAATTGGTAAGAGCTAAAAAGTTACAATTTGTGGTTTTTAATGTTGATTTATGAAAAACATTTGAACAATCACAGTGGTATAAATTACATAAACAACTAAATAAATGTTGGCCCAAAAAATCTAGAGTGGAGAGACAAAATATTGTTTCATTTTAAAGACTAGCAGATTTTATTTCCCAGTGAGCTCATACTGAAATACATCTGTTGCTGAAATCTAGCAGTGAGCCAGAAGTGGAGCAGGTCCACTAATAGTAGAAGTTGCTGAGGAATTGACTACCACATTCCCGATTCTAGACACCTGCTCTAGTTGTGACTGACTACTTGGCTTTAGCCTTTTAGTCTGTAAAGTGCTGCAATATTTTGCTTTTTGCCCTCTTCCCCCTTTGTTTTTGCAAACATGCTAAAAATGACTAATATGACTACAGTATTTCTTTGGGAAAACGTGAATGAATATTCTGTTTGCTTATTTATCTTTTTAGTTTCTCACATAAATCTGTGTTTGACAGCTTGTATAAAACTTCAACAGACATTAAGACATATGTATTTATTTCAACCACTATCAACATTTCCAGTGGAACAGTTTACTATGAAGCTTGATGAATACTGTATAATAAAGCAAGCAAGATGGGTGTCTGCTGTACAGAACAAAAAGATTAGGTTTTATATTTGGGGAAAGAATCTGAAAATTTTGCACAAATAGTAAGCTGATGGTGTTTCTGAAGGAAGTTATTCAATTGGCAACTTTACTAGATTTGCCTAACAATAATAAATAACCCATCCTCCTTCTGTCTATCAACAGATACTTCTTAAACATGCCAAATGCATTCTATCAGAATAATGAATACTGTATCAATTTAATTCTACATAACAAAGTAATAATATGAATAAAAAATACACTATCATTGCCTGTTGATTCAATGGAACTCCTAGTTTAGTGTAGCGTAATACAGTAATGTAACCCTACATGTTTCCTCAGAAAGTAATTTCCAGTGTGTTCAGTTGGTTTTACTCTTTAGGAAGAGTGGCTGGGATTGCAGCCCAAATGAACCAACTTAATACTCAAATGCAGTGTAACAAATTTAAGAACAGAAATTAAATATTTTAATGCATTGTATTCAGGAGAAACAAAATAAACAAATTTATTTATGCACACTGCAATTTTACAAAGGTCCTTTGCTATCTTAGCATTGAACCAATATTAAGTAGGTGTGTCTGGTGGGTTCCTGCTTTCAAAACTGGCAAACACCTAATCCTGTCAGAATAGCTGCATTGGTCTTTTTTTTAGGGTGGCCAGCAAAAGAGTGCTTCCCCCTTTTCTTGACCAGGGCAGTCTTCTGCCCAAGGTGCCTCACAGTTAAGTTACCTCTAGATACAGTGCACCCTAGCACCAAGAAAAGCAATTAGAAAAGGAGGTGGATGGTCACTTCCAAGCATAGGGATAAACAGCTTCAATGATGCAGATGCCACTATTTTAGTTTTTTGGCTTCAGGCTGTTTGGGGAAGACTGTTACTCCAAGGCAGTGTCAACAGCCTAAGTATCCCTGTTCGCTACGCAAGGCAATATATTTTAAAGAGCAACTTGGATTGTTTTCAAAGTATACAGGATTCTCATAGTCTGAAAGTATGAGTATGCCCACACCAATACATCTTTATTAATTTCATGTTTTTAACTTTTCAACGTTAGCATGTCTTTTCTGTGTCTGATAATGCCATTTTGGGTTTTATTGTTGGATCTGGCCCAATTTAGGTGGGCCAAATTAAACGATTAGATACCTAATTATTGGGACTCTTTTCCAGACCTACATTGAATGATACAGCATATTCTCTTTTCTTCCTACAGTAGACGCATCATTAATCTTGGTCCTGTTATGCTGATTCCAGAAGAACAGCCAGCACAGCCTGCCATACCTGCTCAGCCAGAAGGGAGTAGAGTGGTTTGTGGGCACTGTGGAAACACATTCCTTGTAAGTAGACTCAGCAAATACCATACAAAAGGACTAAACTGCTTTCTTCATGGCCATCATATACCAAAGACGTTGTCAGGAGATAAACCTTGTTCTGTCTTGGGAATACCCACTCTGTAGGATTCATTTTAATATGCATAGTTGTTCCTTCCAATACAAAATTGGGCCCTTATAAATGCAAGCTTTTCATCTAACATTCTGGTTTTCCTTGTGACTCATGTTGGTGCATCTGTGATGGGTGGAGAGGGGCCATCACATACTGGCAGAGTGTGGAGTCTGAATGGAGAAGGTCCCAGGTTCAGGCCCAGTCATCCTCAGTTAAAATGCTGAGGTAGCAGATGATGCGAAAGATATTTGCTTAGATCAATCAGAATACAGTATACAATACTAGGCTAAATTGGCAAAAAGTTTGAGGCAGGTTCTCGTGACCCTTTCATAGTTAAGACTTTCTCAATCATGTAGTAGGCTTATCTTCCACTGAGGTTTTCAGTTTACTCCTGTTCACACAGAATGTTCTTGCTTGCTCATGTAGGGAAATGACAAAGCCATTGGGAACCACAGTGGGTGGAGGGTGCTTTAATTTTCAAAAGTTGCTGCTTCCGGTAAAATCACCCTGCTGGCAGTGATAAAAGGGATCCCAAAATAACTTCAAGACATTCAAGTGAATCAGAAATGTTTAATTTCCAAATAAAAAATAATTCATTTCAGCTGTTAATGTCATAATCTTTATGTAAATTAACCTCTGGCCACACCTAAATCTGAGGAAGCTGTTTTTCTAACCACATCACATTTCAGTAAAGGATTAGATGTAGACAAAGAAATAGAAATTTAGACATGATCACTGAATACAGATTTAGCCTATGGTGTTTGAGATATTTTCCCTGAAAACATAGGTCTGCAGTTTGAATGTAGTCTTGTATTCAATCTTTAGCTTGTGTGCCCACACTTATATGGGGTTACCATCAAAATGTATTTTGACAAACTTTCAGCATACCCAAAAGACTATGGCTAAACTGGTGACTGAAAGAGAGAACATATTTTCCTTCTTTTAACACTAGCTACCAGTCATTTTTTTGATATAAATCCACTTCTGGACACAATTCAATCTATAAAGTCCAATACAATTTGCAGAGGCCCATACAGTATTCTCCTGTTTGAACTTGCCTGAGTTGAGACTTTTGGGAAAGGCCCATTTTACTCCTACCAGCTTCAGATACATTTGGTAGAATGCTAATGAAAGACTTCTTGGTGGTAGCTCCTGGAGCAACTTTTCAAAAGCTAGAGTGGGCTTCTCCCTATTGTCTATCACCAGCAGGGGAAGATGTTTTTATTTTGTGTGGCTATAGTAACTATTTAATTGTTGAGGAAAGGGATGTTAATCTCAATCCTATTTTTTTCTCTTTATTGTCCAAAATCCTGTTGTGTATCTTACACCTGTTGGAAAGGTGATGGCATCATCAGCAAGGAGAGGTTTTTTTTTTTTAAATAATTAAAGACTTCTTCCTATGGTTCCCTGACTCTCATTGTGTATTCTTCAGTTGCAAAAGATCTCTTAGCAACACCAAGTGTTGATAATAACTGAAAGTTATTTTTACAAATTGTAAAATGTGGGCCATGTCAAAATCCACCAATTTAGGAGGGTACAGATCTAGCAGTAACATATGACACTGTGCAGAAAGAGGGAACATCTTCCATGTCTAGGCCAGACGTGAAATTACCAAAATGAAGGCATCCTTTGATGAGTTCATTCTGCAGTTCCTTTTGCCTGAACTACAGGGAGAAAGATTAGCTGGCAACACAAGGTTCCTATTACCAGAGTTCGTGTGATTGTGGTTTAAAAATACTGTACCAGTTTTCAAGGAGAGAGCTGCACTCCTCATTACCACCTGCGGAGGAATGGCTACAACATTTGAGGACTGAGTTATAATGTTAAGAATATGTATTCCTTATTTGCTTACCTTTTATATATTTTATGTATTTAAGATAATTATTGGGTTTTATCAATACAATTGGTGCTGTATATTTAGTGTTGTACCATACAACAAATAAATGAAATAAATGACTTTCATGGCTTCCACTCAATGAAATGGATTACGTGCAAGACAGATAAGCCACAGGACAGAAGGAAGAAGTCTTATATTACCAAAAATTTCTCCTGGTGGGAACATCTTCACCCTTCCACAGGTGTAAGCTTCCCCAATAGGAATAGATTGTATAACTGTACCAGCACTTTTGTATATTTTCACTTGTTTCTGTATATCTATTAAATTTGCTTTGAGCAACTTTATATTTCATGTCTAGAAAAAGTCTACATATAAATCAAATCTATAAAAAAGTGGATTTTGTTCCCAAGTATTTTAATATTCTACTAGATACTATTGAAACTAAGTAAATCACTGCTCTTCTGGAAATAAAATGAATTTTAGTAATGTTAACTAGCTATACTGTTTTGTCCTTGTTAGATGACATGATTCACCTAACTTCCCTTGTGCCTCTGCTTTTCATTTCATAAGTAATGTTAATGCAATCAGTTATATGATAATGTGTAGGACAACCTTGTAACTAAAAAGTCATGGGAAGTTATTTTGTACAGAAATCCCAAGAGTGTAGGGATAGTGCCAAGAAAAGGGCATATCAGCGATGGAGAAAAATAAGGAACATGGTCTGTGTGAAGCACAAGAAGTAAATATTTGTCTGTGATCCCTAGTGACATGGAATGAAAATAAACATTTTCGAAGGAACTTTTCCAATCCTTTTCCCCTTTTTTTATTTCAGTGGATGGAACTGAGGTTCAACACTCTGGCAAAGTGTCCACATTGCAAAAAAATGTAAGTTCTATTAACCTTAGTACTTCCACAGTTCAAATATTAGCCCTCAATTTTGTGGTAGAACTGTGCTCTTATTATCTCAAATTATTGATAATAAATGTCAGCAGTCCCTTCTCTGTTTATTTCCCGCTTTCTGAGGCAAGAACTATTGATAATTCTTTTTAAAATGTTTAGATGGTGATACAGGTATTCTGATGAGAAATAGATTTTCTGTAGTGGGAGTTATTAAAATAAAGAGACCCCAATTTTTAATATTCTTGAAATGTAACCATTTCATACTGAATAAAAAGATATATCAAAGTGGCATATTTGGGCACAAAGTGCCACAAAGTACAATTTTTAATGACATGAAAAATGTAGCTGCTACCTTTCTCAGTGCAACAATTAACTTAAACTGTAATATCAAATACATTGATAAATTAATTGACCAATGCTGTTATTTAAATATTGCTGTGGAGATCATTTATAATATATCATCCTAGTGTAGGTGTTTAGTGATACAGTACTTCTCCTAAAAGCTTAAAGCTATCATTGTCCCACTGGAAAACTCATCTTTTATTGTCTCTTAGGTCGTACAGTAAATAAATACTTTCTTTTCCCATCATTAATGTTTTTGTGTCCCTACACTTCAAAAAGCAAAATTCTCCAGAGGACAAAAGCTTCAGTTTAAAGAGAAAAAAAATTATTGCTGGAGCAAAGAAATTTAGTCCACAGTTCAACCCTACTCAAAATATTTCTTCCGTGTCTAGGCCAGACATGAAACTGCCAAAATAAAGGCACCTCTTGGTGAGATGTACCTTCATACCTTAACTTCTACCTTATAAGAGTTGGATATGACTTTGATGATTCCCTGAAGAGCAAAAACTCAGTTTTCCTGGGACTAAGTCCTTTAAAAACCCAAGAATTCTCTAAGCCAAATACATATCTGTTGCAGTGGACTAGTTGGGGTACATTGAAAGAGCCTCCTCGAAGATTGTGGTATTTATGAACAACATTCGGCGTACGCTGGACAATGGCCACCTGTGCCAGAATGAACTGCAGAATGAACTCACTGAAAGGTGGCTTTATTTTGGCAGTTTCACATCTGGCCTAAACACAGGAGCAGAAGAAGTGGACTAGTCAAGATATCTATGTCACCATAGATACTACTGTACTGCAAATCTGCTAATTTTCGTATGCACTTCATTTTAGCTTTTTCACTAGCAATATATAGCGAGTAGGAGGAATAGAGGGATTATGCTTCACTGTTTTAACAGATGTTTTAATTCATTTAAATTATATACAGAACAGTTGTAAACCTGAGACATTATGCTAAAGCCTGCACCGAGGGACTTACTTTCTAGTTTGTAAAGCAAGAATTCCTTAGAGTAGTAAAGCTGCTTAAACCAATCAAACTGAAAACATTCCAACAAGATTTGTTTTTAAAAAATCTAATCACATGCTAGGCTTGCTGTGTTTTTTTCTGTCATTTTAATTAACTTGAGCTGTGGAGCTTCTGGTCAGCCACATGACAGCTTACTGGTTCTAGAGATGTTACTACTGCTATGAATTTTGCTGGGGTATAAGTAACTAAATATATGACTAATCATAACAAGGAAGACTACACAGTGTTCACAGAATAGATTTTGAAACCCTAGTTTAGAATCTATTAAGTCTAAACTGCTATTATATATTGTACAGCATTTAATAACCATCAATATGGTTATGCCAAAACTCACTTAGCATTTTATTTTGGTTCTGGTTTAATGTTCACTTGCAGTTCATCTGTTGGATGTGCACTCCCACGAAGACGGTGCTGTGCGTATATTACAATTGGAATGATATTTATCTTCATTGGAGTCGGATTAACTGTGAGTAATGATAATGATATCTAATATCATTATTCATACCCTGCAGTTCAGCAGACTTAGTGGTATTTTGTTAGCTAATGGGTTCTCAAAAAAAAAAAAAAAGTCTAGAGAACAGTGCTTCTGGCTCCAAATAATAAGGCTGTGATAAGGGAATATTGCAAAATATATTTTAAAGCAGTGGTGCCCAAACTAAGGCCCGGGGGCCAGGTGTGGCCCCCGACACCAATTCATCCGGCCCACGAAGCCCTCGTCGCTCCTGGGATCGGAAGTAAAACGTGCATTTTACTTCTGCTTCCAGGAGCAACAAGGGCTTCGTGGGCTGGATGAAATGGCGTCGGGGGCCGCACTCGGTCTCCAGGCCTTAGTGACCAGCTCCTTGAACCACATGATCGGCCCACGGCCTAAAAAGTTTGGGTACCCCTGTTTTAAAGCTTTATTTTTACATTTCAGGCTATCAAATATATCCTGAAACAAAGCAATACAAAAAAAAGAAAAAAGAAAGCTTCTTTGTGTCAGTGACAAAGGCCCTCTACTATGACTTGAAACATGAGTCTGCCCAAAAGAATCTAGGTGGAGCAGACTATTGTGATTTAAAATGCCATGTCCTCTATAGATGCGGTTCCCTGCATGAATACAGCCCATCCACATATGTTCTTCTTTCTGCTGGCTTCTAGAGGGCAGTGGTAAATTTAGCACTTCTAACCCATAGATTTCCTAAAGAAAAAGGGCTTACAGCAGTCCCTTATTCAAAGATGTGGGCTGATGCTTGGTATAGTTATGTTTATACCTCTTCAATCACAGGCTATCCACACACATTCATTGCAAAATGTATTTTGTTTGCCTTAGAAAAAAATCTTCTATGCTTTCTACTTGCAAGAAAGGCTTAATACTCACTACCTTGCATATGTTAACAGGAAGCAAGAAAATACAATAAAATGCCAAGCACTTGTGGTTTCTAGCTTTTTACTTTTATTCTGATAGAAGAAACACAAAAATGAGCAGATGTTCCCAAGTAGCTATACATTTCTACATTTTCATTTAATCTGGATTCTCAGATGCATGAATACAGTAAAACACTGATTTACATATGCATCAATTCACATAAAAATTGACTTACATAACGATTTTTTGTGGAAAATGCATCCCGTTTTACACAAATAAATTGTTTTACATAAGGGGTTTCCTTGCATCTTGTAATTCTAAAATGACAACACTACCATTTTAAACTCTAAAATCGCAGCCCCATGACATTTAGAATTAAAAATTCCACTCCGCGCCACCCAGCCCCACCACCAGAAGTCACAAGACATTACTTACCGTGGTGGTGGCGGAGGCACCGCCAACGGTTGCAGCAGTTTTGCCACGTTTTCCAGAATCCCCACTGCTTCTACCGGCACTGGTGGAGTGCAGAGGGCATATCCACTCGGTTGCACTCTTCATCCGAGGTTTGTCCGCCACGGGCTTTGGCTGGAAGTGCGCGTCAGGCAAAGACCGCTCCATCCCACTCTGTCCAATGTGCGTTCCCAGCTAGAGCGCGCCGTGTGGGGGACCTCGGACAAAGAGCCGAACCAAGCTGTTATCGCCCGATGCACATTCCCTGCTGGAGCGTGCGGTGGGGAGGCCTCGGACGCGGAGCATGACTGAGCAGATGTGCCCCCTGCGTTCTACTGGTGCCAGCAAAAGCAGAGGTGACAGCAGCAGCAGCGCTGATGGTGGCAGCGGTTCCCACTCCCCCGACAGGCAGACAAACCGCTTAGGAGGAAGCAGCAGCATAGAAAAGGTAGGTAGCTTGCTTCGTTATTCCCTATGTGCTGATTATTTTCTGGATTATTTTTGGTCCGGTCAGGAGTTTTTTATTTTTTCAGTGTATCCCTATGGGAATGCATCGGTTTACGTAAAAAACCGTATTATGTAAAAAGTGACAGAACAGACTTTTAACATAAATTGGGGTTTTACTGTACTTTGAATCTGCCCTTAACATGGCCACTGCAAGAGGTAGGGTGTGGAGCTACAACTTTCTCTGCCCAGGCTTTCGAAATAATTTCTGAGTTAATAAAAAGGGCTTAAACAGTACAGTAATAGATCTCAAATACAGTAATACCTCATATAACATTAGTATCGAATAACACGAAAATCGCATAACATCAAGGAATCTGGGGGGAAGAATTGCATCAGATAACATTAAGATCCTATGGGATGCTTCAGATAACAACCGCGAAAGCCTGTGTGGTTACAATGTATCTCTATGGATCCCATAGAGGATCAGATAACACGAAAAATCATATAACACGAAGACTTGTGGAACCAGGTTTTAGTGTTATATGAGGTTTTACTGTACTGTATAAAATTTGAATAGGACTGACTGAAATAAATTAATCCAGAAGTTAATGTAACTGAATCAGATAGCTGTATGGACTCAGATTGAATTTTTATAGTGATATTTCAATAGACATACACATAAGCCTGAAATATTTAATTATACAAGAATTAATTATGTTTTTCTTTTTCTTATTTTTAATAGGTTGGTACTCAAGATTTTGCCAGGAGTTATCATGCCACATACGTTTCTTGGGTTATCGCTTACCTTTTAGGCTTAGTCTGCCTAATTAGAGCCTGCTACTGGGGAGCCATAAAAGTTAGTTATCCAGAACACAGTTTTGCATAGATCCTAATGGTGTCTTTTAAAAAAAGGCACTGACTCTAGAATGATCTGAAGATATTATGAGCTAAGTAATTTAAACCTCTTTTTCATGTTAATGTTTCCATTCTGTTACAAATAATTTTAAGGCTGGGGATCCTTCTAAGAACAAATGTTCTTTGCACTACATTATATGCAAATAGGTTGTTTTGCTGCTAGATTCCCAAGCTCTGAATACTTAAGCTTTGTTTACATTACCATACACCTATCTTTATTAATGATTGTTAAATTCAAATCAACTCTACAGAATTTATTTTTCTCTGTATTAAGCATCTCTCTGAAACATTTGGAGATGAGTATGCAAAAGCAAGAAGTGTTTATAGATGTTTCTACAATTGCTTCACATGTGTATGTACACTGTAAGAAAACTGTCAAAGCAGCTGCTTTACATTTTTAAGCAATAAGCTTTCTGCTTGAACTGCTTACTGTATCTTTTCCCTAAAATCAGAATGACAATGTGTGTGCATCTTTTTTTAACAGTGGAGCTTTTGCTTGGGAGACATTATTGTAAATACAGTATGCTTCCAAATTTTTAAGTGGAGAGATGCAGTATTTTGGTAGTCCAGTTTAAGAAAAAAGTTCATTTATCCATCATGGAAATTCAAACTTGGCTACTCTTTTTTTCTAGGACCTTGGGACTTAACATTTTTTATCTTTTTACAGGCAAAGCCATGATTGGATTGATGGGACTTATCTCCAGTTATTTGTATGAGTTCCTTTACAGGGTCTAAGTAAGGGAAATATTTGATATTAGTCGTTTTATACATTTAGATGACTAGAGGGTGAGGTTGGATTACCTCTTAGCTTGTTTTAGTGTTTCTTTTCCATTATGGGAGAATAATTCTCTGATCACTACAAAGAGAGATATTATAGCTTTACAGTAACTGATTTCAAATGGAAATGAAGTGAACAGATATTCTAATCAATCTGTCAATATATAGCAGGTCAGCATAATAGTAACAAATTACATTGCAAAATTTGAAGACACTTTTCTCAAGGTCTGTTCTCAGCCTGATTATGGGGACCAGTTGTTGCACTGCCCAGCTATGAAGTCTTACACAAAAATGTTTTTTTTCTAGATTCTGGAAGAATAGCCAGAACAGTTTAGATTACAATAGTCATTAGATTATGGGGTTAAGAAGGTAGATACTGTATGTATGTTTCAGGATTGTGTATAATATTTCCAATTATCTGTATTCCTGCTCGGAGGTAAAGGGATGGTTGGATGAGAATTTGGAGCACAATAAATGTATCCTTAAAACGATAAATTAAAATATTTGTATAATGTTAAATGTACAAAAACAGTAGCTCAGGATTACCATGTACCTTTTAAAATACATTAATAAATATTATTATTCAAAATTATTATTTCTTGGCATAATAGTTTTCACTGTGGTAAACCGAAGGGTTTGATGTTATAAATCCCTACTTTGGTCTTGGAGCTCCATATTATTCAAAGATACAGATTCCAAAATGTGAAAAGTAGCAATGCAGCATGAGCAGTGTCATGGGAGACAAGTAAAATGTTATTTTAATTATTTTTTATTTGTTCTATGCTAATTAATTTTGTGAATCACCCAGAAAGTGCACTAAGCATTATGAGACAATATATAACTGTAATTAATATTGCTATTAATAATAATTAACTAGACAGAGTTGTATAGTATTATAAACAAATTGCACCCATTCTGCTCTTTAGGACATGATATTATTTTATTCTTCACCCAAATTCACATTAGGAAGCATAACCATGGACATGACTGAAAATGTACTTAATTTCCTCTTAAACATGAAGCTCTCCAACACTCATAAAATTGTTTGTTAATGTATTTAATCCACTGCACCAACAGAAAATGCAACTTAGATGCAAAAGAGCAGGATGACAGGTTTTCCAAATAAATACATTAGATGGAATTAATATTTGCTGCCAATTATATCAGGCTTACAATTTCTACAATACTTTCTATGTAATCATCCAGATTATCATGCTCAATTCCCCTTTTGGAGTATACAGTACTGGATTTTCAAAACCACCCAGCCATGCTCCATTCTTATTAATGTATCTTCACACAGGGAACCTGACAGTTGTGGGATAGTCATTAGTACTGTTCTGAAGGTTTTGTGACAGTAGACATTTTTACTCACATATGATGCTTTTAGAATAAAAATGATTACTATAAATCAGTGTTTCCCAAATGCTGGTATTTGGACTTCAGTTCCCAGAAGCCTAAGCCAGTATATTGACTGATCAGTGCTTTGGGGAACTGACTTAAGCTTCTGGGAATTGAAGTCCAAACACCAGCATTTGGGAAACACTGCTATAAATGTTTCCTGATAAATTGTCAGGATAATTAGCTTGGGTACCAAACACTAACTGAACACAGTGAAGAATTCCAATTGTCACCTTTGATAGAGAACCTAATCCTCAACTTTTTCTTCCATGAATTCCATGTAGTGGGATACACTATTTCCTCCTAGTACTCTTACCAGCAAGCCAGCTGCATCCTTTCCTAGACAGAGAAGACCTGCCATTGTTCACACTCTAGTAACAATACATTTTCTGTAAGAGCCCTGGTGGAGCAGTGGTTAAACTACTGTACTGCAGCCTGAACATTGTGAGTTTCATCCTGACTAGATATGAAGGCTGACTTAGCTTCTATCCTTCTGAGGATAGTAAAATGAGCATCCAGCATGTTGGGGACAAAATGCTAATTAACTTGTAAACTGCCCAGAGAGTACACTAAGCGCTATGGAGCTGTATACAAGTGTAATTGCTATGTGTCCCATAGACTACTCAAAAACAATTATTTTGTTCAAAATATGGGAACAATGTGCTGGTATCTTTTCAGAACCAGGTGATCTTTAAATTTTGTCACATTTTAATGACTTTTTCACAGCTATTATTTCAGAAGTTGTACTCAGATATCATGTAGCTACATGAGGGAAGAAGACATGCGGCTACAGCCATTGTCCGGGACCACCTCCGGCTGCTTTCCAAGCACCAGTGGTGAGGGAAAAAGCCGCGTGGCCACAGCCATCGTCCAGGACCACCTCCTGCTGCCCTCCAAGCACCAGAGGTGAGGGAAGAAGCCGTGTGGCTGCCACCATTGTCTGGGACCACCTCCGGCTGCTTTCCAAGCACCGGGGGTGATGGAAGAAGCTGCGCAGCCGCAGCCATCATCTAGAACCACCTCCGGCTGCCCTCCAAGCACCAGAGATGAGGGAAGAAGCCGCGTGGCAGCAGCCATCGTCCGGGACCACCTCTGGCTGCCCTCCAAGCACTGTAGGTGAGAGAAGAAGCCGCGCAGCCGCTGCCATCATCCAGGACCATCTCCGCTGCCACCACCACCACAAAACTACCCATCTTCACAAGGACGGCTGGGGGGGAAGGGAAGCAGCCACAGAAGAGCAGAGATACCTCTAGCCATATCTCAGTGACTGGGAAAGGAGTAGCTGCAAGCATATGATAAGTAATTGATCTACAGTACTGTAGTTGACTTAATATAGTAACTGATATAGCGACTTTACAAGTACTGTATCTGATTTACATAGTGACTTGATATAGTGAACTTACAGTAGACTTGATATAATGGAATTTCTTTTTCATTATTATTATTATTATTATTATTATTATTATTATTATTATTATTATTATTATTATTATTATTATTATTATTATTATTATTATTATTATTATTATTATTATTTCGATTTATATGCCACCCTACTTGGTGAAAACCAACTCAGGGCGGCTTACATCATAAAATTGAATACAATACAGTATAACAAATCAAAAATGAAAAATCACAGCATAGTACACAACATAAATGAAACACAATATAATCAAAATACAGTCCATAATCACAATACAATTCATATCTAATACAAAGAAAATAATCATACAGTAAGCAATACAGTAATGTACAATACAAAACACTGTCCCGCTACCCATCCACATCCCCCCCAACACCTGCCATCAGTCCCGATATGGCTGTGGCGAACACCCACCCCCTATCCCCAGGTAGTCTCTGGGAGCTGGCGGGGCAAATCAACTCCCCCGGACAGGTGTTTCGAGTCCGGGGGAGGTCGAGACGTCTGCGCGGGTTGCGTGGGCTGGCGGCGTTTTTTCCGGCCGTGGCTCCTGTGGCGCTCTCTTTCCAACACCCCCAGACAAATGTTCATATAGCTGTTGTCTTTATTGCAATATGTCCCCGCCGCAGAAGGTCTTTTTGTCGGCTCCAGGGCCAGGGAAAGTGGTCCCGGAGGAGGCGGGGGCGGCGCCTCACTGCCCGCAGCTGCCGCCGTCTTCCTTCCTCTCCGGACCAAGGTGAGGGGGCCCGGAGGGAGGGCAGGAGCGTCTTCTCGCCCCCGCCGCCGAAGGTCTTTTTTGTCGGCTCCGGGGCCGGGGAAAGTGGTCCCGGAGGAGGCGGGGGCGGCGCCTCACTGCCCGCAGCTGCCGCCGTCTTCCTTCCTCTCCGGACCAAGGTGGGGGGGCCCGGAGGGAGGGCAGGAGCGTCTTCTCGGCCCCGCCGCCGAAGGTCTTTTTTGTCGGCTCCGGGGCCGGGGAAAGTGGTCCCGGAGGAGGCAGGGGCGGCGTCTCACTGCCCGCAGCTGCCGCCGTCTTCCTTCCTCTCCGGACCAAGGTGGGGGGGGCCCGGAGGGAGGGCAGGAGCGTCTTCTCGGCCCCGCCGCCGAAGGTCTTTTTTGTCGGCTCCAGGGCCGGGGAAAGTGGTCCCGGAGGAGGCGGGGTGGCGCCTCACTGCCCGCAGCTGCCGCCGTCTTCCTTCCTCTCCGGACCAAGGTGGGGGGCCCCGGAGGGAGGGCAGGAGCGTCTTCTCGCCCCCGCCGCCGAAGGTCTTTTTTGTCGGCTCCGGGGCCGGGGAAAGTGGTCCCGGAGGAGGCGGGGGCGGCGCCTCACTGCCCGCAGCTGCCGCCGTCTTCCTTCCTCTCCGGACCAAGGATGATGACTTCTTACTTCACATATAACTTCTAACTCCATATATCCAGCACTAATTAGCTCAACTTTTAGTCTGATACTGTTTTAAACTGTGATAATTTGCATGATAATAATTTGTTTTAAACTGTGCTAACGTGTATAATGGGAGGATACTGACGTAGAAACCGGTAAACCACGTCAGGAAGTTTGCCAAGACTATTGACCAAAACAAAGGGGCAATTTAGATGAAACAGGATGCTTAGCACATCAGATCGGAAGGGGATGGAAGGAAAGGGGGAGGAGAAATACAGTGTTATAAGGAACAATACTGTATAGGTACATGGAGTGTAAGTTCTATGAACCAAGGAAAACTGGAAGTGGTAAAAAAAAGGAAATGGAAAGAATAAGCATTGACATCTTGGGAATCAGCGAGCTAAAATGGACAGGGATGGGCAAATTCAGCTCTGGAAACCATCATATCTACTACTGTGGCCAAGAAAACCTCAGAAAAAACGGAGCAGCCATAATTGTCAATTAATGAGTGAGAAAAGCAGTAATGAGATATCAGAAAATAAAATAAACAAAATAAAATAAAAATAAAATAAAAAACACTGTAGCACTTTAAAGATTAACTGCTTTATTTTTATTGTTTGCTTTTGTGGATCAAGTCCACTTCCTCAGACAAAGAGTGAAACTTACAGGCATGGTTTTTATACACCAAATTCAGGGGGTCAAAGGGAGATGGGTGTGGTCAAGGAAGATGACAGACAAGCACAACAATAATCCAAATATACGCACCAACCACTGGTGCAGATGAAGCTACAGTTGATTAATTTTATGAGGACCTACAACACCTCATAGAACAGACACCAAGAAATAATCTTCACATTATCATAGGAGACTGGAATGCCAAAGTAGGAAAACAAAAAGTAAATGGTACAGGCAAGTTTGGTCTTGGAACACAGAATGAAACAGGGCAAAGATTGATAGAGTTCTGCCAAGAGAACGCACAAGTCATAGCACACGCCCTCTTCCAGAAACACAAGAGGTGACTTTACACATGGAAACATCACCAGATGACCAACATCAAAACCAGATTGATTACATATTCTGCAGCCAAAGATAGAGAATCTCCATACAGTCAGCAAAACATGGTAGAGGTGTGGAACAGATTTAATGGCTTGGACCAGATAGACAGAGTGCCATAAGAATTATGGACAAAGATGTGGGACATCATGCAGGAGGCAGCAAGGAAAACCATACCAAAAAAGAAAAGAAGCATAAGAAAGCAAAGTGGCTGTCTGACAATGCTCTTAAAATAGGAGAGGAAAGAAGGGATGCAAAAGGCAAAGGAGAAAGGAAAAACACAATCACTTGAATACAGAATTTCAAAGAAAAGCAAGGAGAGATAAGGAAACTTACCTAAATGAACAATGCAAAGAAATAGAGGAAAACAACACAAGAGGCAAGACTAGAGATCTTTTTAAAATTGGTGAAATCAATGGAACATTTTAAGCAAAAATGATCATGATAAGGGACAAAGATGACAAGGAGTTAGCTGAGGCAGAAGTCATTAAGAAAAGATGGAAAGAGTACACAGAGGAACTCTACAAAAAGGTCCTAACTACCCCTGATAATCACAATGATGAGAACACTGAACTTGAGCCAGACATCCTAGAGAGTGAAGTCAGAAAGGCCCTAAAAAGCACTGCAAACAACAAAGCCAATGGAGATGATGGTATCCCAGTTGAATTTTTCAAAGCCCTAAAAGATTGAATCAAATGATTACATTCTATATGCCAGCAGATTTGGAAAACACAACAATGGCCACAGGATTGGAAAAGATTAGTATACGTTCCAATCCCCAAAAAGGGTAATGCCAAATAATGTTCAAATTATCAAACAACTGTGCTCATCCAGTGGTGGGCAGCAACAGGTTTGCACACAACCCCCAGCAGGGAAAAAAAAGCAAAATTTGATGGCCTTTGGGCAAGGGGGTGGCAAATTTGGGTGGCCTTAGGGAGGGGGGAAGCAAAATTGGGTGGCCATGCCCACCTCCTTGCCTTGTCCAGACTAACACAGCTACTATTTAAAAAGTTTATTCCGTGCAAGCATATCAGAGAGTAAACAAAACAAAAAGACAAAAACATTGTGGCACCTTAAGGACTAACTGCTGTATTTTAATGTGAGCTTTTGTGGATCAAGTCCACTGGCTCTTTGGCTATAAACAGAGATGAGCACTGCACCCTAGAGTTGGTACGATTGGCTTTCAAGCAAGGGCAACCTTTACCTAATAACAGATCCCTGATTGGTATTCAAATATGATGTCAAGTTTTGTCCCTGCAAGTGATTCAAGGTCTTTCTTGTTCAAAAGCCAGTCATATCCGACTAGGGTGCAGTGTTCATCTCCATTTACAGTGAAAGAGCCAGTGCTGCCTGTGTTTGCAGATGTATACATGGTCATATGGCAGGCATGACTAGATCGCCCATGACGTAGGCTCCGCCCATGGTGTGGTAGTGAAATTTTTTGCTGCCCACCACTGTGCTCATCCCACACACTAGCAAGGTGATGCTCAAGATAATACAGGATAGACTGCAGCAGCACGTGGAGAGAGATTTACCAGAAGTGCAGGCGGGGTTCAGAAGAGGCGGGGGGACCAGAGACCACATTGCCAACATACGTTGGATCATGGAGAAAACAAAGGAATATCAGAAACAAGTCTACTTCTGTTTCATTGACTACAGCAAGGCCTTTGACTGTGTGAACCACAACAAAATGTGGCAAGTAATTAAAGAGATGGGAATACCAGAACACCTCAGATGCCTCATGATAAATCTGTACAAGAAGCAACAGTTAGGACAGTATACAGAATGATGGAGTGGTTTAGAATAGGAAAAGGAGTAAGACAAGGCTGCATTTTATCACCCTGCTTATTCAACTTATACACAGAGCACATAAAGCGCAATGCAGGGATTGAGGAATCACAATATGGGATCAAAATTGCTGGGAGAAACATCAACAACTTGAGATACGCAGATGACACTACCCTGATGGCAGAAAGTGAGGAGGACCTAAAGAAGCTCCTGATTAGGTTGAAAGAAGAGAGTGCAAAAGCTGGCTTGAGATCAACATCAAGAAAACCAAGATAATGGCAACAGGCCCTATCAGTTCCTGGAAAATAGATGGGGAAGAAGTAGAAGCAGTGACAAATTTCACTTTCTTAGGATCCAAGATCACTGCAGATGGAGACTGCAGCCATGAAATAAAAAGGCGACTGATTCTTGGGAGACAAGCTATGAGAAACCTGGGGGACATAGTTAAAAGTAGAGACATCACATTGCAAACAAAAATTCGTATAGTCAAAGCAATGGTATTCCTGGTGGTAATGTATGATTGTGAGAGCTGGACCACTAGAAATGCTGAGCGCAGAAGAATAGATGCCTTTGAGATGTGGTATTGGAGAAGAATTTTGAGAGTACCCAGGACAGTGAGGAGAACAAATAGGTCAATCTTAGAAGAAATCAACCCTGACTGCTCCTTAGAAGGTCAAATAGTAAAGATGAAGCTGAAGTACTTTGGACATCAAATGAGAAGAGAGGATTCACTTGAGAAGGCCTTGATGCTGGGAAAGGTGGAGGGCAAAATAAGAAGGGGGCAGCCAAAGATGAGATGGCTAGATGGTATTGTAGACACAATGGGCACAGAGCTGGGCGGGTTGAGGAGGATGGTGGAGGACAGAGGTGGCTGGAGGACAATGGGCCATAGGGTCAGAATCGACTGTGTGACTGAACAACATGCTTTTAATTTTATATTTCTGCTACATCTGCTTTGCAAGTCCTGGAACTAAAGAGCAAGCAGCTGATAATAAACAAATGGTGCTGTGTTGTCTTAATAATAATTTTGTGTCATCAGGTCAATTCTGACTTACAGTAACCCTTTCCAATATTTTCTAGATAGAGAATATTCTGAAGTGGTTTACCATTCTCTTCTTCTGGGATGCACAGTGGGGAACTAAATTCCTAATCCATGGCTCTACAGCCAGTTACCAAACTCACTGAGCTATCTGACCAGCTGCTTTACGTAAAGGTATGCTGAACGTACCTTTGCATGAATATGCTTGTAAGATCACAACAGTTCTTCAAAAAGCCCTTCAGTTTCTGAATGTGGGATACAGTACTGTGCTTCCATATCCTTAAGTCAAGCACCAGGTAATGACCAATATCGATGTACAATATCATGCCCGGATTGCCAGCAGGAAAAAGATGTCAAGCTTTACATAGCAAAGTTCAAGCAAGCCTCAATCCTGCCTAAGTTTGGCAGCAATAGATGTCTGAGAAACTATACACAGGAGTTGAAAACAAGGAATCAACATAAACTAGAGTAGGAAGCATAGTCATAGATGTGGACATCTATTGTTCAGTGGAGATTATTCTCCCCCCCCCCAAAAAAAACCCCACAACTCATATAACATTTAAATTAATTTTAAATAGTATTACTACACACAATTAAAACAGTAATACTATTGCTATTAATTTAAAGTGGCATAGTAAAACAGTTGTTAATTATTATGGCTACTGATAAGTCTATAGCAGGGGTGACCAAACTTTTTGGGTCGTGGGGCAATCATGTGGTTCAGGGAGCTGGTCACTAAGGCCCGGGGGGCGGGGGCGGCTCCCAACACCAATTCATCCAGCCTACGAAGCCCTCATCGGTCCTGGAAGTGGAAGTAAAATACGCCCATATGGAGAATTGGCGTCGGGGGCCACACCCAGCCCCCGGGCCTTAGTTTAGGCACCACTGCTCTATAGCAATATTCATACACCTATAACAGATACCATTATTTATCATGTTAAATAACAGAGAAATGTAAACTAACTCATTAAGAAAGCAGCACACCCAGCAATGGGTTGAGAGAATTTTTTCTCATCTGCTCCAAACTCACACTTAGGCTACAAATCTATGGGATTGTAGCTGTGAAGGGTAAATTCATTAATCAAATGTGTAATGCCACAATGTCTGTTTTGCATCCATCTACACAAAGGATCGGACTTGACTGTGCAATTGAACAACAATTAGCAATTACACTTATATACCACCCCATAGTGCAGAGTGCACTCTGGCCGGTTCACAAGTTAATTTGCATTTTGCCTCCAACATGCTGGGGACTCATTTTCCTGACCTCAGAAAGATGGAAGAGGCTGAGTCAACCTTGATCCCCACCAGGATCAAACTCACAACCTTTTGGCTGCAGGACATCACTTGAACCCCATGAACCAGCAGGGCTACTAACCATTTGCAACTAAACAGGGCCAAACCTCACAACAAACATGAATAACCAACTAGGGATGTAAAATATTTCTGGGTGCCAATTATTCTCTATTTTTGCAGGTGGCTCACCTGGTTCTTTGTCCAAATAAAAGTTCTATTTTTGAAAGGAGTTTCCACTTTACTTGTCTTATTGGAGAACTGATAGGTGAAGAAATCATTGACCGCAACATTACTACCAGTTGTCAAAAGCCACATTAATCTGCAAACTTTTATCTGTGATGCTAGCCATGTTTTAGTCTATGAATTTTTAAATTTTTTATTGATGTGTTTTAACTTGGGTTGTAAGCCGCCCAGAGTCGGGCTTGCCCGATTGGGGCGGGTTAGCAAGTGTGAAATATAAATAAAATAAAAATAAATAAATAAATAAACCCTTGTGTGCCTGTGTGCAAATGAAGACCACATGAAGTCTCACTCATGTCTGGTGAAAGCGGACTTGATCCTCGAAAGCAAATGTTAAGATTAGTCTTTAAGGCAAGGGGTGCCCAAACTTGGCCGTGGGCCTGTCACGTGATTCATGGAGCCAGTCGCTATGACGCAGGGGCTGGATCTGACCCGACACCAATTCATCTGCCCTATGAAGCCCTCTTCGCTCCTGGTATCAGAAGTAAAACACGCCCATATAGGCGTGTTTGCAGGTGGCTCACCTGGTTCTTTGTCCAAATAAGAGTTCTATTTTTGAAAGGAGTTTCCACTTTACTTGTCTTATTTGGAGAACTGATAGGTGAAGAAAATCATTGACCGCAACATTACCACCAGTTGTCAAAAGCCACATTAATCTGAAAACTTTTATCTGTGATGCTAGCCAACCCTGGTGTGCCTGTGTGCAAATGAAGGCCATGAAGTCTCACTCATGTCTGGTGAAAGCGGACTTGATCCTCGAAAGCAAACGTTAACATTAGTGAGACTTCATGGCCTTCATTTGCACACAGGCACACAAGGGTTGGCTAGCATCTCAGATAAAAGTTTATTAATTGAAATATTTATAAGGGATGAGGACTTTCCCTATTGCTTTGTACTGTATATCCATGATTGTTTTTGTATTTCTTTGACTGTACTGTATTTATATATATATATTATTATTTTTTATGAAGGTCTTGTCGACCACATTGATTGTATTATACCTGTTATATTGTATGTATATTATGTTTTCTATTGTAACATTGTTAGCCGCTCTGGGTTGCTTCGGCAAGGAGAGCGGCATATAAATTTGAATTTAATAATAATAATAATAATAATAATAATAATAATAATAATAATAATAATAATAATAATAATAATAATAATAATAACAACAACAACAACAACAACAATAATAATAACAACAATAACAACAGATTAATGTGGCTTTTGACAACTGGGAGCGACGAGTGCTTCGCGGGCAGAATGAATTGGCGTCGGGGCCGGATCCTGCCCCAGGGCCGTAGTTTGGGCACCCCTGCTTTAAGATGCCACAAGGTTTTTTTTAAATTTTTATTTATTAAAGTGGTAGTAATGTTAAGTTTTGTTGGTTTACTCTCAAAACTCATAAAGAATGCTGCAAAGTCACAGGTACGGGGCTCTCTCAGGTGGCTCCATGAGGGGCGGGCTCTGAGAAGCCTGTGAGGGAAACCGAGCGCACCCAGAGTGAGGCCGCTTTCTCCCTCCCACCCCTACAGTAGGGGATGGGAGGGGGAAGAAGAGGGAAAACTCAACCACCAACTGCCGGCCACCTGCTTGCTGCCACAGGCGCGTGACACCCAGCCAACCAACGGCCTCTCCTCCCTCCCTCCCCCACCCCTACCTGAACCTCCTGGCTGCCGCCCCCCCGCGCGGCCCGCACGCGCGCGGGGCTGGCTTCAGAATGCCGGCGGGCACGTGAAGGAGCCGTTACCTCACGGAACGCGCTTGAGGGGCGGCCAAGCCAAACACCTTCCAGTCCGGCCTTTTTTTTGGGCTCCTCCTCCTTTTCTTCTCCCAGCCCCCTTGAGCTCTCACGCCTTTCTCGAGGTGTGAAGGTGGTACCCTAGTTGGTTGTTGTTGAGGTTTTTTTTTAATTATTATTTATTATTTTTAACCCTTTGGGCTCCCGGTAAGCAGACCTTGACCGTCTTTGGAACACACACGGGGGGATTGGGGGTCGGTGGAGGAATAGGCTTTTAAACGGGGTGGGTTTGGCTGCTGTCAGCTCGGAGCAAGGGGGGGGGCGGGAGGTAGTGCGAGCGAGCGCGGGGGGGGGTTCGAGCCCGCGTGAGGCTCGTGCCCGCTCAGACTGCGGCGCGCCCCCACCTGGTATGTTGCTTTTAAGTTTTGGGGCTCGCGCGGGGGCACCCCACACCCCCCCCCAAGTCTGCTCAGCCTCTTTCTACCACGGTTATTACTTTTCTGTCGATACAGCTGGTATTTATTTATTGCAGGAGTGCCCAAACTATGGCCCCCCGGGGCCGGATCCTGCCCCCAAGCCATAGTCACCAGCCCCCTGAACCACGTGACTGGCCCACGGCCCCAAAAATTTTGGGGCACCCCACTGATCATGTGATGAACTTCAGTGGTAACAGTAAAAGTCGCCCTTTGCTCGAAAGCCAGTTGTATCTGACTCTAGGGTTCATTGCTCATCTCTCTACTCAAAGAGCCAGCGGTGTCTGTGCTGGCAGATGTTTCCATGGCCATGCCTCCACCAGAACAGTTTACCTTCCCACCTAAATGGTCTCTTATTTATCTACTTGCAATTTCTTGCTTTCGAACTGCTAGGTTGGCAGGAGCTGGGAGAGAGACGGGAGCTCACTCTATCATGCAGTACCTGGGAATCAAACTCCGATCTTCCAGTCAGAGAGTTCAGTATGTTAACTACTTGAGCCACTACAGAAACTTCAGTTGTCTAATGCTTATCAGAGAATAAACAAAACACTGTTGCACTTTCATGACTAACTGTTACATTTCAGTGTGAGCTTTAATGGATCAAGTCCACTTCATCAGACTTGACCCATGAAAGTTCACTTTGAAATATAAGAGTTAGTCTTTAAAGTGCTACAGTGTTTTTGTTTTGTTTTTTCTCTGATATGCCTGAACACAGACTAACACAGCTACTGTTCCAAAATATTTCTACTTTAATGCTGATATATACAGTGAGCACAAATTAACCACCTCAAGTTCCTGACTAGAGTTCCGTGTCTAGGTTTGAAAACCACTGAAGGGCTGTGACACTATGCAAGTCCTCCACTACGCCTCTAAGTAAGCGGTCCCAAACCTTTTTAAGCCGGGGGGGGGGGGCTGGTTCATGCCTCCTCACACTGTTTAGGGGCTGGATTTGTGGTCTTGCCACTAGCAGCGGTGGGGGGAGTGGGGCGGCTCATGGCAGTGGGACCACCCCAAGCCCCCATCACTTTCCCCAAAATTCTGTTCAGCATCCTCCACTTTCATTTGGGAAGGGGAAGTCCAGCTGGCCACTTGCTGGTATTATACTTCTTTTGTGTCTAGGCCAGAGGTGAAACTACCAAAATGAAGGCACCTTTTGTTGAGTTCATTCGGCAGTTCTTTTTCACCTGACCTGGTGTGAGAAAGATTACTGAGACCAGATCTAACAAAAATTGCTCTCCCATACATAGGTCATGCGGTCTCTTAATCACTAAATCCATTCCAGCCACTTGATCGATTGATTGCATTTTTATACCACCCATTTGGGAAATTTCCCACTCTGGGAAATACAATATAAATGTACATACAATATAAAAATAACATAAAACTTGGGATGTGTCCTTTGCTGTCCCCCTATGCGTTTCCAGGACCAGAAAAGTATGTCACATTTGTATGTGACTCTACACACATCCACTAATAAGGTAAAAGTCTCCCTTGCTTGAAAGCCAGTCATGTACAGTATGATTCTAGGGTGCGGTGCTCATCTCTATTTTTCAGCCAGAGAGCCAGCAATGTCCACATCTGCAAACATTTCTGTGGTCATGTAGCAGGCACAAACTGGATGCCAAAGCACACAGCAAGTGGTTACCTTTCCTGCTGAAGTGGTACCTGTTTATGTACTTGCAAATTCTTGCTTTCAAACTGCTAGGTTAGGAGAAGCTGGGACAGATGGGAGCTCACTCCATCATGCAGCACTTGGGTCTTGAACTGCTGACCTGACCTTCCAGTCTCAATTTCAGCATCTTAACCCCAAATCCACCGTGGCTCATATCCGCTAGTGGAATACTCTTATTTCCAGGAAGTTCCTCAGTGTATATTGAGATCATTGTTAAGGTTATCCTTTTTATTTAGAATTTTTTTTTTATTAGTCCTTGTGGATTGGATGGGGAAGTGAAAAGGTTGGTCAGGGCTAAAGACTGGAGGAGAAGGTCGGGGAATGAATAGGCAAGAAGATGAAAAGGTTTCTAAATGCCACTTTCCCCTTAAATTCTATACGTTTATAATTGTATACATGTTTATCTACTTTGTTTTTCATAGTATGGCATCTTGAAGCATTTAAAATGGAAAAAAAATGGATGATTGGTAAGTCTCTTCAGCCAGCAAGACCTGTGCGTCATCTCTGCTCGCATGGTAGGTGTCCTGATTATTATAGAATACTTGTTCAGAAATGCTAGGTCAAAATCCATGTTACGTTCATAAGATGGAAATACATGTTTAATTTAATACTGTAATACAAAAATAAATGTATTAACTTATTTCTATAGAATCCATTCATACGATATCAGCAACCAGTTTCACCTTCCTGCCTCAGTTTCAGTGCAGTAGTCAAGCATGTTTATCTAATGAAATCAGCTCGGTAAGTTTATTAGAATATTAATGCCTTTAGCATATCCTGGATTTCTCTAAATTGGAGTTTGAACTTGCTTCCTAGCCTGCTGGTCCCAATTCTCTTGTAACAGAGAAGCATGTTTTCATGCTCTGATGAACGAAGGTTTTCTAACTTGTCCTGCAGTCTCAAAAGGAAGGTTTCAACACACATACATGCGTGCGTGCGTGTAAGACAAAAACATAGACAAAAATTTGGTACCTTGGAGACTGCTATATTTTAATGCAGTGGTTCCCAACCTAAGGCCTGCGAGCTTGATACGGCCTGCAGAACCATTTCATGTGGCTCCCACCCAGTGATGGGATGTTACTGGTTCGAACCAGTTCACCTTAACCGGTAGCACCCCATCAGGAGGGGTCGCCGGAGGGTGGTGGTAAAACCCCATCGACTGGTTTGGTCGCCTCTCCGGCCCCCTCCAAAAATATATTTCTGGGCAACCAAAATAGCTGCCCGGAACTGCGCATGCATCAAAACTCCATTTGACGCATGCACAGTTCTATTTTTTAGTGCGCATAGAGGTTGACGCATGCACACTAAAAAAAGAACTGCACATGTGTCAAACGGAGGTTTTTTAAAATTCTTTTGCTCTGCCCACGACGTCATGACATCATGACGTCGGCTACGCCCACGACGTCCATGACATCACGGTGGGATAGCAGGAATTTTGACAACGCACCACTGCCCCCACCCCTCCAAGGGCATTCAAAAAACAAAATGGCCACCCCCTTTGAAGCTGTTTCAACAAAATGGCCACCCCCATTGTGCAGGCAGAGTAAAATGGCTATCCTGCCCTCAAAGCTGACTGACAGAGCGTGCTTCAGCCCCCGGCTTGAAAAAGTTAGGAACCCCTGTTTAATGTGAGCTTTTGTGGATCCAATTTCACTTTTCAGACATAGACTATATGGCAAATATTTATACAGTAATATCTCGGAGGATAATTGCCCCAGATATCGCTAAAATTGGATAACGCCAGGGAATTTGAGGAAAACATTTATATCGCACAACATTAACATGACATCCTGCGATGCAAACTTTTGCTTCAATTTCCCCGACATTGATCTCTGCCCCAAAACCCGCAGCGCTGGAGACCAGCCCTGCGGTCTTTGGGGCAGAGATCTCGGCTCAGATCGGCAGTTTGGGGGCGGGGAGGGTACGCGCGCCCGTTCTCCCCCCAACCAAGGCAGCAATCCAATCACACATTGGGACTGCCGGGGTGTTGGTGGAGAAACCGTGCGCATGTGCGATATCTCCCCAACACCCCAGCTGTCAGAAACAGTGCAGATCAGTTCTCCCAACCCTCATAGAAGCGGCAGGGATGCCGGAGAGCCCAAAGTGGGCAAAAGAACCCTCTGTCATGATGGAGTTTTTTCCGCCCATTTCAGGCTCTCCGCTGCCCCTGCCGCCTTTGGCAAGGTCAGGGGAGCCGATCCACGCTGTTTCCAATGTCCCCTGACCTACCCGGGTGCTGAGATCACAGCACACGAACAGTGCTTGGGTTGGGGGGTTGAATGGGTGCGTGCCCTGGTTCAACCCCCAATCCAAGTGCCAATCACACACTGCAATCCGCCTGCCTCTTTGGAAAGGGCAGTGGGGATTCCACACATGGCAGGTGGATCGCTCTCCTGTTCCTTTTCCTCTTCTGAAAGGGAACAGCTTATTTTAATGTAGTGTGGTCAATGCATTGCACAACGTTAAAATCCAGATAACGATGAGACTTGTGGAACAAAGTCTTATTGTTATCTGAGGTACTAGTGTACATATACAGTCAAACCTCGCATAAAGATTCCCTCGCTTAAAGAGTAACTCACCTAAAGAGCAGAATTTTCTCTGAATATTCGCTTCGCTTAACAAAACGAACCAAAAACTCGCGTAACAAATAAATCGGGGTTTACAATCCCTCCACAATTGGTCATTCGCTTAAAGAGCAATCCTGTGGAACGCGTTATGGTCTTTAAGCGAGGTACAACTGTATACATGATCTCAAAATAAGGAGAAGGTGGTTGGTCAGTAAATAAAACTTATATGAGTAAATGTGACATGTCATGGCTTGTACTGACTTACATTTGGAAATGGCTAAATAACACTAGACTAATATTCAGACCATTGAGGTGGGAACCCAGCATTTTTATCTTTATTTATTTATTTATTTATTTAGGTTTGGTTTGTTGTGTGATATGTTTGCACAGACTAACATGGCTAACACAGTAGTTGAAAGCTGTGTTTGACAGTATCATTTCTTCCTTCATGGGTGAAAATGAGTTTATGAGCAGTTTATGCATTGATGGGTCTTAGCAACTTCTCTGTCACATGTTGGTCCTCATACCAGTAAAACAGTACAGCTGTACCTTGCTTAAAGAGCATAATGCGTTCCACAGGATTGTTCTTTAAGCGAGTTTGCTCTTTAAGCGAAAGACCATTGTAAGTGACCAATTGTGACTTCTGGCGGGGGGAGGGGGGATTGCAAACCCCGATTTATTTGTTAAGCGACTTTTTGGTTGGTTTTATTTGTTAAGTGAAGCGAACATTCAGAGAAAATTCTGCTCTTTCAGCGAATTACTCTTTAAGTGAGGCACTCTTTATGCAAGGTTTGACTACTGTATATCTCTTAATACATTCTGTTAGGCATATATGCCACTGCTTCTTTCTTTCCCATCACACACCTCTTCTCTTCCTCTAATACATGGCAGGAGCACTTCATGGCCATATCTGCTCCCTTAAAAATTTCTATTCTTATTCAAGTGGCTCACAAACTATCCATGGTGGCGGGGGTGAGGGTGTCATATCAATTCTATAGCTCTAAATGCATGGCATGTTCTTAAATACAGTGAAACCCCGCTTTACGGAGAGCTTGCTTCACGGACCAGAAATTCATAGGAAATGACAATCTGCTTCATGGACAAAACTCACGATACAGACTGAGTTTCTGCTGGGTGTGAAGCTTTTTAGGGCTGCTTGGAAATCCCCGGTCGCTTTCCATGATGGTGGGAATGTATTTGGAGCATTTCTATTCTGCTTCTGGATTTTTTTTGTCCTGTTTTTGCTGCAATTCAGCAGCTTAAAAAAAAGTAGTGTTCGGCACTTCCAGGGTGGTGGTGGAAGAAAACAGCTGTTGTGATCCAGTCCTTGTCGGACTCTGAGGATGGCCTGGATCAAGGGACACTCCCTATGCCCAGCCCAGTTCTGCCTGCACCCATACCTGAGGATGTCCTGAGCCTGGGATCTTGGCCTGCACCTGGCCAAAGTCTGTTTTTACCTGCAGCTGATCTGTCAGATCAGAGGTCTGGCTCTGACAATGATCAGCCCTTAGTCAGGGAGAGGTCTAGAAAGGAGCTATACCTGAGATGCAGGCAGGCTAGAGCGAAGTACCAAAGAAGGCTCCCAGCTGACACTAATTAGCTGGGAGGCTTATAAGCAAGCTTGTTGCAGCCTGCCAGTGTTGGTACAACTCTCCTGCGAAAACTGACACCCTGCTCGACTCCAGACTGCATGCCTAGACCAGTGGTGGGCAGCAAAAATTTTCGCTATCACACTGTGGGTGGAGCCTATGTCACAGGCGGAGCCCATGTCTTGGGCAGAGCCTACGGCGTGGGCAATCTAGTCATGCCTGCCATATGGCCATGTATACATCTGAAAACACAGGCAGCACTGGCTCTTTGGCTGTAAATGGAGATGAGCACTGCACCCTAGAGTCGGATATGACTGGCTTTTGAGCAAGGGAGACCTTGGACCACTTGCAGGGACAAAACCTGATGGGGCAGGGAGGTGGGCGTGGCCATCCAATTTCGCTTCCCTCCCCCTTGCCCAAAGGCCACCCAGTTTCACCACTACCCTGCCCAGAGGCCACCCAATTTTGCTACCCCCTCTGGGGGGTGCAAACTTGTTGCTGCCCACCACTGGCCTAGACCCTCACCTTCCTGCTGTGACCCTGACTTCTCTGCCAACCCTGACAACGCCCCTGGAACTATAGTGGCCAACCGTCACGGATTCTCAGGGACAGTCCCGATTTGAGAGGGGGAATCCCGAGTTACCATTTTTAGGAAAATGGTCACGGAATTCCCCCATGACGTCCCGGCTGTCCCAATTTCTCTTCAGCAGCAGGCATTTTTAAAAAAAAGGAGCAAAAAATGGCTCCAATAAACTGTGCATGCGCAGAAACTCAATCTGATGCATTGCGCATGCATCAGATTGAGTTTCTGCGCATGCACAGTATATTGGAAAATAAGCCATGTGCCGATTTTCTAAAAATATAAGCCACCCCCCGAAAATAAGGCATGTGTTATGAAAAAACACAGCCACCCCACTGCCTGCTCGGACACAGAGAATACACCCCCCAACTGAACTCTGCTTACCTTCAAGCTCTGCTTATTTTCTCTCCCGACTAACAGCTGATCAGACTAAAGAGGCTTTTTTTAAAACTCCGGTAGGGAAGGGGGAAAAATTCAGTGATTTGATTGGCTCTCTATGTCAGCTGACATAGAGAGCCAATCATATCGCTGAATAGGTGTTTCCCCTATTCAGCGATATGATTGGCTCTCTATGTCAGCTGACATAGAGAGCCAATCAAATCACTGAATTTTTCCCCCTTCCCTACCGGAGTTTTAAAAAAAGCCTCTTTAGTCTCATCAGCTGTTAGTCGGGAGAGAAAATAAGCAGAGCTTGAAGGTAAGCAGAGTTCAGTTGGGGGGTGTATTCTCTGTGTCCGAGCAGGCAGTGGGGTGGCTGTGTTTTTTCATAACACATGCCTTATTTTCGGGGGGTGGCTTATATTTTTAGAAAATCGGCACATGGCTTATTTTCCAATACTGTGCATGCGCAGAAACTCAATCTGATGCATGCGCAATGCATCAGATTGAGTTTCTGCGCAGCATGCACAGTTTATTGGAGCCATTTTTTGCTCCTTTATTTTTTGGCCCCGCCCATGACGTCATGACGTCGTGACGTTGGCCCCGCCCATGATGTCATGACGTTGGCCCCGCCCCACTATCCCGGATTCAGTTTTGTAAGGTTGGACGCCTTACCCTGGACACCCTTTGGATCAGACGCTTTCTTGGGCTACTGGTAAACAGACCTCGGCTTGCCTTTTGGACTTTGATATCCGGACTCTCCTCAAATAAACTCTCTGTGTAGCACCACCATGTGGTGAGTGTGTCCGCTCAGGTGGGTCTGCACAACAGCTGACTATTAGGCCATTACCACAGCTGAGGGAGCGTGACCTGGCCCCTGGCTTAAAAAGTTTGAGAACTCCTGATTTAAACCATTATTTTTGGGTTTTTTCCTAATGTCTGGAATGTTTTTCCTCCCAATGCATTCCTATGGGAAACTGCAGTTCGCTTTAAGGACAAACCAATGGAATGGGTTAAGTCTGTAAAGCAGGGATTCACTGTAGTCTTATTTCTGTGCATTAAATTTTGAAATACTTGCCATCTATATTTAATATATATTTTACCCTCCCTAATGGCAGCTCCCCTTTGTTGATATTCCAGGACAGTGTACTGATCTCTGTTCAGAAAGAACAGATGTGCTTAACTGTGGATAGATGGGCCTGAAAATGTTATATGTTCTCTTCCAGTTTGGAGTTGATGCACTTAACAGCTTCTGTATTCTTAGACAAGAAAATCAACATAGCACTGTTTTCAGTCACTGTATAGAATCCTTCACCTTCTGAGTGTTCACTCTGTATCTAGTGTACAGTGCATCTAATTGTTACATGCTGTCAAGTTGCATTCTATTATCCTTCCTTATACAGCCTTTGTAGAGTTTGCAAGGTATGTGTTATACAGTACTTAACAAGTGGTTTTATCATTGATATCCACCAGTAAGTTTTAATGGCCAGTTGGGGATTTAAACTTGTGTGTCCTCATTTGTCCCTTTGCCCACTACATCAAACTGGATCTCCAGCATACCTAAACTTCCCCATTAAACTCAGTTGCAAAATGTCTTATTTATTTCCTTTATTCATACATTCCTGCTCATGTGCTTGCAGAGGCTTCAATATAGGATATGGGGATATTTATATTGACTGTTTTGTTTGTTTTTTTTCCTTATTAAATTTTATTATTCAGTTAGATTATATGAAAAATGTTATTCTATCTGCCAGTACCATATGTACTGGCTACATAAATATATATTTTTAATTATTCAGAATCTTAGGAGGAAAACTGCATAAGGACATTCATAAAGCTATTCCCTCTTGGCATTCAGTTGCTTCCGTGACTTGTGACAAACAGCAGCATGTGCAGGTTTATTTGTATGATTGTCTGTCTGTGCTGTGTGAGTCCATATTGTGCTTTAAAAATAAGGTAATATTTGAGATGCTGTGATAGCATAAAGGTGAAATGTATGTTCTGTGGAAGGTTCTTAAAGGCAAATTTTCACAGTTACTCTGTATTGGTGATGCTTGATTTTTTGTAGACTTAAATGCAGTATGATTTTTCTGCTGATATGTTTTAAATTGGCTGAAATAAGTAGCATAATAATTAAGTAGTCTGCCACTGTTCTTTTTATATGGGTTACCAAAAGAAATTCAAAACCTTTGTCAAACATCAACATTTCTTTGTTCAATTTTAGATGTATAAATCTAATGGTATGCTGGTCTTAAATGAAACACTGATTTCAGGCTTATCAGAGCAGCACAAACCTGAAGTTACAAAAGGTAAACATCCTATGCATACACGCTGGAAAGTATTGCTAAATGATGAGAAATGTGAAATAATGCTAAATATTGTTTTATTTGGGGCATGTCTTAATATGCCTATTGATATTGCTTCACATTTCTGAAGCAAAAGTATCAGGTATCTGGCAAGTAAAATAAAAATATCTTTAAAAATTCATTCAGAGTACATTAATTGAAATCAAGTACACTAGTACCCCGAATAACGTTATGACTTGGTTCCACAAGTCCCGTCGTTATTCGGTTTTTAACGTTGTGCGATACATTGAACACACAATGTTAAAAAAAGCCCTGTTTCCCTGGAGGCTGCAGGAAGCGAGAACATCGGGATTTGAATCCTGACATTTTGGCTTGCTGCTGCCTCCAGGGAGGTGGGGGAACTTTGGAAACAGCTTGGATCGGGTTTCCCCACCTCCCTGGACCCGGCGGGGGGGGGTCAGAGACCCCAAAATTGGTAAAAAAAAGTCCGGTTTTTTTTTTACCAATTTTGGGGTTTCTGACCCCCCCGCCGGGTCCAGGGAGGTGGGCAGACCCGATCCAAGGTGTTTCTGGGCTTCCCCGACGTCCTGAGCCAGTGCAGCAAGCCAGAATGTCAGAGTTCGAATCCCGATGTTCTGGCTTCCTGCACTGGCTCAGGACGTCGGGGAAGCCCAGAAACACCTTGGATCGGGTCCCCACACCTCCCTGGACCCAGCGGGGGGGTCAGAAACCCCAAAATTGGTAAAAAAAACCGGACTTTTTTTTACCAATTTTGGGGGCTCTGACCCCCCCGCCGGGTCCAGGGAGGTGTGGGGACCCGATCCAAGGTGTTTCTGGGCTTCCCCGACGTCCTGAGCCAGTGCAGCAAGCCAGAATGTCAGGATTCGAATCCCGACGTTCTCGCTTCCTGCAGCATAAAAGAGGGTGGGGGAAGTTCAAAATTAGCGCACATCAGCTCTAGGGAGGTCGGGAGACCCGATGCGCGCTAATTTTGAACTTCCCCCACCCTCTTTTATGCTGCAGGAAGCCAGAATGTCGGGATTCGAATCCTGACATTCTGGGTCGCTGCACTGGCTCAGGACATCGGGGAAGCCCAGAAAAAGCTTGGATCGTGTCTGCCCACCTCCCTGGACCCGGCGGGGGGGTCAGAGACCCCAAAATTGGTTAAAAAAACGTCCGTTTTTTTTACCAATTTTGGGGTTTCTGACCCCCCCGCTGGGTCCTGGGAGGTGTGGGGACCCGATCCAAGGTGTTTCTGGGCTTCCCCGACGTCCTGAGCCAGTGCAGCAACCCAGAACGTCGGGATTCGAACTCTGACATCCTGGCTTGCTACACTGGCTCAGGACGTCGGGGAAGCTCAGAAAAAGCTTGGATCGTGTCTGCCCACCTCCCTGGACCCGGCGGGGGGGTCAGAAACCCCCAAATTGGTAAAAAAAAGTCCTTTTTTTACCAATTTTGGGGGGTCTGACCCCCCCGCCGGGTCCAGGGAGGTGTGGGGACCCGATCCAAGGTGTTTCTGGGCTTCCCCGACGTCCTGAGCCAGTGCAGGAAGCCAGAACGTCGGGATTCGAACTCTGACATTCTGGCTTGCTGCACCGGCTCTGGACGTCGGGGAAGCCCAGAAACACCTCCAGAGAGATCAGAGGACCCGATCTACAGCTGCAGGGTGGCTGGGGAAGCTGACGGGGACTCCCTGTCGGCTTCCCTAGCCACCCGCCCATGCCTCCGCAGCTGTGGGTTGGCTGGGTAAGCCGATGGGGGAGCCCCCCGTCAGCTTTCCAGCCTCCCCACCCCTGCCTCCATAGCTGCAGGGTGGCTGGGAAGCTGAACGGAGAACCCCGTTCAGCTTTCCACCCACCCTGCTGCTAAGAACGACTGTATCGTGTAACGTTAAAATCGCGTTACTCGATACAAGATGTTTCCGAAAATCTTGTAACGTTATGCGGTTTTAACGATATACGGTACTCGCGTTATACGGGGTATTACTGTACTGTACTGTAGTATGTTGCAGGTAGAGTAGGCCTGTTGAATCAGTGGAACTTAGGGTGGCAACTACAAGAGTAAGTAATATGGGATTTGCTGTGGAAGTAAAATGGAAACATTTGAATTTTGTTTACACCAATCACACAACACAAATGACAGCATGAATCAACCTAGCCCTTTTTGCTTCTGAATGGGAGTTTTTCCCTCCTGCCACTTTGGGCTTCTACTTTTTTAGCTGAATTGATTTGAATGGTCAATTGTTTCGTTCTCCAAAAACATGGGTAATGTTTGGTAGGTATTATGTTTTGGAGAGCAGGAACACTCAGCCCTGCAATCTTTCTGTCTTCTTGTTCAAAGTTGTTTAAACAAGCTACTGTACTTTGTTTCCTCATCACTGCATTGATACTAGTTTAACACTAGATCACCTCTGCACCGACAAAAATATAAGTCAACACAAAACAGAAACAAATCCAACAAACTACAATGTTTTTGGTGTGGGTGTGTGGTTGTGTTATGGAGAATTTTTAAAAGCTCCCTTTTCCTTAATGCCATGCATCACTTTAAACAGACTACTGTGAGAGATAGGTGGTAGCCATCTTTTTCTTGGCCTCTTTGCAGTCCTTATCAAACCACAGCCTGGAAGAGCATATGATTGCCCTGGCCTGGGAGCTGATTTTGTGGCTTAGATGTTGCTGGCATTCCCAGACTATGTTTGCATATGTTGCCACGGGATCCTGGATGGTGTCCACAGACAATAGGTCCTGTAGAAGATTCTGCATGGGTTGCTTTGTTAGCAGTTTTTTTCATCTTGTCAAGGAGTGGAGACCATCTGATGTGGCATTTGCCTTGTCCTGAGGGAAGGATGGGTAGAGGAAATTGTTTCTCCAGATACAGTAATACCTCGGATAATGCTAAGACTTGGTTCCACAAGTCTTGGTGTTACCCGATTTTTAGTGTTATCTGATGCATGTTAAAATTCTATGGGATGTATCGGATAACGTTAAAGCTCCATAGAGATACATTGTAACTGCACAGACTTTAGCGGTTGTTATCCGATACATCCCATAGGACCTTAACGTTATTCGATCCAATTCTCCTCCCAGATTACTTAACGTTATGCGATTTTAGCGTTATCCGAGGTAAACGTTATCGAGGTATTACTGTAGTGTTGTTGAGTGGGGAGGATAATTTGTAAGCAGATAGGGAAATGGTCACTTTTGAGATGGGGGACTAACTTCAAAATTCTCTCTCAGAGAAAATAGGTTCCTGAAGATGAAGAAATAGTCCACTGTGCTAGTTTAGTTTGCCTTCTGGTCTTTAGAGAAGTTCAGCCTCCAGGTTGGGTGGGGGAAGGTGGTAGCATGCAAACAGGGCACAATCTTGCCCCTTTCTGATATTGAAGTCAGATAAACAATAAATGCTTTTGGATGGGTCAGCTTTAGCTCAAGAATATAGTTTCCAAGTTTGGTCCACATGCTGTTACTTTCGAATTTCTTACATTGTGGAAGTAGGTATACATTTGTTACCAGTAGTGTAATGACTCCTAGCTGGATCTCGACAGGAATCGCCAGTTGATGGAGAGGGCTAAGTAGTGTGGTGGTTGCCACACAGAGAGATAGATAAATTGCTTCCCAGCTTTTGGCCAAAATAGCAATAGCAATTACACTTATATACTGCCCCATAGCACTTAGTGGACACTCTGGGCAGTTCACAAGCTAATTAGCATTTTGATCCCAACATGCTGAGTGCTCATTTTACAGACTTTGGAAAGATGGAAGGCTGAGTCAACTTTGATTCCTAGTCAGGATCACAACGTTCTGGCTGCAGTACAGCAGTTTTAACCACTGTGCCAAGTGTAGTAGGACTATTGTGTCAGTTGTTTGATTTTTTTTCACCCCTTCACAGTCCTAGGCTTTAAAACTATCTGTTAATGCTTATACTGTTATAATCTATTCACTGTAGATTAAGTGATACAGTTGTACCTCATAGAGCATAATGTGTTCCACAGGATTGCTCTTTAAGCGAGTTTGCTCTTTAAGCGAAACAGCATTGTAAGTGACCAATTGTAGGGGGGATTGTGAACCCCGATTTATTTGTTAAGCGAGTTTTTGGTTGGTTTTAGTTGGTAAGCGAGGCGACCATTCAGAGAACATTCTGCTCTTTAAGCGAGTTATTCGAGGCGCTCTTTATGCGAGGTTTGACTGTATCTGTATAATGTCCAACCCCCCCTCAAATTAAATAAAATAAATCTCTTGATGCTGAATTTAGATTTTCAACTTCCACATACAATAATATCTGTTTTGGTCATATAAGAATAACAAATTTGTGCATACTTTTTTAACTTCCAATTTTGTTAGAAAACTATTTGGTTTTATATCATACAGTACATCTGTGTGCTTTTCTACTCAATAATTTTTAATCCTCCAATTTGTGTCTGCAGAAAGAATAACATATAGTAGAGATTTCCTTTTGAAACTGTCAGAGGTTTCACTTGCCCAAAAGAAACCTGAATTTCTTCCTAATCACCCTGTTGTACTTGAAAAACCAGTAAGTATTTGCCTCTCAGACTTAGTTTCTGAAAAATTTTAAGTGATGTTTGATTATTTTAAAAGGAATATAGGATAATCAATTTCCAAACCTCACAGTATTCCTCCTAAGTGCAAGGGTAATTCCTGGTCTTCTTTTCTTCAAAGGACTTTCAAAAAGTGCCAGTAGTGATCAATCTCACTCACAATTAAATTTCTGCTTCTGTACAAGATGGACAGGAGTGGTTCAATATATTCCTCCTGTGCAGTTAAGCATCGGTCTGCAGAACCAGAGGTTGGTAATTCAGCTCTTCACTATTCATACCAGAAGAAACAGCTTGTATGGCCTGGACAAGCTGCACAATTCTACCATGTTCTTAGAAAAAGGGAAGGGCAAACCTCTTTTCAGTATTCCCTACCTAGAAAACCCTAGCAAAAATCTACCATTAGATTCACAATCAAATAGTTATAAAATCAACAGTATAGTGGTACCTCGCTTAAAGAGCATAATGCATTCCACGACATTGTTCTTTAAGCAAGTTTGCTCTTTAAGCGAAACACCATTGTAAGTGACCAATAGTGACTTCTGGCGGGGGGGGGGGGCTGTGAATCCCAATTTAGTTGGTAAGTGAGTTTTTGGTTGGTTTTAGTTGGTAAGCGAGGCGACCATTCAGATAACATTCTGCTCTTTAAGTGAGTTAGTCACTAAGTGAGGTGCTCTTTAATGTGAGGTTTTACTGTATATATCAGCTAATAGCAAAGTTGTGGGGTTTTTTTGCTTGTAAAATTAGTATATTCAAGTCCAATAAATCCGAAATTTCCAAATATCTAGGGAGTCCTTCAGGTAGTGCTCCAATGATTTCTATCACTATGGGTACAACAGATCTCTTCCTCCATCAATGCTCAAATTCAGTTTGCACATCACAATATTTTCACATGTTCTACTTTTGTTTGTCCTCAATTCGTGCATCTCTTGGTATAGCAATGTCAATAAACCAAACCTTCTTCTTTTCCACAACAGTTATATCAGGTGTGTTGCGAGACAGATGTCTATCTGTTTGAATTTTAAAGTCCCACAGGAGCTTGACTCTCATTTTCTAAAATTTTCTCTGCTTGATGTTCCCAATGATTTTTACTTGGATTCAAATCTAAACTTCTGGCAAAGTTTCCAGTGAATAATTTTGCAACCCTGTCATAGCATGGGACTGCAGTGGCTCAAGTGGCTAAGACACTGACTGGAAAGCAGCAAGTCAGCAGTTCAATACCCGAATACTGCAGGACAGAATGAGCACCCATCTTTGTCCCTGCTCCTGCCAACCTAGCAGTTTGAAATCAAGAAATTGCAAGTAGATAAATAGGTACCACATCAGGGGGGGTAGGTAAACAGTATTCCATGTGCTCTGGTGTCTAGTCATGCATGCCACATGACCATGGAAGCAGAAGCAGACAGTCCTGGCTCTTCGGCTTTGAAATAGAGATGAGCACTGAACCCTAGAGTTGGATACGACTGGTTTTCGAGCAAGGGTTACCTTTACCATACTGTCTGTTTCCCTGTAGGAGTCCTTTGTTCTTGTTAAGTACAAACTATCATCGTTATTTTTTGGGTGCAGGGCTTGATGCATAGTCATTAGCTTTCATGTTTTTCAGTCTAGGGCTGGCTGTCTAATTCCATTTTGGTCCAATCAGTTATGTATTCTAGCTGAATATTGTATAACAAGCACTGCCCAGGTTATGATATTGCCTTCATTCAGCTTTAACCTCAAGATTTTCCAGACCCGCTTTACATATATTTTGTAGGAGTTGCTCTTTTTACTTCTTGTGTAGCAGGTCAGAAGCTTCCAGAACTCCCTGGTGCTAGTATCCCTCTTCTTATGTTATTGCTTTGATACATTCTTCATTATATAACTCAAATCCATCATCTTTTTCAATTTTTCCTGCCTTAACAATAATTGCTGCACACTTGTCAATTCCAAATTGCATTCCAATGTCTTTACTAAAAAAATTTGCACTTTCCAGCAATGTATTTAATTCATCTCTTGTCATTCCAAACAATTTTAAATTGTCCATATAGAGCAAATGTGAAACCTTCAGTCCTTTCTCAGCCTATTATTATACAAATCTACTGTTCAGTTCACAGTCAAGAACTGGTATGAAATTAACAGTTCAAACCCTAACCAAGGACCTAAGAACTTTTAAGGTAACATCAAAGTATATTTGCGGTTCCTAGTGTACACTGTCTGAACACCCCCAGTGCTCAGGTCCTTAATCCTTGTGTTCTATAGATGTATCCACATTAGACTGTGGTTCCCATCTGCCCCAACTGCATAGTGACTGCTACTTGAGGGCGCAAGTTTCATGTGAACTTTTAGTCCCAACACATGTTCAGTGCCCAAGAGTAGCTCTATAGATTTATATAAATTAGTTGAATTCCTAGAAGAGACAGATAAGATTTTCCCCACAGTGTTGACTATGAGAAGAAAAGTATTGTATGATATATTAAGATTTCTTGTACTTCAATATTTGCTTTTCTATTAATTCTGACATTCCTCTAACAGACATGATTATATTTGCTGTAGATATAATCAGAATCTTTTCTGTATAATACATTTAATCTTTTAAAAGTTTGCTTCAGGATTTTATAACTTCTATGGTCAAAATGAATGACATACAGAAACTGATTCTGCTAAAAGTATAATAGCATTTCGTACCTAAAGAGCATATATTTACTTGTTGTTCCTTCCTGCTGTTAACTATTTTAGGTAGACTGTATGCTTTGAGGTCTTAAGTTAACTGCTCAGTATATAATTCTGAGGCATGCTTAAAAGATTGATACAAATACTTGTAACTAATTTGCTGGATTTTTTGTTTTATAGAAAAACTACTGTTTACTTCCTACTTCAAGCAATGGTAGATCTTTCTGAAGATATGTCTTTTTTTCACCACTGAAAATTAAGGGAATCTGATCTGTAAGCCAATAAACTTATTAGTCTTTTACAGTTGGTATATTCATCAAGTCATGTCAGAAGTAAAGTTATTTTCAACAGAAAATGTATGTGAATCAACTTCAACTTTATCTGACTCTGCAGTAATATTTCACTGAACTTTTGTTGTGATGAAGACAATTGCTGAAATGAAGCAAGATCACTATCATTTATAAACTCCAGGATTATTGGACAATATAATGTGTAGCTACTTGTTCCTTGAAAATCCAGTTCCCTTTACCATTTTTGCTGCAACAAATTAAAAGCCATGACTTACAAGTTCACATGACTAGCTGCTACAAACAAACTACTTCTTACAGTTTCATCCACCTTGTGGTGACTGCATGTTCATTTGTTCTCAAATGCTGTATATGATACTGCACTCACAGGCATATCTAAAATATTTTAGGGTGCCGCAAAGTTTTTGATTTGTTTGTTGTTTTTTCATTTTCTGATATGCCTGAAATATTTTAAAAGCTCATTTTAATATTATCTTGAAGCAACTGACACTTTAAAGTTCTTTAATTTAGTTGAACTATGCTCTTTTGTAACAGTTACTATTTTCTATTGTGTTTTTGATTGTGTGACATCAATAATGATGTATTAACTGTTAATAATTTCATTTCAATACATGCCATTCTTCTCCATGTTTCAGATTTTTCTTTTTATCTTTTCCTAGAATCTAGATGATATTATCTAAGTACCCAATAAGTCGTTGGATGTAAAGATCAACCAATTAAAATGATGTTCTCTTTCTCTAAAAAAAATTGTTTTCAAAAAAATTACTGTAACCCTTCCTAAGTAAATTAGTTTGGGGTATTATTAATCTAAAGCTATGTATAGATCTAATGTGATTATAAACTACTAATCCAGGGCTTTCTAGGTATAGAGTACTAAGTGATTTACCAGTCTCTTCTTCTGGGGACTGCTCTTATGCTGTGCAAATCAAACTCCCACCCGCAGGCTAAGGAATCGAAAATAGAGAAAAGGAATATAATAATGGCAGAAAAAAATATCTAGTTTTTTGTTATGTTAAAACTTTGTTACATTAGGGAATAAACAGTAAAAATTCTACTAGCCTTTTAAAATCAATATGGGCTTGGTAATTAATATACTACCAGTGTAGGTCGCTAGAAGTGCCAGAACAAGAATCTTGCATCTCCCCTGAAACCCAGTGGGGTAAAAGAGGAAGCAAAGAAGAATAATTGATATACTCAGTTTTTAATTTTCATTATTTTCAAATTTTCATTATTTACTATTTTTATTTAGAATTAGTACTACAGTACTTATGTGCTGTATCAACTATGCGACTGAACAACAAAACTTATGTGCTATAAAACCAGCAGTTAAAGTTATAATTTTTAATGTTTTGTAAAATATTAGCCTATTTGTGACTTTGGATGCAATTCTAGAATTTAACACTGTCAATACTGCTTTCCCTTATGAACTTCTGAATAATGATGTGGTATATGCCTTTTGCTTGCAAGCATTCAATCTGATGTGTATAATGCCTATTAAGATGTCCTATTAAAATCTTAATTGCATTTTTATGTAGTTTTATTTCTGTGAAGTTACATGATAATAGGTCCCAAGTCCAGCTGAAGATCTTCATCATTGGAGATGACTTCTTGCATTTTACAGGTGGAGAGCAATCTATCTGTAGAAGAGAGGTTCACATATAGCCATGATGGCGACCCTTAGCACTACAGGTGTTCTTGGACTTCAGTTCCCAGAAGCCGAAGTCCCTGTGAATCCACACAAATGGGTTTACTGTGTGGACATGCAGTAAACTCATTCGTCTTGGGCTTCTAGGAATTGAATTCCAAAAACACTTGGAGTGCCAAGGTTTGCAATCTTTGACATATAGGCTCTTTATCCAAGCTGGAATTCTTGAAAATCAAAGTTGGTGTTTCAGTGCACAGCCCACATGTAATCCAGAACATTTCCTCTGCAGATACATTTTGTATATTTGAACAAATTTCCCATGAATGCCATTAACAAATTCGTAGATTTTCTAAATCCAGAACACTTCAGATTATGTAAAGTAACTTCCTATGAGGTTACTGTTTCCCCAAAATAATAGCTCTAATCTCTTGTTTATAAACTCAAATTATCCTTTGTTCACTTTTTTCCCTTGACATTTGCCTTTGCAGCTACATTTGGTATTACAGTAGATCAGTTTGTTCTCTCTATTGACTCATTGGGAACAGTGAGACTAGTAAACAGCCTTTGGAAAAGATGTGAACAAGTCTGAAGATTAATTTTATCTAGATTTAAAAACACACACCTTGTTTTAGTGTTCCATAATGCTGGAATGGAATACCATTTGTTCTTCTGGGCATTGTTTTCCTGAGATCTTGTCTGTAGGCTTACAGCTGATGCCTCAGTTTTTAGTCAAATAATTCTGGTCAGACATCCTGCTATGGTAATGGAGTAGACCGTACAGCCAGCGACTCAACGCCAAGTGTTGGGCAGCGGTAAATAACCTGACTCCCTAAAGGGGCCACTGGTGAAGCCCCTTTAGGTGGGGTGATGGTCCCTTCAGTGGAGGAAATGCCACTGGGAACCATCATATTGGCAAAATGAGTGAAGGAGTAACTGATTCCCAATGGTCATGGAGGCAGAAGAGGCCATGCCAGATGGACTGGCTGGCAAGGCGCACCTTGTCCATATCCTCAAGGCTGTGGCAGTTCATTGCAGTCCTGGTGTTAAATCCTGCAAGTCTAATTTCATATGTGCTGCAGGAGATGGCTCTGCGTCATTTCATAGCCAGCTGGGATCCACCTTAAACAAATTCATGGCAGTGACATTTTTCCTGATTGCCTCTGAGGGCAAAGGTGGTCCAGAACCAGCTGGCCTCCAAGACCAGGCCTTCTGGTGCCATGGGGCAGAAAAAAAAAGTATGCTCAGATTGAGTTGCGAATGACTGATGAGTCAAATAAGGAGTTCATTGCACACAAGAGAACAGCAAAAGATGAAACTAGATGTCAGCTGTTTATTAATATGAAGATGGAAATACAGAAATCACACTTTTTTCCTCAAGTGGCTTTAACATTACTAGATGCATGTTTAGCTGGCTTGATTTAGTAAGCAAAGGCAGTCGTGTCCAATACAAGCTTATAGCATATTTTTGTAGTTATATCCTGCTTTCCATTAAAAAAATTATGACACCTTACATAATAGTTTATAGTTTAAATCTAATAAATAAATATCCCTCCAGTAAACCACAATATATAGATCAAAAATAAAGCCACAAACACTGTATGAAATAATAAAACCAAGTTCATGCTCTTCCTGAAAGTGACTGTCAGAATTCGCAAAACATGCCCCTGGAACATTCACCCAAGATGGATCTGTTATATAGTATCATGAATCTGTAAAAGCGTGGATACAATTTCAGAATAATGTTGAGCTTGTTATGAGGTAATTATGAAGCTTCTAGTTGTTTAGAACCCACCAGGATGCTGGAAAAAAAAGTATTAATGATGGTCAAGCTACTTACAGATCAAGGACAATTTTACAATATGTCAATTGATACCTGTTTATCTTTTAGCCCACAAATGTAGAGCAGATCATAACAATGATATCATGTATATAAGGTATAAAATAGCATGAAAAGTGAAGTTCCATTAAGATTAAAATATAATTAAACATGGATGCTCTTCATGCTGCTTTGACCATTGCCTCCAAAAGATAATAAAATAATAATGGTTGTGTATTTCCACCCAGCTCCTGCCAACATAGCAATTTGAAAGCAAAAAATTGCAAGTAGATAAATAGGAACCACATCGGTGGGAAGGTAAACAGCGTTCTGTGCACTCTGGTGTCTAGTCATGCCTGCCACATGTCCACGGAAGCAGATGCAGACATTGCTGGTTCTCTGGCTATGAACAGAGATGAGCACTGAACCCTAGAATCAGATACACCTGGCTTTTGAGTAAGGGTGACCTTTACCTTATTTCATAATGGATAACATTACTTTCCAGTGTGAGGTCTATACTGTGGATTTGCAATGCCTTGTATTGAATTTATATGTTGGTTTTCTTTTGACCTACTTTATACTATTTTTCACAACTAAAATTATTTATAAAATTAAAAGGTATGACTGGGTAAAATTTGGAAGAAGAAGTTTGGGGTAACATAACCAATAGGGAAATTTGGTAATGTTAATTTAATGTGTAAATTGCTACAAAATGATTAATCAATTTGTAATTCTTTTGTTGGTTTAAAATTTGAAGGAAAAATATTTTTTTATTGTATAGAACTTAAAAGAAGTGGGAAATTTAAGGAGAAGGGTAAAGGGGAACTTATACAAGAATGTTATGAAAATGTAAATAACTCTTGTCAAGGAAGGTTAAAGGTGGGCAAGGATTGAAAATTCAATCCGAAATAATCTAAAGGAAAAGTAATAAAAAGAGAATGGTAAATAACCACCAGCTGAAGGAAAGGAGAAAGAGAAGCAGCTGCATTGCTATGAGTAATAAGACTCATTTGACGTCTTAAACATCAGTAAGAACCCGCTCTAGTCCCGGTCTCCCTCCCCCTCTTCGACACTCGGAGGCGGTCCTTCAATGGAAGGATAGGGGAGAGAAGACGACAAGAGGGTGAAGGGTTGGGTGAGGGTTGTTTCTGTCTTATGTTATTATGGGATTTTGGGTGGTGTAGGGTTGGGCGAGGGTGAATGTACTTATTTGTTTTTTGTTTTTTTTCTTCTTTTTTTCTTTTGGCGTTGTATTGTCCTGTAATGTGAAATGTCTTTTGTTGATTTTGTCAAGGTGGATAATTATGTTGTAATTTTTTTGTAAACAAACAAACAAACAAACAAAAGACAACAAAATAATAATGGCTGTGTATTTCCACCCAGCTCCTGCCAACGTAGCAGTTTGAAAGCAAGAAATTGCAAGTAGATAAATAGGAACCACATCGGTGGGAAGGTAAACAGCGTTTTGTGCACTCCGGTGTTTAGTCATGCCTGCCACATGTCCACGGAAGCAGATGCAGACATTGCTGGTTCTCTGGCTATGAACAGAGATGAGCACTGAGCCCTAGAATCAGATACACCTGGCTTTTGAGCAAGGGTGACCTTTACCTTATTTCATAATGGATAACATTACTTTCCAGTGTGAGGTCTATACTGTGGATTTGCATTGCCTTGTATTGAATTTATATGTTGGTTTTCCTTTGACCTACTTTATACTATTTTTCACTACTAAAATTATTTATAAAATTTGCTTGGTACTTAAATGACTTCTTATAGAAGGACTAGATGGTATTGTGTTTCCCTCTAAGTGATACAGGTCCAACAGTAGTGCCTAAATTGGTTTGTTTGTTTGTTTATAACCCACCATAATTAGCATTCACATGCTACACTAAGCAATTCAGAATAAATACAGACGAACACAAATGTATCCCCAAAAAGTATTACAAGCATGTTGCAACAGGTTTCTCAGGATTGTAGTGTATCATCTAAGCTGGCTCCTAACCATGTAGGAAAATCTGGCCAAACTACTTTTTGAGGGCTGAGTGACAGGGCAGTATACCTATTTGTCTTTGCTCCTATAGACCCAATAAAGAGCATCCATTTGAAGTTGGGACAGTACAGTATTTATTGTGACACATAAACTACTTTTATTCTATTTAACATCATTGCTCTCAATTTCCCAGTACGCCATAGAGCCAACTGGACTATATTGCATGAAAGGATACTTGGTAGTGATAACCAATAGTTTCAGTAGCCTGTTGCAGCCCTTATCACAGTGAGGGGGGGGGGGGAACTAACAGGATGCAAACTGAAAACTCCTTGCATGTGTTCCTTTCTCAAGTGAGGCTGTGATACATTAACATTATTTCCCTACACCTTGAAAATTAAAATACATGTTTAACTCTCATACTAACCCTGAAAATGGTGACACCACAAAGAGGCAGACAACAGTGGTGGCATTTATTTATATATGTTATTTTTTATTGAAGTCCTGTTGATATTGGTTTCAGAAATAGGGGTTTCTGCACATTATCCATGAACCTGAATGGCTGTACATTTCTCCCTGTGGGACTAACAAATGGTTTCTTGGGAGAGTTAAAATAGGAAAAAGTTTTCGAAGACTTTACCTTAGTGCCTTCATCACACTCAGTTTCGGCATGTAGGAAATGGGAAATTCTGATCATAATTGAAAAAACAACTGTTGGTTTAAATGTAGTAGTATTCATGACCTATTGCCAATAATAAAATGTATGTAAGCTGCTACTGCCTATAGGCATGGCGTATCTCAGTTGCAGTCAGGAGTGTCACCAGGTATGTGTCTGAGGGGAATTCCAACACATTATATAAAACCTTGGCAAACAGGGATAGGATTTTGGTTACTGAATCATCAAGCTGATTGCACTTACTAGTTATGTTCATCAGTTAAGTCTACAGAAACAAACACGGTGAAATCAATATTCAAAATACATTTCTGTGTTCAGTGTTTATAAAGTACATTGCTATGCTATAGTGCAGAAGATACACTATAATGCAGGGGGCGGCACCAAATATTCGGGGCCTCGCCCTAACTCCAACTGCTGCTTTCACCACCTGAAGCAACCACCAGTCCAGCCCCCTCAATTGTCTGAGAGAGCGTGACCCAGCCTCCAACTTTAAAAGGTTGCCCACCCCGTTACAGTGCAATCCTGTGCATATTGCTCAAAAGCAAGTTCTAAAACATTTGGTGCAACACATGCTGTAATAATTGTGTTTAGGCCACAGTCTTATTGAGTAAGCACCAGTGATATTTATCTTAGAGTAAACTCCATTGAATATTTTAGGTCTTGCTTCTCAATAAATATGCGTAGGATTGGTCAGGAATGCAGTCTTAGTGGTAAGGAAACGTGATGGGAAAGGGTTCATCTGCAGTTGTCCCTGCAATGGAAAATATCAATAAGGGGAAATAACATGATTTAAAAAAATATAGTTATTACCAGGCACTAGCATAGTTGTAATGTGTTCTGGAGTTTCTAGGCAATCCACATTATTCCTTTGGAACATCTTGCTGTAGTTCATTTGGAGGTGTCTGTAGAAATAAGTTACAGTACTTTCAGTCTTTTTTCTTCCTATTTCAATTACATTTAAAATTATCATTGAACCTTTAGTTCTCCTTTGTGTATTCTGTGAATCCCCACTTTTGGGTTCTGCGCCTGCACGGAGCCATTACCAGAGCTTTCAAGCTGATTGGATAAAAGTTTGTATGCCTTTCTGGAGGGCATGTCAATTGAAGACATTTGTAAGGCTGCTATCTGGTCCAGACCTTCTACATTTGTCAAACATTACCGGATGAACACCAGAGTCACTGCAGACTCCAGACTTGGTCGTGCCGTCCTTGTCAGAGGGTTCCAGGCTCCATGCCCATGAGGGTCCATCCTATCTACCTGATGTGACTGTCTATGTGTGTGACCATAGATTCATCTCATCCAGCTGCCCGCCTACCACTTAAGTGTGAGCTTGCTAATCTTTCAAAGTGGGGATTCATAGAATACACGAAGGAGAAAGTTAAGTTGTACTTACCAGTAATAACTTTGATTCTTCGCGTATGTATTCTGTAAATTCACACTTTTCCACCTTTCCTCCCTGCTTGAGCTGCACGGATGAGATAGCTTATTTTATCCTGTGCTTGGCTTAAGTATTAACTGAGGAAAGAGTGCAAAATGGTGCCAAAAGGTGGGCGATACGGTGGGCAGCCCTAACATTCAAACGTTTATCCAATCAGCTTGAAATCTCCAGTAATGGCGCAGAACCCAAAAGTGTGAATTCACAGAATACATACTCAAAGAGTGAAAGTTATTACTGGTAAGTACAACTTAACTTTTGCAAGTCTTCTGATGTTTTGTTATAATATGACTGCTGGATAAAATATGCACTACTGATCTGCCCATGACATATTGGGAAATAGAACAATTTCACATACATTCTAACAGTGGATATGAGTGGGAGTAGAGCTTTCAGTAGCTAAGGTGTCTGACTCCTGCTACTAATCAATAGTGGGGTTTTTTCCCTCCTGCATTTTTTGGCAAGCTTTGTGCTTCCACCCCTCTTCTTTCTACCTCTTTTTTTAAAAATTGCATCCACTTTTCTTTGTTAGTTGCTGTTAGGTCACTGACCATGATGCATGTGGTCAGGATTTATCTCTGCCAGCCGCGTAGCTGAGATAACATTTTCTTTATTTTAGTTTTGTTCCTGTATTTGTGACTACTCATCAGAACTAGAAGAAAAAATATTTTTTCTACTTAAGATGTTTCTAAATATTTTTTTATTTCACTATTTTAGGTCCTAGGGCCGCAGTGGCATACTTTTGCACTCCAGCTATTCTTGGAGTTCAATTCCCAGAAGCCCTGATCAGCAGGTGTACTGACTTGGGCTTCTGAGAATTGAAGTCCAAGAACAGCTGGAGTGCCAACGTTCGCCACCACTGTCCTAATAGGTATCTAAAGGCAGTGGTGGGTATCAGCAGGTTCGAACCAGTTTGCCAGAAACGGTAGTAGAATTTCTGGCTGTCCCCGCCCATCCAAATTTTGAAATAAAGTAGTCCTAATTCAGGTACAACACAGGGCTTTTCCCCAGGCCAGGCCCATCATACCACACACCCAGTGTGGTAGTAATTTTTTTTGGAGCCCACCACTGTCTAAAGGGAGTACATTCTGAGAATGTATAGCTTTTCTTTTACACTTTCCCCACTGCTTTTCTAAATTCTGATAATTAGGAAAGGAATTAATCAAAATTCCAGTATATATATTTAATTCTCAATATAATACAAAGCTTTAATTTTTTAAAGGTTGTAAAAATAAATGGGCTCATTACTAGCCATAGTTCATATAAATATTTATTTATAAGAATGATGTCTCCATATGGAACCTGTGGTTTATGTCATGACCATTCTTTTATGAAAGCTAATGGTGATGATCTGTTTTCTTTGGGTGTTCATTTGACTCCCACTGATAAGTGAATTTCACCAGAAATGCTATTTTCATTCTAAAATAACCCCACATATTATTAAACATATCTTAAATGGCTGCAAACGCAGACAGCGCTGGCTCTTCAGCAATAAAACAGAGATGAGCACTGAACCCTGGTGTCGGATATGACTGGCTTTCAAGCAAGGGTGACCTTTACCTCAGCTCTAATGTATCAGTAACTTTATCTTGTTTAGATCTATCAGAACTGATGGCATGCTTTGCTCTTATGTTTTTTTCAGCTATTTTATTAATACTGCTAATATCTTAAGAATTAATACAGATATAGTAGAAGCTAACATTCTGCAGAAAACTATAGTAATATATTGTATATGTCTAGCAAAATATCTCTTTTTAACTTGTTACTGTATTACACTTTGGGGGGAAATTAACCTGATATTCTGAAGCATTGATTATAATTATGCCAATATTCAGAAATGTGCATGATAATATCATTACCTATTCCAGGCATTTTTCTCCCAGAATTCATATACAATGAAGTGGGATTCACTTGAAAGCTTCTGAATGGAAACACTAAGAAGAGGACAGAGTTAATTTGATGAATAAAAAATCCAAGCCAGTATAAATAAGTAATAGGCTTGCTTCATTCAGACATAGCAGGACACCTTTTTTCCTTACTCATAACAATGAGCTGTGGCAACACATATTCCCATCCTTTTCATCTGCACAGAAATTATAGTGAGGACTGTAGCTGAGAGGTTGGGCACTTGATTTACGATCCAGAAAAACCCAAGTTCAGTGGCCAGCAAAATAGGAAAGTCTGCCTAAAATTATTGAGGGTAACTACTTGCCAGTGTCAATAGTCCTAGGCCAGGTATAGCAATTGGCTCAATGGCTCAAGTGGCTAAGACGCTGACTGGAAGGCGGGAGGTCAGCAGTTCAATTCCCAAGTACTACTGCAGGATGGAATGAGCTCCCGTCTTTGTCCCAGGTCCTGCCAACCTAGCAGTTTGAAAGCAAGAAATTGCAAGTAGATAAATAGGGACCACTTCAGTTGGAAGGTAAACAGCGTTCCGTGTGCTCCTGTGTCTAGTCATGTCTGCCATGTGACCATGGAAACATCTGCAGAAGCAGACAGTGCTGGCTCTTTGGCTTTGAAACAGATGAGCACTGAACCCTAGAGTTGGATATGGCTGGCATTTGAGCAAGGGAAACCTTTACCTTTATAGCATCTTCAATGTATAGTTATGAGATCATTTCAGTTGCACAACACTTACTAGAAAAATTGATGTTGTACATAAGAAGTTTAATCACAGAATAACTCAATGCAATTGAAAATTTTTTTGATTTAGAGCAGGGGTCCTCAGCCTTTTAAAGCTGGGGACCAGTTCACACCCCTCAGACTGTTGAGGGGCCAGATTGTTGGTCCCGCCGCCACTGGTATCAGGACCACCTCAAGTCACCCACCACTCCATCCCAAACCGCTTCTCTGCTTACCAGCCTGGAGGAACTGCATAGCATGGGTGAAGGAGGGGTCCAGGCTTTCCTCGCCCATGCTCAGCTAGAGCACACCCTGGGAAAGATGCAGGCAGCCACAGGTGGCCCCTGAGAAAGATGAACTCGGACAGAGCAGCCCCTGGGAAAGATGCGGACTGCTGCATGTGTCCACCACCGCCTCAATCCTTTTCCCCTTTGCTTGGCTTGGCATGTCCCTAATGGCGTTCTGTAACAGGGTAGATGTTGTAAGACTTAAAACATCTGCCCTGCTATGGAGCACTGTTCGGGACATGCTAAGCCAAGTAGAGGGGACAAGGATTGAGGTGGTGTTGATTTGGTGCTGTGGGCTTGATCCGGCCTGTAGGCCATAGGTTGAGGATCCCAGATTTAGAGAGTTGGATTAGAGCTCAAGAAGCCAGGGTTCAAATCCTTACTTTGTTACAAAGTTTACAGGCTGACTTTGGAACTGCCCACACTAATCCCAACCTGTCTCCCAAGCTTGTTGTGGGAGCAAGGACACCATTTGCATCTCTTTGAGTTCACTGGAGCAAGGATGGGATATAAAGGTAATAAATATATACATGAGGGATGAAATTCAGTTAACATCTTAGAATACAAGGAGAAGACAGCAAACGCAGGTAGGTTTTAATCACTGCAGCTGCAAAAAATAATATAATGCACTGACAAATCTGAAGCATCCAGCAGGTGGCACCATATATCTGGCATACTGTGCCAACCAAGGTAGAAATACCAATTTGTGAATATGAAACAATATTTTTATCACATAATTTATTGTACAGGTTGGCCCGTAAGTCCCTACCCATCCATATATTTTATGTATCCAGTGTATCTGTGTGCTGTGTGGGTAGGGACTTACAGCCCATTCTGTACTTGATAAAACTACTGACACATTGACATGTTTCAAATGTCTTATCTGTTTGTATTTACGTGCTTCTCTTTACTGTACATTAGCAGTTCTCAGGTATATCAGAAAATTTTTAAAAAGGCAAAAACATAGCACCTTCAAAGCTAACTTCTGTATTTTAAGGTTAGCTTTCATGGATCAAGTCCACTTCATCAGACCAAGAGTGAGAGACTTCGTGATATTATTTTATACATATCAAGTACAGAAATACACAATGATAACAGATAGCTATCTAGAACCAATCCACAAAAGCTAACATTAAAATACAGAAGTTAGTCTTTAAGTCAGGGGTGCCCAAACTTTTAAGTGCTCATCAACATTTGTTTTGTCTACTGTCTGATAATGCTTGCACAGACTAACACAGTTACCACTTCAAAAAGTTCTCAGGTGTCTTTTAAATTATGCAGTTACAGTAATTATATATATAATTACTGTAACTGCATAATTAAATATATATATTTAAATATAATATATATATTTAAAACATGATGGGAGTACTGTATGTAGAAAATGTTTAACTTTTAATAGACTGCCTATTCTCAAGACAGTGGGTATATCATTTTTCTTTACCATCTCTACAACTATTTTATTGTATGTTAGCTGCTGCTATTGTATAATAAGTAGGATTAACCATGAAGAAGATATTTAAAGCATTGTAAAATAATTAGTTTATTTTTCTTTTTTGTGTCTTTGAATGTTTGACCTAATTGTTTTGCCATCTTGATCCTTGTTCACCTTGTTAGTGTTTTAGGCAGGCTGACATTGGAAATTGACCTTTAGGGCAAATATTTATCCAAAACTTTACATTTCTTCATGATCAGACACATTTGCCTAGACCAGTGATGCTCAACCTTGGCATTCCAGCTGTTCTTGAACTTCAATTCCCAGAAGCTCTGTTCAGCAGGAGTGCTGACTTGGGCTTCTGGTAATTGAAGTCCAAGAATAACTGGAGTGCCAAGTTTCACCATCGCTGGCCTAGAGTGTGGTTACAGATCAACCAATGCCCAACATTAGAATCAGAGAAAATTCAGTAAACATTACAACCTACTCTAAACTCTATACACCAACTTTCTTATCAGGTGAATAGGTCAGTATTTGTCCTATTGAAACCAAAGGGAATTTAGTAGCTTTGGTTACATCTGACGCATAGCAATGTTTATACAACTCCTTCATCAGTAACCTCTGCTCACTAACCTAAATGGAAATTTCCTACTGCAACCTACATTTTCTCACCCACTTAGAGCAGAAATGTACTTACTGCAGACAGTCATCCTGAGAAGAGGCTGAGTCTACATACTGCTTCAGAGCAAATCTGAATTGCTCTAGTTCTTCTGGTATTACTGACATTTGGCGCTGAACTATCAGTATATGCTTGAAAAAAAGATTCAGACAGTATGGTTTAGTAAACATTGGTTAATTGTACTCCTGCCATCACATTAACAAACTCTAGACCAAGTTTTGTAGAAATTTACAAATATAATCTAGTTGCTGTTTCCTGTATCAGCATTATTTATTACAAGGGACCTGTAAAATAACACTGCACTGTAATATATTTTTATTTAATAAGCCTATTAACCAGCAATGCCTTCTTTCAGAATGCTTCATTCATTTTTCTTTTCCAGTTTTTCTGGCATTGCCCACCAACAGACACATAATGCAGTAGTGACTGATAGGTGCTCATTGGTCAACATGCCTACCCCCTTTTGGGGTTTCCACAAACACTGGCATTCCCACGAGCCTGCTAATTTATCCCTCCTGTGGATGGCTTGTGCCATTTGAGACTCAGCCCACACATTCCTAATTGTGGGCATGGTCACTTGTTTGTCTAGTGACAGCATGAAAGAGGCAAATAGTGTCAGTCAGATTTTCCCCAACATCACTCTTGAGACCTTAGTACAGTATGTGTAGAAACAGCAATAAAAAGTAATGATAGAAAAGTAATGATTAAAAAATAGCAAAATAAGAGTGCATATTTTATAGGCAGGAGGGCAGTGTGCATAACCCTGCTTATTGGATTTACAGAAAGAGCAAAGTTGTATGGATGAAGCTTAGTTTAGTGATGGAGTGTATCATTTGCACGCAGGTCTTTGTAGTTCAATCTTAGCATTTTTAGTTGACCTGGGAAAGACCTACAACTGAAAACTTGGAGATCCACTGCTAGGTAGTAATGCACGCAGGTAATATTGAGCTTGACAAAGTAGTCTTACTCAATATAACTAAACTTTGTTTACTACCACTTGTGGTGCACTTTCAGTCCTACACTAAGAATGACAGCTTGGAAAATCAATATAATTCCTCAGATTTGTCCAGATTTTTGATTTGGTATCTGGCCACAAGGCTCTCTCTGTAAATATTTTTCCCTCAACACCTGAAGGGGTAAAAGAGGAAGTGAAGAAGAAATGAAATTTTAGAGATGTCTGATAATGTGCTTGTGAGTGGATGGCTTAGTGGTTAAGATGCTGAATTTGATGAATGGAAGGTCAGAAGGTCAGCAGTGCTACATGATGGGAGTGAGTTCTCATCTCTGTCCCATTTCCTGCCAACCTAGCAGTTCAAAAGCAATAAATTGCAAGTAGATAAATAGGTACCACTTTGGTGGGAAGGTAAACAGAATTCTGTTGTCTAGTCACGCCTTCCACATGTCCATGGAAATGTCTGCAGATGAAGACAGCATTGGTTCTTTAGCTATAAATGAAGATGATCACTGAACCTTGCTTTCAAGCAAGGACGACTTTTACCCTATGATGTGCTAAGCCTCCAACACATACCACATCCAAATAAAGAGCGCACAGATCATGGCTGTCTTGCCTTCTACACTTTTGGTGACATTCCACCTGATTTGTGTCTGGGTCCAGGACAGTATTTGTTTCTGGTTCCCTTGGAAGACCTATTTCCTGCAAGTGGAGGAATCTACATGGCAAGGACAAAAATTATTTTTATTCCCCCAGCCACCCCAGCTGCTTTTCCAGCCACCAGGAGAAAGCCCCAATTGGCTTTCTGGAGCAGTCAAGACAGTAAGTGTAAGTGAGAAACTTTAAAAGCATAATGGACACAGTAGTCTTTGATTCTTTCTTAAAAGAGCAATGCATGAAGCCTGCTTGTCCATTCTCATTTTACCCCCATTTACTGTTCCTTGGATTGGAAATTAGTGGTGCTGGAATGGTGCCCTAAGATTTTGGACTAGTTAATCCATGATGTTACAACAGGAAAAGCAAGGAAGGTTCTTTTCTAAGGGTGAAGGAAATGCAAATTAACTTCCATTCTCCTACTGTGAAGCCACATTGGGTTTATTTATTTATTTATTTAATCAAACTTTTATGCCTCCCTCCTCACAAAGACCCAGGGTGGCTAACAAACTTTTAAAACACAGTAAAAACATGGTATAAAAACAGTATTAAACAGTATTAAAAAGTTACAAAAAATAAAAGAGATTAAACAAGTCGCACAGAGAGAGGGAGGGGTTAGATGAGCTAACAAACTGAGGCAACCATCTGGCCCATACACCCCACACATGCCCTGCCAGCCAGGTCTTAACCCCCTTCCTAAAGGGTTATTCTGTTGTCTTCAATTTAAGCAGCCAAACAGACAGGGGAGAAAAATCCCTACTAAAATGTCACACTTTATGGGATATTCTGCACAATTACAGGAAAAAACAAAACCCCACAACTTACAGATTTAGTGTTTCCTTCTGACATCACTTCTTCTAGTGGTTCGAGCTTTAGATCCTTGTCAACAGGATGAGGCAGAAATGCAAACAAAAACAAACCACAAGGGATTAGTTCTCAATGCTCTCTCTTGTTATAGGTGGACATAAAAACTGGCATTGAAAATTGTGTGTTGCTTGAGGACACAGGAAAAGTAAATACATATTTGAAAGAGATTTGGGAACAACATTTTCCCCCCTACTCTACTGCTTGCAATTGATTTTTCAGTTAGAACTGTTTCTGTCTACCAAGTGTCAGGGATGTAAATTTATATTTTAGCCATGAGGGAAGTATATCATAAATGTGCATAAAATACCTAGTTCTGATGGTTCTGTGTCATTTTAGAGACGAAAGCAAGAAATAAAGGTTCATACTCTTCCAATACATTTTGCAAAACAGAATGTGAGATTACACATTTGTAAAATACTGTAATGTGTTTTCTTGAAATGCCACATTGATGCAAAATGTTATAATTGTGCTTATCTGTTTTTGGACTACAGCTATGAACCCAAAAACAGAACTTCACTAATTGAAATTGAAAATTTCACAGTAGGGCTTTCATCTGAACAATCAACCAGAAATTAAAGCCATTCCTCTTGACAAACAAAATGTGCCAAGAAAATGTGTTGATTGTACTTGACCATTAAAACAGACACTTTTCTCACCTCCTGTAATTTGCAGATCAGTTTGTATTGTTTTGTGCTTGCCCTTTAGGCCATAAATACATTCTCCAAAATACTGCTTCTACCTTCACCACCCCCTCATATAGAACATAAATGTGATTTCCTGTCTAATGGGGTGATCTCTCAATCATATAGTGTGGTCTTTCAGAGACAGGCGCTGAGTCCAGTTCTTGCAAAAGATGTTCCATGTGCTCCACAACTATCATGCATGAGCAGGAAATGTGATGCAAAAAAGCACAGAGATATTTTTTGGTGTAATAGAGGGCATTAAGCACACCTTCTGTTCCAGTCTGTCAATAAGCCTCTCAAGTCTGTTTATTTGGGTCACCCATAAGTTGTCTTCCTCTAGCCAGCCTTTCAGAGAAATAGATAAGGCATGTTAACCATTGTTGGAAGGTAAGACTTCATTTACTTTTCAATTGAGATTAATGTGCACACTTGTGTCTATGGAAGGATATTCAGATGGCTTCTAACATATAACCAGGTTTCATGGTCCTTTGATTGTTACTAAGGGATAACATATTGCAGCATAAATATTTGGTACAATGTGGCTGTTTTCCCCAGAGACAAAACATAACTCTTGGAGTGACAGGAGCTCCAAAATGATCAGAAGTACCTTTCACATGAAATTGAAATTAACTTGCAATTTCATTTTATATAACTGTTTTTTGTGTGCTTGAAATTTAAGGAACACTTATACTTAATTTCAGTCTGAGTATTTCAAAACACAAAGGAGCGAAAAAGCAATGCCTCCTTAAACAATATTACCTGAGTTAAAAAGAGGACTAACTGGAGAGAAGCTGTTATTCCTCTGGAGTCTTCGACTTGTCCGCCTTCCTGGCTGCTGAATTTTGAGAACCTCTGGCTTTACTGGCACTTGTCTTAAGAAAAACATACATAATTTATAAATCAATCTCATATTTCTAATTCTCTCTCCAGCTTTATTCATGGCAAGATAATAACTCCACACAGAACCCAGAGAGTGAAACCTGGAGATAATGTGGTAAAAACAATAACAAATGCAGCCTCCACAGAACACACTGTTCTTTTTTTGTGTTGTTATTGTTAGAAGAAATAGGAGAAATGTTATTTCTTTTAAACCAATGTAAGTTTCTTATATAAAAGCAACTGAAAATGCTTAGTGATTCATAATGGAGAACCTGGAATTGTATTAGGGACATTGTCACAGATCCTACAAACTGTGTCTTTGCTGGATCACCATATGAGACATTTGCCCAATAGCTTTCATGAAGTTATGAGGCACAGACCAGATGTCCAGCTATACTGAAGTAGGATAAAGATTTATATTGTAAAAATAATAATGAATTTCAAATAACCTTTTGACATCAGAAGTTTGGGCAGATACCAGTTTGACAAGGTTCTGAAACACAGTAGAGGGGTCTCCAGTACACCTCTTGTATAATCACAAAATACACTGATTTTATTAACCATAGTTTTAAAATCACTTAGCCATGTAATACATTTAAGACTGTCCATAAATATGGAACATCAAGTGCAAAGTTGCTTATAGGGTACATTCTGCACTTCTTCCATCTCTAGGTCAGACCTGAAACTGCCAAAACAAAACCACCTTTCACCTGACCTGGTGTGAGAAAGATTAGCTAGCAAAACAAGGTTGACATTGCCTGGGATACCCCTGATTGTGGTTCAAAAATACCACAATATTTGAGGAAGCTCTATTTTTGCACTGTTGAAAGTGCACTGCTTGATGTTTGTTGTGTACTGTCAACTTGGCACCAACTTATAGCATCCCTAATAGGGCTTTCAAGGTGAGATATTTAAGGAATGATTTTACCAGTTTCACTTCCTTGGTTTTTCATGACCAAACAGGGTTTTGATCCCCAGTCTCCTGAGCCCTAGTCCATCACTCTATACATTACACCATCCTAAAAGTGCATATAAACCCCAAAAGACCAAGACAACAGAGGCAGTCTCATGGACAGCTCATTTGAAACTGGTATTACAGATCAGATAAAGTGTGAGTTAAGTACAGTATATGGCTGCAATGCCAGGGGCTGGGAGCTCATTTTCACACTTTGCCTTCTTCTAGGAGAAGAACTAGCCTGTGTAGCTTTGGGCAAACCTGGAGTGGACACAGAAAAAGGAATTCATAAACCACCTACGAGTATTCTATACTATCAAGGAAGGGGTCATCACAAGCCAGAATTGATTTAACAATGCATAATAATTTTTAAAATGGATTGTTGAACTTGAATGGAATTCTACTGTTGCTATGTTGCGTCAATATCTCTGCCTTTGAACTTTCCTGAGGCTTTTAAATTACTGCACCATCAGATTAAATCTGTAGTAAAGAAAGGAATGTAAGTTAGGTTTCAGATTGATTCCTTACTCTGATATTCCTGCAGAGAATTTGTTGTTCAGTCACACAGTCGATTCCGACCCTTTGCGACCCCCATGGACCACCGTCCGCCAGACACTTCTGCCCTCCACCATCCTACTCAACTCACTCAGCTCTGTGCCCATTGTGTCTACAATACCATCCAGCCATCTCATCTTTGGCCATCCCCTTTTTCTTTTGCCCTCGACCTTTCCAAGCATCAAGGCTTTCTCAAGTGAATCCTCTCTTCTCATTTGATGTCCAAAATACTTTAGCTTCTATGATGAAGGCACGTTCTTCCTCACTTGCTCTGGGCCCTCTCAGCGTTCATCCAAAGTGGATTATTCAACAAAAATCCCTTCTAGAAATAACCCAAGCTCCGCAAGAAAAAAAACATGTCACCATTCCCCAGCCAATCCAGGCTGTCCAAACACCAATTTACTATGAGAGGTTTTGGTAGCGTTTTCAAGAGGCAAACAAAGAGAGACTTACTGTCTTTTAACCCAATATCCCATCTTCAATGAACACGCGTTGATTGAAGAAAATATTTTTATTTAAATTGGTAGCATGGTTCTGATGAATCAGGTTACAGATCTCAGCATAAAAGTTATTTTCTAATTTTAAGTTTTAGAGAAAAGATGTTTCAGACAAGTCTTCCTCTTAAAAAAAAAATCTGTCTAGCTATTCTAAGTTACCCTATTTAAGATTTCCAGAGATAGGCCTATTTGGAAGGCCATCTCTGCACTGTCGATGTTTCCTAGATGACAACCATTTTCGAACTCCCCTCTGGCTCCTTGCCAGACCTTCGCCAGGTATGAAGTGAACCTGGGTAATCAGGCTACTTCCAATCAGATTCCAGAGTTGAGTAAACAACTCTGGTTGCCTTGTTTACAAGGGGCGCCTTTCTGTCTATCTGTTTTCCCACCCTGGGCCCCAAAGTGTGAAAACAACCAAATGGCTCTTATGCTAGCACAAGAAGCCACAATCCTACTATAGAATAGAAATGTGAAGAACTTTGGGACTCATTTTATCACAGCTTCATCTTTACTATTTGACCTTCTGAGGAGCAGTCAGGGTTGATTTCTTCTAAGATTGACCTATTTGTAGGAGACTCTCAAAACTCTCCTCCAACACTACATCTCAAAGGCATCTATTCTTCTGCGCTCAGCTTTCCTAATGGTCCAGCTCTCACAACCATACATTGCCACAGGGAATACCATTGCTTTGACTATACGAATTTTTGTTTGTAATGTGATGCCTCTACTTTTCACTATGCTCCCCAGGTTTTTCATCACTTGTCTCCCAAGAATCAGTCGCCTTTTTATTTCATGACTGCAATTCCCATCTGCAGTGAGCTTTGATCCTAAGAAAGTAAAATCTGTCACTGCTTCTACTTCTTCCCCATCTATTTTCCAGGGACTGATAGGGCCTGTTGCCATGATCTTGGTTTTCTTTATATTGAGTCTCAATCCAGCCTTTTCACTTTCTTCTTTCAACCTAATCAGGAGCTTCTTTAGGTCCTCCTCACTTTCTGCCATTAGGGTGGTATCATCTGCATATCTCAAACTGTTGATGTTTCTCCCAGCAATTTTGATCCCAAATTGTGATTCCTCTATCCCTGCATTGCGCATTATGTGCTCTGTGTATAAGTTGAATAAGCAGGGTGACAAAATGCAGCCTAGTCTTACTCCTTTTCCAATTCCAAACACTCCATCATTACATAATCTGTCCTAAGTGTTGCTTCTTGATTCATGTACAGGTTTCTCATGAGGCATATAAGGTGTTCTGGTATTCCCATTTCTTTAATTACTTGCCACATTTTGTTGTGGTCCACACAGTCAAAGGCCTTGGCGTAATCAATGAAACAGAAGTAGACTTGTTTCTGATATTCCTTTGTTTTTTCCATGATCCATCTTATGTTGGCGATGTGGTCTCTAGTCCCCCTGCCTCTTCTGAACCCCGCCTGCACTTCTGGTGATTCTCTCTCCACATGCTGTTGCAGTCTGTCCTGTATTATCTTGAGCATCACCTTGCTAGCGTGTGGGATGAGTGCAATTGTTCGATAATTTGAACATTCTTTGGTATTACCCTTTTTGGGGATTGGAACGTATACTGATCTTTTCCAATCCTGTGGCCATTGTTGTGTTTTCCAAATCTGCTGGCATATAGAATGTAATAATTTGATTCCATCTTTTAGGGCTTTGAAAAGTTCAACTTGGATACCATCATTTCCGCTGGCTTTGTTGTTTGCAGTGCTTTTTAGGGCCTTTCTGACTTCACTATCTAGGATGTCTGGCTCATGTTCAATGTTCTCATCCTTGTGATCATCAGGGGTGTTGAGGTCCTTTTTGTAAAGTTCCTCTGTGTACTCTTTCCATTTTTTCTTAATCTCTTCTGCATCCACTAACTCCTTGCCATTTTTGTCCTTTATCATGGTCATTTTTGCTTTAAACGTTCCCTTGATTTCCCCATTTTTTTTAAAAAAAGATCTCTAGTCCTACCCCTGATATTGTTTTCCTCTACTTCTTTGCACTGTTCATTCTGGTAGGTTTCCTTATCTCTCCTTGCTTTTCTTTGAAATTCTGTATTCAAATGATTGTATTTAATCCTTTCTCCTTTGCCTTTTGCATTCCTTCTGTCCTCTGCTATTTTAAGAGCCTCATTGGACAACCACTTAGCTTTCTTACACTTCTTTTCTTTTGGTATGGTTTTTCTTGCTGCCTCCTGCATGATGTCCTGCATCTCTGTCCATAATTCTTCTGGCACTCTGACTATCTGGCCCAAGCCATTAAATCTGTTCCACACTTCCACTGTGTATTCCTTAGGGATGTTGTCCGGGTCATATCTGTCTTGCCTAATTGTTTTTCCTATTTTCTTTAGTCTAAGCCTGAATTTTGCAATCAGTAGGTTGTGATCTGAACCACAATCTGCTCCTGGCTCGTTTTTGCTGACTGTATGGAGGTTCTCCATCTTTGGCTGCAGAGTATGTAATCAATCTGGTTTCGATGTTGGCCATCTGGTGATGTCCATGTGTAAAGTCTCCTTTTGTGTTGCTGGAAGAGAGTGTTTGCTATCACCAGTGCATTATCTTGGCAGAACTCTATCAGTTTTTGGCCTGCTTCATTCTGTGCTCCAAGACCAAACTTGCAGAGAATACACCTTTATAAAAGAACCTGTGAAGACTTATCACAGTGGCACTTAGAGAAAGGGACTTGAAATATGCTACGTTAAATCCCCCACCTAGAGACAACAAGTTACAGATATCTCAGAAAACAAAACAAAACAAAACAAAATAAAATAAAATAAAAAACACAGTAGCACTTTAAAGACTAACTGTTAGTCTTTAAAGTGCTACTGTGTTTTTTATTTTATTTTATTTTGTTTATTTTGTTTTGTTTTGTTTTCTGAGATGCCTGAACCACAGACTAACACAGCTACTATTCCAAAAAATTCAAGTTACAGATGGCATATTTCCTTTGTACCTGATCCTAACAAATAAAAAAAATTGTTACAATAGTTATCCTATTGCATAAGTAAATATAACATTCTGTCTCTCTCCATGCATATGCATCCATCCATCTCTACAGGCTAATGCTTAGTTCTGTGTGCTCATCCAGTGTTCTTTAAAAATCTTCCATCTGCTTTGTTACTGTTTTGTGATACACCAAGTGCTGGTTGCTGAGATTCATGAATGGGAGATTGGCGCTTTAGCTGCTGGTGGGCCACTGTGCAGACAGAACATTGGATTAGCCTTTGATCTGAATCCGCACAGTGCTTCAATGCCTTTGTTCTGAAATGGCAATAAGATCCTAAAAGTTACTACCTCAAAATCTCTATGTACTCAACAACAAAAGTAGACATGTGAAAGACAGCAGTTTCCTTGGACAAATGTCATCTGATCACCACTATCCTCTTATGATAAAAGAGATTTCTGGAGGTAGAATTTTGCATTTGGATCAATAGACAACAAAGAATGGGACTTAATGGCATTGTAAATTATAGTCCAGCCAACAGGAAGTTAAGTTTTAAAGCTGCCTTTTTTCTAGTGAGGCAAATGAAGCAATTTTTAAAAAAATACCATTTTGCAAGACTTGAATTCTTTAGCATCAATGGAAATTGCTGGTTTCTATATGAGTGACTTAATGGTTAAGACGCTGAACTTGATAACTAGAAGGATGGCAGGTCAGCAGTTCAAGACCTGAGTGAGGCACGACTGAATGAGCTTCCATCTCTGTCCCAGCTCCTGCCAACCTTGCAGTTCAAAAGCAAGACATTGCAAGTAGATAAATAGGAACCAAGGGATTGCAGTGGCTCAAGTCACTAAGACGCTGACTGGGAGGTTGAAGGTCAGCAGTTCGATTCCCGAGTACTGCAGGACAGAATGAGCTCTTTGTCCCAGCTCCTGCCAACCTAGCAGTTAGAAAGCAAGAAATTGCAAGTAGATAAATAGGGATCACTTCGGTGGGAAGGTAACAGCATTCCATGCACTCTGGTGTCTAGTCATTCCTGCCACATGACCATGGAAACGTCTGCAGAAGCAGACAGCGCTGGCTCTTCGGCTTTGAAACAGAGATGAACACTGAACCCTACAGTTGGATACGACTGGCTTTCAAGCAAGGGAAACCTTTACCTTTACTTTACTAAATAGGAACCACTTCATTGGGAGGGTAAACAGTGTTCCATGCAATCTATAGAGACTAAAAGCCAGAATAGATTCACAACTTCACTGATACAGTATTAGGCGCAGATCCATTTGGAAGGAAGCATTTCATTATGGAAGAAAACATTAAGCTGAAAGAGAGTTTTTCCTCTAAAATGTGACTATTCAATCTGCTCTTATGAAAATCTTAGAATTTTTTTATTTCATTGATATCTGGAGTCTTAAAAATGTGAACAATTGAGGACACAGTGACTCTGCAGTAGTTCCTCCCTGGAAAAATTCATGCTATTACTATCATTATGTAGGAGAAAGGCAATAGGAACTTCACTTACTTTTCCTGACGAGTTTGTTCCTCTGTAGTTTCCATGGCACACTCCAGAGAACCGTGGAGAGATTGCAGCTGATTCAGGGTTTCTTTCAGCAAAAAACGAGTCACAAATTGTTCCAATTTAGAAGCCTCCTGATACTTCTGCATAATAATAATGATAATTTTAAAAGACACTAGCAGGAAAGCAACACTTAATATTTCACAACTGTGCATGCTTCCTTCTAATGTTTGCAAACCAAAGAGACCCCCATGGGTTATATTTGGGCCATGGGCCAGTTATTTGTCTTAGAACAATTCATTATGATTTCCACAGCTGTCAAATACAAGTGTTATACAACTCAAGCAAGTGTATACTTCTCTAAAGTTTTCATAGAAAGTGTGGTCTGAAGATAACATAAAACAATATGCAGGCCACACATGGCCCACTATTTTTTTTAATGATCCCTTGGCCCCCAAACTCTGAAACTTAACCAGACAGGCATAAAGGCTGCTGTCCGCTGTGTGTTAGTATGAATTAGCTTAATCCCCCTCCTACCTGGCAACCAGACATTTTGGGTGATACAGTAATCCCATTGCTCCCAAGGGGTACCTTGTGAACCTCAATCAAGGGCTTCAACTGTATGGGCACGTTCCCATATATGCAGTTCTCAGTGCTTGTGAATGCTGGAAATAACACATATGGGCTCCTTCCAGTTATAAAAAGGTTGCTTCTGCTATAAACATCTAGTATTCTGGAGGAGTTAATAAATCTTTTCAGCATATCAGATACAGGAATTAAACATTTCCCCTGCTCTTCTGCTCCTATCTGTTCTTTGTAATGCTGCATTGGTGCATCCCCCCCTCTATAAAACAAATTGAAACTGCAACTCTGAGCACTCGATTGGCACTACAAAAGAAAAATAGTTTTTCCCCTCCAAACTGATGTAGCACTACATCAGTCAGTTAGAAGAAAAAAATTACACTTCCCCTGTTCTTCTGTAGAGGAGCAGGGGAAGTGTTTAATTTCCCTGTATCATACTGTGGCTTGTCAGCCACTTACTAATGTGCACAAAGGTCCTTGCTTAGTTTGGATGGTGGGTTAGGATTTAGCCTGTTTAGCCTGATTTAACTTCTGTCCCATCCTCAAGGAACAACAAAAACAGTGACTCCTGACTGTCCCCTAAGGGCCAATCTGGATAGTGAAAAGCCTGGAAAATCCATTTACAACAAACACAAATGCTTGTGCTATAACCATTTTCTTAGCTTGTTGCAGAAATTCAGCAACATATGTGAGGGAGTGCAAAAGTTGTTCATTCTTGGTCTGAAAACATGATAAAGTTTAAGTGTGGGGAAATTAGAGATACCTTGCCTTTATTAGTCATTTTATAGCCATTTATATAGTCTTATATAGTCACATTTAGCCTTGCTTTAGTGAATCAGCCTTGCCTTAGTTAGCCATTGAATTCTTGTTGTAGTTAGCTATTGAAGCCTTGTTTGTGCACTACAAGGAAGTGAGCCTGCCCATATTTGGTCAGCAGTGAGTCAGCAATATAGGACATGCCTGGGCTTGCCTGGGCAAGTCCAGGCATGTACACTGACCATGAGGCGGACCACCCTTACTCTGCCCATATAAGGTATTTCCTGTGAGCTATTTCCTGTAACCTGTAACCCCACCTGTAACCCTTCCCCTCACCTGCAGCCTTGACCTTATAAGGTTACAGGTTGAAATGCTTGACTGTGATTGGATATTGTTGACCCCCACCATTTCCTGTATACCTGAACCTAATAAATACATGCTAACCTGAGTGGGGGGATTCCAGACCCTCCCTTTCTTTTGCACCAAGATCTCAGACTGCGCAGTCTTTTCTTTCCTTCTCCCTTTGTTTCTACTGCACCACGGAGCTGGCCTCCCACATCTGGTGCCCTCTCTGAGGACTTCTTTTTGAAACAACAATGCAGATCGCGTTTTGAAACCACAGCAAGGCAACGCGGGTGAAGAATTGGAGACAATCTGAACGTGCAACGACGCTGCTTCATCGCCCACGACCAGGAAGGTCTGCCTACTCACGACCGGAAAGGTCTGCTTACTCACTTCGACCAGAGGAAGGTCCAAGGCGCCTAATTCATCCTTTTCAGGATCCCAACAGTGAGTAAAACAAGGTCAAGTTAGACACATGTAGGCTGAAATCATGGGTAGTTCCCTCTCTTCTCCGCAACTGAAATTTCAAAAAGACCTTCTCTTTCTGCTCTCCAAGAATGGTTACAGTGCCACTCCAAGGGAAGTGGAAGATCTAATTCATACCATTAGCAATGTGTGCCCTTGGTTCCAAGTGGGTCCCAGCACCCTAGACCTAAAGACTTGGGACAAGATAGGCACAGTCTTCCCAGGCCACCTCAGAATCACTGCGCCTGCACTGCACGCCTGGTGTAAGGTCCGTGTGTGTTTGCAAAGTCTCACCCCAAAGAACATCCTCCTAGACCAAATGCTTCCAGAAGACTTGCCTCAAATTCTTCTGCCCCTGCCCACTGCAGAACTTCCAGTTGCCTTGCCCACTGCGCCTCCGCCTTACAACAACAGGGAATTCCCAGGTGAGAGGTGGAAGCCCCCAGACCCCCCAGGGCAGGAGGTTAAAAGACTGTATCCAGACCTTACCACCTCACCCCAGGTTGAGCCCGCTGGCTTACAGCCCCCTCAGCTTGGAGGGCAGCCTGAGCAACGTTCAGCCTTTTCATCTGCTCTAGCTCAAGTCATGCTGGAAAGTTCCGGTGCTGATGCTATGGCATCTCCTGTCATCCAGGGCACTCCAGTGGTGGCTGGAGCAGCCGCGGTCCCTGATCAATGGGTTCCGCTAGCAAAGGAACTTAAAAATGCTGTTACTGAGTCCAGAACGTACACGCCTTTTACTAGGGCAGTGATGGAAGGCCTGCTCACTTTTAAGATGATTCCAGAGGACTGGCATATGCTAATCAAGGACTTGCTCCCCCTGGCAGAGGTAAATGGGTGCCATGATCTCGCCGCTGCATACCAGAGGACCAATCCTTCAGTACCCATGGAGATACTCATGGGTGAGGGCTACTGGCCCATGGGCTAATCGTCACACCAGAAAAGGTTCAGCGGATGCCGCCCTACCAAGACCTGGGACACAAACTTTCTGCTGCTATTCCAGTCATGCCAGCCGTCAAGACCCCTGAAGCCTTCACTTTGGTGCAATTGCAACAGCTACTTGGCACAGCATAGCCATCGTGGACATCTTTCTCACACGCACCACGCAAAAACATTTATTCCCTTCCAGAGGTGGTGTCTGATCTTTTGTGCAGTTTACAGAATATGACATTGACTCTGTTTGCTTTCGTCTTTCACAGGAGCAGGTGGTTGTTTTGTACCAGCATTCTGAGACTTTCCAGGTTGCCATTGCTGATTTTTGGGGATCTATCTGCCATAACCCTTCTCTGTCTCTCTCCCCTTCCCTTGCATAATGCAGTGACTCTTTTCACAGATGGATCACCTGAACGTGGGGCCCTAACATGGAAGGACCCTGAAGGCTAGTGGAAAATCCTTTTCACTGATAGGCAAACCTGCCCAGCAATCTGAAATTGCTGCTGTAATTCTTGCTTTTCATACTTTTCCTGATACTCAATTTAACCTGATTGTTGACACCCAATATGTTTACAGGCTTCCTTTTTACACTTGCTGAATATTATCTGTCTCCCTTGATGGATTCTTGCCTTGGCTGCCAGGATTGGGTTTGCTTAAGAATATAATAATTGTTGCTATTGCATTCATATGTGTCATGCTATGTTGTTCTCCCAGTCTCATATCCACACTCCATCAGTGTTGCTCTGCTGTTAAACCAGCCTCTGGTCTCACAAAAAAGCAAATTTATCAACTACGCTATCACACACTTGGCCCTGAAGCAGAGGAGCTGACTGGCGAAGAAATGTTGGCCCTGATGCATTAGTAAATAAAAAATAAAAAAGGATGAGATGTGGGGAAATTAGAGATACCTTGCCTTTATTAGTCATTTTATAGCCATTTATATAGTCTTATATAGTCACATTTAGCCTTGCTTTAGTGAATCAGCCTTGCCTTAGTTAGCCATTGAATTCTTGTTGTAGTTAGCTATTGAAGCCTTGTTTGTGCACTACAAGGAAGTGAGCCTGCCCATATTTGGTCAGCAGTGAGTCAGCAATATAGGACATGCCTGGGCTTGCCTGGGCAAGTCCAGGCATGTACACTGACCATGAGGCGGACCACCCTTACTCTGCCCATATAAGGTATTTCCTGTGAGCTATTTCCTGTAACCTGTAACCCCACCTGTAACCCTTCCCCTCACCTGCAGCCTTGACCTTATAAGGTTACAGGTTGAAATGCTTGACTGTGATTGGATATTGTTGACCCCCACCATTTCCTGTATACCTGAACCTAATAAATACATGCTAACCTGAGTGGGGGGATTCCAGACCCTCCCTTTCTTTTGCACCAAGATCTCAGACTGCGCAGTCTTTTCTTTCCTTCTCCCTTTGTTTCTACTGCACCACGGAGCTGGCCTCCCACATTTAAGACTTAATGTTTCAACAGGACACAGCTTGAGAATATCATGTATTTTTGCAAATTTAGTCAAAGAAAGGAAGAATTTACATAAGATTAATGAAGTGTCAAATCACACATACGCACCATTCTTCACTCAATTTATGCCACTTCGAATACCTTCACTAATTTAGAAATATATGCTATTCAAGTTATTCTGTTCTCCCTATAAAATCAAGTGATTGCTGAAATCCCAGCTGATTGACTATCTCATGAATCATCTATGTTAATTGTGTACCTGCAAGTATTATATTCACCACCTATGTTTATTTGGCACCAATGTACATCAATCAAGCCTGTGATATCACAGAATAATATAGCTGCTGTTTCTAAAGTCCATAGAGAAAACTCTGACAGGACAGCTTGTATTTCCCTCCTTTTGGCACTCTGTTGGAACTGACAGCCGAGCTATGTGAAAGCATTTGTAACAACCTTTTGAAAGTGACATAACTAATTTGTACCAGTAAGGGTAATGTTTGCCTCCCTCTAAATTATTTGACACGGTTCCCAAAACTGAATTAAAGCTGCTGCACTGTATTTGGCAAACCTAATTTCATTGCTAGAAGCTTTGATGTTCTGTGACACAAGTCCCAAGAAATGCATGGGAATATTGTCAGACAGAAGCAATGAAATTCAAATTCTGCAGCAGATATCTGTTACAAATGATCCCCTTTGAACAGCGGTGTTCTTTCCTGAGAAATGAATAAAATATAGGCATTTTCAGGAGATAGGCCTTTTCTGTATGAGTTTCAACAACATAAAATATGTTTTTCAGTGAAGTATGATCAAAGGATGTCCATATTCTGTCAACATTACAGATATCTTCCTGGACAGCAATTCTCAAGGGACAGTTTTCTAGACATGAAACTAAATTGAAGGTGGAAGGATTATTTAGATTTCAGTGCCACTCTATCCTAGACACTTAGCATGGAATAGCTTTTGAAAAAAAATCTTACTTTGTTTATATCAAGCATTGCAGTTTTTGCAGGTGTTAGTTACCCCATGTATTTCATGGATAAAAGAGGAGCGAAATTGCATTGGAGGAACTGGTTAACATGCAGCAATATCTCAGAAAGATGCAAGGGTTTAAAAGTTATTTAAAAGCATGCCACACTTAGTGGCACATCCCACACACACAAATTTGAAATTCTCCAAAGGTTTGAGGACATATTTTTACATTATAAAAGTTTATTTTGACTTTAAACTCCTGTTGCAAAGTTACATTGGCAGAAAGGCACTGCTTGGAATCCTCATTACATGACAGGCAGGTGGCTTCGCATACTACTAGGATGTCACCAATGGTGACTTGTTAATTAGTGGTAATTTGTTGCTGTGAGTTACACCATTGTCCTTCTGCCAGTGTAATTCTAAAATAGGATTTTGGCCAATATTTTCACACAAGGTGCCCATCATTTTGACAATTCAATTACAGTATAGCCATTAATTTTATTAAGAAAGCATCCATGTTCTTCAGACACTGCAGATCTCTCTCGCATAGATCATCACAATTTCATGAAACAACCTATGTAGAAAGAGTTTTAAACTTTGAATATTTGCCCGAAGAAGAAAGGTAAAGGTTTCCTTTGCTCGAAAGCCAGTCATATCCGACTCATCTCTGTTTCAAAACTGAAGAGCCAGCACTGTCTGCTTCTGCAGATGTTTCTGTGGTCATGTGGCAGGCCCATACCTCAATTGTAAGATACATTTTGTATGCAGAGGTATTACATTTAATTCCTGTCTCTAGTTAAGGCTGAGGAAATTCTATTAACACCTGACTAAGAAACTTCAGGAAGCATAGGAATCACTAAGCTACATAAACCAATGGATGTACAGTACTGTATATTCTTGCCTGGGGTAGCCCTTTTATTATTATTTATTTATTTATTTATTCAGATTTATATTGCCGCCCACTCGCCGAGGTGACTCAGGGCAGCTTACAGTCAAAACAACAACAGTACAATAAAAATTATAAAACATAACCTCACAAAATACAAAATACAACCAAACCAGAACACAGACTAACTCCCCTCAGGCCGTTGTTGTGGGCCCAGAGGTGGGGGCGATGTTCTCAGCCACTGTTAGGCCATGGAGTCTTCTCCTCAGGCCATTGTTTTATTTATTTATTTATTTATGGGTTTGTGTTGTGGGTGGGTGGGTAGGTGGGTTGTGGTGTGTCTGTTTATTTTTAATTAACTAATTAATTAATTAATTTTTATCTTTTTTCTTTGGCTCTGCCCACAATGTCAGGATGTCATGACGTTGGCTCTGCCCATGATGTCATGACATCATGACATGATGACATTGGTTCCGCCCACACTGTGTTGACGTCCCGGTGTGGTAACAAACTTTTTGACAACCCACCACTGACTATAATCAAAGATGAGCACTGAACCCTAGAGACAGATATGACTGGCTTTCAAGCAAGGGTGACCTTTACCTTTATCAGAAAGGAAATCGCCCTTTAAAGAGTTTTAATTCATCCATTTTATAAGGGCTCAATTTAAACAGCCTGGATAGCTGGGGCAATAATCCTCCTGGGTTAAAAGTGCTGTTGCTGAATGTCAGGTCAGTGAAAGGAAAAACACCAGCCATCCAGGACTTGATCTTGGATGAACCTGCTGACCTGGCTTAGATTACAGAGACATGGTTGGGGGAAGCTGGAGTGTGTGTGTTAGTGTTTCTCAGCTTTGCCCACCTGGATTCTCTGTGCAGCAGCAGGCTAGACCTAGGAGGAAGAGAGGTTGAGTTGCTGTAGTCTATTATGATTCTGTCTCCCTCATCAGGTGTCCTGTCCCACAATTTGCTAGTTCTAAGTGTGTATGCCTGAAAGTGAGTGGTTGGGACAGAATAGGGATTCTCTTGGTCTACTATCCACCTCACTACTCAATAGTCTCCCTTCCTGAGCTACCAGAGTTGGAGACAGAGGTGTGTTGGGAGTCCTCTAGAGTTATTATACTGGGATACTTCAATATCCACACTGAGGCCACCTTATTAGGAAGGTTCAGGGAAGCCAAACATTTTCTCACAAACCACATACACATGTATTTGAGCATTAAGAATCATCACCAGTTCCCAAAACTTAGGGGAAAGAGTAGAAATAAAACTTTCTCCTACTTTCTTGGTTGTGTCCATTGCCTTCAATATAGATACATTGAGATCTTCCAAAGCAGACAGTACATTTTCATACTCTCCCAAATGCTGGGAAAAATAATCTGGGGGAAAATAATGTACAGTTTATGAATGGGAGGAGAATCTTTCCTGTGTAAAAAGAGAGACAGAAGTCAACTGTTGTGTGGATGCTCTGGTCTGTATTCTCAGAATGAATCCATGTGACACACTTAAACCTCTCTCACTTGGGTTGCTGCCTTAGTGTAATACTCCAATTCACAGATCTAATACTTGCAGTCCTTCATACCATTGTCAAAACACTTAGAGAGTACTGCTATCCCCAGTTACCAGACTGGAAGCCTCTTCTCAAATGATGTACTTTTCTTTTACTCTCCCTTTTATTGAGTTATGGCCAAGCAGCCAGGGTGTTTCCTATTTGATAGCTACCACCAGGAATTAAAGGCATGTGTAATGTACAAACACATATAACAGCAGAAGTATTGTACAAAACAATGGGGTTTTTATTTTCTGATATAATAAATGCCAGAAATTAATGTACTGTAGTAACAAAGCATTATTGCAATCTTCCAATATACCTACGGTAATCTTTTTACAACTTGCATCTTCTTTATCTCATATCAAGCTTGTATCTATCTAGAGTTGACAATCCCAACAGACATTCCCAATCTCCTTAATTATCTAATTAAAGTTCCTAATCCTACTTGAGGAAAGTAAGCATCCAATCATTCCCCTTCCCTCTCACCTGGACTGGGGAAAGCAGCCAATCATAAACAAGTCCCATTGAGGCAGACTCTTTCTTCAATAGTCATAATAACCATTAATTGTCACTCATTCAGTAATTACCTGTCAATCAACCCATTCATTCTACCATGCAACCATTTAACTTATCTATCCATGCACAATAAAACAAACAGAAGATGACTGGAGCTGTCACAAGTGAAGAACCAAAGGAAAAGAGAAGAGGAAATGAATGGAACAAAATGGAAGGGAATGGAAAGCCAACTTTAAACTGGCTCAAAAAAGCAAAGGAAGGAGATGCTACTCAAGCAGATGCCCAACAAGAGATTAGCAAAGCTAGGCACAAATCTAATGAAATTTCTTTTGCATTACTGCTAATGAAAAAGCAATTTCATTATATTTGTGCCTAGCTTTAACTAGAGTTGGAAAGGGGTCTTGTATGCCATCCAATCCTGATAAAGAAAACTTCTAAACCTCAAGCCCAAATTGGCCTGTAGAAGTCTCAGTATCTGGTGTTCCAGAAGTGCTGTGCCCTTTCCCCATCCCTGAACCCCTATACTAGCTGATTAGAGAGTGAGATATAGAATAATGGAGTTGGAAGAGGCATATTTGTCTAGCTCAGCTGGAACCATTTTTGCCTGTCAGCTTTATTTACTGTCCAGATTTTGCGCCCATACATGGTGACTGGGAACACAATAGTGTGGATGGTCTTGGTCTCCAGTGAAACATCCCTACACCTGATTATCATTTTAAAATTCCTTCTTTCCAACTCTTCCAAGTCTGTCTTCTAATTTCTTGTGTTCACTTCCAGTGTGTGTTGATGAGGTACAGTGGTACCTCACTTAAAGAGCATAATGCGTTCCACGAGATTGCTCTTTAAGCAAGTTTGCTCTTTAAGTGAAACCCCATTGTAAGTGACCAATTGTGACTTCTGGCAGGGGCGATTGCGAACCCAGATTTGTTTGTTAAGCGAGTTTTTGGTTGGTTTTATTTGTTAAGCGAGGCAACCATTCAGAGAAAATTCTGCTGTTTAAGCGAGTTACTCTCTAAGCGAGGCGCTCTTTATGCGAGGTTTTACTGTATACAATACCTCTCCCTATCTCAATGTCTTCTTTGTCAACTTTAATATTGTGTAGTTCTAGTGTAGAGATAAATTTTATTTTATTAATATACACTTAGCATTCATTAAAGTGATCCTTTTCAGTGTGTCCCCTCTAAGGAGTGGTCTGATAGAGTACAATCTGTTTGGATTAACATATGAGGTTGATTTTAATTCTGCATCATCCATCATACACTGTATGTATGGCAATGGCTCATCATCTATAGTTCTTGGCACCTTTATTTGATATAATTAGAAGGTATTGTCAAACAGGAATCTACTCTAGTGGTAGAATGGTTTCTTGTCCCACTTGTATTTTGTCGTACCCCAAGAAGTGAACAGTTTGGCTCTTTCATTCAAATTAAAAAGTGACTTACCAAACATTTCTTCAGTGTCAAGGTTGCTGAAAAGAGAAGTACAGTATAATATGAGTGGCATATATAGATTTTGTTTCCAGCAATATATATATATTTATATTTGTTTACCTCATTCATGCTGTCTTTCTATCACAAAAGGAATTTGTGGTATATCCTAGGATTTATGGCTCTTTGGAAGGAACTCTTTACAGGGCCTAATGGGAAATGAAATTATGACTTCAAAGAAGCTCCTCAGTGATAGCTTTCCCCAAATATCACTTCTGGGAGCGACGAGGGCGGTGCAGGCCGGATGAATCGCAGTAAACCCATTTGTGTGCATTCACAGGGGGCTTGGGCTTCTGGGAATTGAAGTCCAAGAACATCTGGGGTGCCAAGGATCGCCATCACGGGCCTAAGTCAGTTCCCCAAAGCTGATCAGTGCTTTGGGGAATTGACTTAGGCTTCTGGGAATTGAAATCCTAAAACCAAAGGTTGGGAAACACTGATGTTAGGCTAAAAGGTTGCTTGGACATTCATAAATCTTGTTCCGTACAGCTCCGCTCCACTCCAGAGACTCCCAGACCTTTGAGTATTTAACACGGAGGTCTGGAAAGAAGCCCGTAAGCACATTCAACAGAATGTGCATGCGTATGAGACAAAGACTATGAACAACTTCTGTAAGTGCTGTGAGAGGCTAAGCACTATGGCAGGGCAGCTCAAATGTCAGCACTCCCCCATGCTCACAGGCAACATGAGCTCAGGCCCATTTTTGTAAGTCTGAAGCAAGGCAAAGGCTTTTTGGCTATGCAGCCCTGTGGCTTTGGCTATGACAGGAAAACAGCTTCCAGTGTTTCACATAGGAGAGCTTTGGAGCAGGAAGGTTAGAAGCCTCCGCTGGTGCTAATCAGTGTAATCAGGATTGCTTAGTAAAGGTGGCTGCTGGCTTGAAGCAGGGCCAGCTAACACCAGCTGAGCCCCAAATCTCAAATTATAATTTCAAATCCTCTTAGAGGAAAATGCTTATTCCCCTCCAGCATAATGCAGGGGAAAATATGTAAGGATGATTTTCGTATGCTTGTTTTAAGCTTTTAACTGGATAAACGGTAAGAAATGCCTACTGAGAGAGGTATTTTTGGTAGACATTTCCCCTAACTCAGGTCTATAGCAGCTCTAACTAATAAGTAGGCAATGACTTCTTTTAATTCCCAAATGGTAGTATTCTGCTCTGAATTTTAACCTTAACTTGTGTTTCTTCTCCCTTACTTTTCCCTGCCAACACTTGTATGCTTTTAGCAGTTGCAGGCAGTATTCAGCCAGAAATAAGGCGCCATACATGACTCTCAACTAAATAACTACATAACAATGCCTTCGGAATTTCTGGTTATCCTGTATCTGTTAAGACAGGGATGTCTACTGTGAAGAAAAGGTAACAGTCCTAGCTAGATCCAGAAAGAAGGAAGGAAATGTTTTCTACTATTAATGTCCCTTATGCATCACCCTTTTATAACCCAATTGTATGGATATTGAGTCAGAAGGAAACTCCATTATGTCTAGTAGATCTAACTTCTGAGTATGTAAACAGGCTTGCAGTGAAGAAAATATGTTGTAATCTTTAATGGAGGCCAGAGATGGAAAGGGCTACTGTCCTTCTCTCCTGCTTGTAAACTTCCTACGGACATCATGTTGGACACTAAGGAAAAATAAGTTCTTCTTTTGAATATCAGGCAAAAACATGCAAGTGGGAGATTCAGTGGACTTTAAGAATTAGAAGATCTCTTAGAGTTTCTCTTACATTAGGAAAGATTAGGTGAATAGCTATTAGAAAGAGTGACATTTCAGTGGAGACCTTCGTCAGAAAGGGTTACCTGGTAAAACACTGTATTCTTCTCCACACCAGGTAAAAATCCTTTTGTTCTCTTTGGTTTTAACAAAGTACATTGTGTACATTCAATATGTACATACGACAGATACAACCCTGGCTAGCATCTCCCATGAAATTGACCAAAATAATGTACTGTATTTTGTATAACGTCCCATTTAAATAGAGGCCAAGAGCTATTTGGCAGAGGAAAAGTGAAAAACCCTACTGGCGCAGATACTAGGCAAGGATCAATGGAATACATCAGTTCGTCTGCTGTGCCACCCACAACAGCCAGGAGCTGCCTGCTAGCCGGGAATTACAAGAAATAGAGTGTACAAGGAAGTATATAATTATTCCTTGTGAGAGGGAGAAGAATGTAGACTCTCTCATGCAACCAGGACTTGTGCAAGTCACGTGTGCCAATAGGATCATGCAGGGCTGTAGCCATGGGATGGCCACGGTGGGCTTTGCCCACCCTGAGTTAGCAGTTTTCCCACCCTCAAACTCCCGGCTGCTTATATATATATATGATATATACTCTCTATATATTACATTGTTGCCCATCCTGAAGAAATATTCGCCCACCCGCATCTAGAATCCTGGCTACTGCCTTGGGATCGTGGCTTTAGCATCATTGCTTAACATCAAACTTCTTCCTGTTCTAAAACTTGAAAATTCACTGCCCATATGTTTGGTCTCTTTGCTGTCAGCTGAAATGTCTTCTGCAAAACACAAACCCCTCAAAACATTGTAGAGAGCGTGGGAAGAGGGGTATAGCATAAGAAATGGGCCCAACAACATGCATGAAAGGCCTACAGAATAATGTTCTGCTGTGTTATAAAACAAAGGAGAGGTTTCTCTTCTCAATGCAGGCATAAATTTGTGAGAATGTAAAACTCAGGAGTAAATTTTGTCTCATTTATTCCTGCAACACCCTTTCTTTAAAAAAAAAACACCATCAAGCAAAGGCAGTAATTATTACAAAGAATGTGAAATGGAATCCAAGGCATAATTATGTTGTTTTTAGACTCATTATTTTACCAGATTATGCCAGACTATCAAAAACACATTGCTTTTTAAACTCTTACACCTTCGTCAACAAAGAACTTTTAAATAAATTCTACCCACTCTGTATTGTTTATGTCAATAGTGTGAAACAGCTCATGCAGTTCATCTCTGGTCAAAATTCCATCAGCAAAGTAAGCTCTGAATTCATCAAAAGACAGTTTGCCGTCATCTGAAATTAAAAAAAAAACAGAAGGAAAATTTCACAGGACTCTATGCAATTTTGGAAGAAGAACAGGGCTCACAGCAAGGGTAAATGGTATAAGCATCAGTCCTAAATTGTCCAGGTAGTGAAATTGCAAGTAGATAAATCGGTACCATTTTGGTGAGAAGGTAAACAGCATTCAGTACACTCCAGTGTCTAGTCATGCCTGCCAAATGTCCACAGAAACGTCTACAGACACAGTCAGTGCTGGCTCTTTGACTGTAAACAGAGATGAGCACTGAACCCTAGAGTCAGATAGGAGTGGCTTTCAAGCAAGGGCAACCTTTTTCTTTACCTAGTGAGGGAGCACAGTAAATGCAGGGTTTTATTATTTTTAGTTTTCTCATTAGATGTCATAAATGTTTTATTATATGTTTTATTTTGTGTTTGTGTTTAAATGTTTATAAAAGTTTTTCAAAGCCATCTGACACAATAACAAATTTCCTCCTTCACCAGCACCACTTGCCTTAAGATTTCTCTTGGGTACAGACATGAGCACAACAGACTTCCTGAAATCTTGCAGACCATCCATATGCAGATGGCTTGCTCCAGAACAGAATTTCAGCCCACTCTTGAAGCGATTTGGTTAGTCATCTTCTTTACTCTCATTTTCTTATACCCTCACCACTCATAGAGTGCGTGAAATCCGGAGTTCAGCATGAGATGAATGTAAGTAAGGCCATCATCTTCTGTCTCAGGAAATAAAACATGTGAGAGTGGGTTAGCCGAGAGTTACCTGAGCCCAGCATGGGGACAGTCACCCATTCACCCTAAAGGACCAGACTCCACCATAGCTGATGTGGCGACTTAGACAATCAAGAACCAAGCAAGGACAAGGCGTGTGTCACTGATATCAGGAAATACTCTATGGAGTCCCAAGGCTGGTGGAGAGCTATAGCTGGTTTAGTAAAGGCAAAGGTAAAGATTTCCCTTGCTTGAAAGCCAGTTGAGTCTGACTCAAGGAGGTGGTGCTCATCCCAATTTTCAGCCAAAGAGCCAGTGCTGTCTGTGTCTGCAAACATTTCCATGGTCATGTGGCAGGCATGACTAGGCACTGAAATTCAGGGAACACTGTTACTTTCCTGCTGAAGCAGTACCTATTTATCTGCTTGCAATTTCTTGCTTTCAAACTGCTAGGTTGGCAGGAGCTAGGACAGACAACCAGTGCTCAGTTGAATGCACAGCACTTGGGTCTCAAACTGCTGATCTGACAACTTTCTGGTCATCAAGGTCAGTGTCTGAACCACTAAGCCAGGGGTTCCCAAACTTTTTGGGCCATGGGCCAATCATGTGGTTCAGGGAGCTGGTCACTAAGGCCCGGGGGCCAGGTGTGGCCCCCGGGCCTTAGTTTGGGCACCACTGCATTAAGCCCTGCCCCCTCTATAGTTGGTTACATAGTTACAAATTAGAAGTTACAGTATTTCAATGGTTCATGAAGAAAGGATGAATCTTCTTCCATCTACCCAGTCATCCTAGTCAATCAAACCCTAATGGAACCCATAGTTTACTACCTGCACTGTGCACTCCTTGTCAACCCTACTTCTTGAATCCCAATAGATCACTCTTGTTTGCATCATGCCTCACATTTTCACTGGAGTAGTTTTCTATGACGTAGCTATGTTAGCCCATTTCAGCATTTAAAATAAAAACCACAAAGTTGTGGCACCTTAAAAACTCGCAGGCACATTTCAGTGTGATCTTCCATGGATTATAGACCATTTCCTCAGCCACACAGAGCACAATAGTTAGGTCACAATTTGTAACAAATGATATGGTAGAGGTTTGAGGACCAAGTCAGATGGGGAAAAGAGGATACAGTAATTACCATGGCAATGGGATTTCAATATGACAGCAATGGCATTGTTAACACCAGCACTGATCAGTCAAGGTACTGATTACATAGACATCCTCATATCAGCAATCAGCCTTGCTATTTGCTATCTTGCTATTAGCAATCATCCTTGCTATCTGCAATCAAGTGGCTTTCAGACAGCATGCTAATAGAGTTATGTGAAAAGAAATAATGTTTCAGTTATCACTATACCCAAGATTGTTAATGAAGCCAAAGAACTTTAGCACAGTAAATCAGTTTATAGTAGGTCCATTCAATCAATGAGGATTTGGTGTGCCAACTCTTCCATAAGTTCCAATGGAACTCCAATAAGATTCAAATGAGTCTATGCTACCTGTGATTTACTTTGGAATAAAGGAGCAATTAGAACAGGCCAGTTTCAATCAATGGAACCTATGGAGTAGCTGACTCATCAAATCTTCATTGGTTCTATGGGCACACCCCAGTATGATTACTATGTAATTGGTTCAATGGGCACACCCTAGTGTGATTACTATGATTACTGCACACCCTAGTATGGGCACACCTTAGTATGATTACTATGATTACTGAAGCTGGTCCAGAATGTGGCTGCTCAGGTGGTGATGGGGTGTGGGCAGTATGCCCATGCCTCGCCACTGCTTCGGGAGTTGAACTGGTTGCCAGTGTACCTCCAGGTGCAATTCGAGGTGCTGGTAATTACCTTTAAAGCCCTACATGGTAGTGGGCCAGGATACTTAAGAGACCACATCACCCCAAGAACATCTGTCTGTCCCACCAGAGCAGACCGGAGAGGCTCTCTAATTGTTCCATCTGCTAGAGAGGTGCGTCTCTCTAGCACTAAAAAGAGGGCCTTCTCAATGTCTGCTCTGACCCTATGGAACTGCGTCTCCAGACAGAGTTGCTGCCCTTTAGGATAGGGTTAGAAACCTGGCTTGCAGGGCAGGTCTGGGGCACCAGCGATGTGGTAACCCGGGCCCGCTGGCTAATTTAGTAGAATACACACTCTCTCTTTTAATCTTTTAATCTTTTTAAACTTTTGTCAGTAGTTTTTAATGGGTTTTTAAATTGCATTTTAAATTGTGGTTGGTTTTATTTTCTGTTAGCGCCCAGAGTCTTTGGAGTTAGGCAGCAATACACATTAGAAGAATAAAATAAAAAATGAGCAGCAAGGCTTTGGCAACTGCTAAGAATTCTTGACACATGTTTTCTTTTTGTAGCACATGGCAATCAATAGTCAAAAACACCTTGGTGCTTTTGTAAGCTCTGTGTAACTAACTGCTTCAAATCCAAGGCAGCTACACAATAACTGGCATGTCTGGGTTGTAAGCCTTGTCATACACCTGATTCAACAATTGAAGAATGCCCCAGCAGCTCATCAATTAGCCACAACAAGTTATGCATGGCTTTCATAAAGCCTGATGAGACTCTGGCCTGTGAAAATAGCCCACTCTGTCTTTCTCAAAACTTCCTTTTATTCATAATCAGGAGTGGTCAAAGTATCAAAGGCCACCACATGCCACTTCTCCTCCTCCTCCTGTGTCTAGCCAGACATGAAACTGCCAAAACGAAACCTCCTTTTGTTGAATTCATTCCACAGTTCCTTTTGCCTGACCTATTGTGAGAAAGATTAACCCCAGTATGCTACTAGGATGTTTAAAAAAAAAATTGGCCACACATCGAATTTGTTATCTAAATACATCTTTCATTTGGCATCAGTGGCTAAATATGAAACACCAAGTTTCAATAATGTATTTTCCTTAATAAGTGACAAGAAACAAAAGTAAAAACAACAGCAAAAGAGACAAAAACATTACGTCACTTAAAGGCTAACAGCTATATTTTAATGTCAGCTTTCATAGATCAAGTCCACTTCCTCAGATATAAGACCAGGAATGTTGTCTTTATTGTTGTTATTTTTTGTTTTTACTCCACTCTAGTTTTGTTTCAGCTGCTGGGGCTCAGTGATTAAGACACTGAGCTTGACAACTGGAAGGTCAGTAGGTCAGCAGTTTGAGACCTAAGTGTTGCATAACGGAGCAAGCTCCTGTTGTCTGTCCCAGCTCCTGCCAACCTAACAGTTTAAAAGCAATACATTGCAAGTAGATAAATAGGTACAGTAAAACCCCAGGTAACAACCACCTCGATTTAAGTTTGCTGTGGTTTATAATGGCAAATCCTATGGAAATGCCATCCTGGTTTACAAATTTTAATGTATTTTTTGTTTGTTTACAATGATTAATTCAAGACCATTTTTAAATTTTTCAATGCATCCCTATGGAAGTTTCAGTTTACAATTTTTTTGGGTTACAATGGTGGTTGTTGGAACAGACCTCCATCATAACCTGGGGTTTTACTGTACTGCTTTGGTGGGAAGGTAACAGCATTCCGTGCAGTCTAATGTCTAGTCTAATGTCTAATGCCTGCCACAAGACCACAGAAATGTCTGCACCAACCCCTAGAGTTGGACATGACTTTTCCTCTGAGAAGTCTGCATAGACGAACATTGTTGCCACTCACAAAACTTTTATAAGTGGTTAGTTTGGATGGCAAGGAGTTAGCAGATGCAGAAGAGATAAAGAAAAGATGGCAAGAATACACAGAGGAATTCTACAAAAAGGACCTCAACACCCCTGATAATCACAAGGAGGAATCACAAGGAGGAATCACAATTTGGGATCAAAATTGCTGGAAGAAACGTCAACAATTTGAGATATGCAGATGATACCACCCTAATGGCAGAAAGTGAGGAGGACCTAAAGAAGCTCCTGATTAGGTTGAAAGAAGAAAGTGAAAAAGCTGGCTTGAGACTCAATATCAAGAAAACCAAGATCATGGCAACAGGCCCCATCAGTCCCTGGAAAATAGATGGGGAAGAAGTAGAAGCAGTGTCAGATTTTACTTTCTTAGGATCAAAGCTCACTGCAGATGGTGATTGCAGCCATGAAATAAAAAGGCGACTGATTCTTGGGAGGCAAGCTATGAGAAACCTGGGGAACATAGTGAAAAGTAGAGAGATCACATTGCAAACAAAAATTCGTATAGTCAAAGCAATGGTATTCCCGGTGGCAATGTATGGTTGTGAGAGCTGGACCATTAGGAAGGCTGAGTGCAGAAGAATATACACCTTTGAGATGTGGTGTTGGAGGAGAGTTTGAGAGTCCCCTGGACAGCGAGGAGAACAAATAGGTCAATCTTAGAAGAAATCAACCCTGACTGCTCCTTAGAAGGTCAAATAATAAAGATGAAGCTAAAGTACTTTGGACATCAAATGAGAAGAGAGGATTCACTTGAGAAAGCCTTGATGCTTGGAAAGGTTGAGGGCAAAAGAAGAAGGGGGCAGCCAAAAATGAGATGGCTAGATGGTATTGTGGAGACAATGGGCACAGAGCTGAGTGAGTTGAGGGGGATGGTGGAGGACAGGAGTGCCTGGCGGACAGTGGTCCATGGGGTTGCAGAGGGTCGGAATCGACTGTGCGACTAAACAACAACAAAAGTTTGGATGTAATTTGGTTCACAAAATATCCTTTGAGCAACATATTTGTTCACTTTTTATTTCCAGTGCTGCTCATGTTCTCCTGGTACCTGAGGTGGAAAGAGAAGATGCTTTGTTTTCTTCTTTAGTACTATCTCCATTACCTACATCTGCATCCACTGGCAGAAGGAGGCACAGCGGGGGTTGTGCTGGCAACAGAAAATGTGATAAGAATGGTTTTATAGAGCCAAAAAAAAGTTTTGGTAATGGTGGTCCCAGTGGTGGTCTTCAGCAGATTCGCACCAGTTCACCAGATCCAGTAGAAGAAATTCTGGCTGGCCGCGCCCATCCATTCCAGCAATGTGGGTGGCATCTTTCTCCCCTTTGCATGAACCTAGAGAGAAAGGAGTTTCACTCACTGTGGCCAATATGTCAAGCTCAGCTTTGTGTAAGATATGGCGGCGGTGGCGGCAGGGGGAAATGGAGAGAGAAGAGAAGGAGGAGACACACAATCATAGAAGCCACCTTGTTACTACAGAGCCTTGCTGTCCTTCACCAAAAGCAGCAATGGAGCAGTGCCCGCTACTGTTTTGTAAAGAGCCAAAGCTGTAAAGGACCTTTTTGGTTCTAAAAAGCCGGCTGAAGCAGCTCTCTACAGTGCCACAGACCCTGCCAGGACAGAAAAAGCTGGCAAGTTTTCCACCTCAAGTGATCTGCCATGTGAAGTGGTCTCCTCGTTCCATCTCATGGCAGGCTAGGGCTAATTATTGCCCCCAATCTTCTGCTGGCTTTTTAAAAAGGATTTAAAACCTTAAAATCATGAGATTCTCATATAAGAAGGAATGAGTAAACATAAGAGTGCTATCTTGTTTTTCTCTGAATAACCTGAAAAATGGGGGGGGGGGGAGATCCTCATTTTATATCCTTTGCAGTGAGTTAGTATGAAGACAGATGATTCACAGGACAAAAATCTTTTCTAGAATGACATTTTCTCCAGCCAGATGAAAGTTAACCAAACACAGTATTATTTTCCTTGACAACTTCTCACTAAAGAAATTATTTCACCCACCTTCCTGATCTTAACATACCTTTTCTAATGTGTTCCATTTGCATTTCTCAAGTAGTCATAGAAACCTCTTTAGAACAGTGTACCCAGTTCTGAAGAATAAAATATGCAATAAAACCAATGCCTTTCTTCTATAGTAAAGGTAAAGGTTTCCCTCGCTAGAAAGCCAGTCATTTCTGACTCTAGGGTTCAGTGCTCATCTCTGTTTCAAAGCCGAAGAGCCAGTGCTGTCTGCGTCTGCAGACATTTCTGTGGTCATGTGGCAGCCATGACTAGAAACGGAGCACACAGAATGCTGTTTACCTTTCCACCAAAGTGGTCCCTATTTATCTACTTGCAATTTCTTGCTTTTGAACTGCTAGGTTGGCAGGTGCTGGGACAAAGATGGGAGCTCATTCCATCCTGCAGTACTCGGGAATCAAACTGCTGACCTCCCGCCTTCCAGTCAGTGTCTTAGCCACTTGAGCCAGTCCAGTCTTCTATACACAGACACTATATTTTGACAGCTTAATCCACAAACAATTGTCCTTGTTAAAATGTTAATATTACAGAAGTTAGCTCAGAGAGGCTTATTCAGAGTGACAGAAACTTTAGAATCAGCGTCTAAGTAACCTGGATATATTATATTAGGAACAGAAACAATGTTTGTTTGGTTGGTTGGTTGGTTGGTTGGTTGGTGACTAACTGACCTTTTTAACCCTACAGGGCTGAAAGAACGGTGTTGCTCTGTGTTTCTAGAAGGACCCTTCATCATCTTCCATTAGTTATAAAACAAATGATTTGGGCTAATTTCTACCTCAGAGTAAGAAGAGACAACTGTTCTCAGTTTTGGGTCCTTGAATACTGTAGGCCTATATTTTCCAGAACCCCTTGCCATTGCCCATGTTTGTGAGGCTTTTACCAGGTGAGATCCAAAACATTTGGAGATCAGACAGTTTGAGGAATGCTGGACACAATCCCTTCTGGTTGTGCCTGCATTTAAATGTTTTAAACCTCACATCAATTTCTTCACAAAATGGGGAGGGGGTAGGAATTTTGTAAATTCATTAAAAAATGAACCACAGCAATCACATTCAGTTAGGTACAACTATCAATCATGTACCTGCCTGTTTTACAACTACAGTCAAACCTCGCATAAAGAGTGCCTCGCTTAAAGAGTAACTCGCTTAAAGAGCAGATTTTTCTCTGAATGTTCGCTTTGCTTAACAAATAAAACCAACCAAAAACTTGCTTAACAAATGAATTGGGGTTTGCACTCCCCCCCCCCAAAAAAAGTCACAATTGATCACTTACAATGGTGTTTTGCTTAAAGAGCAAGCTTGCATAAAGAGCAATCCTGTGGAACACATTATGCTCTTTAAGCGAGGTACAACTATACTTGAAATGGTAGCTGTGTTGGTCTGTGCAAGCATATCAGATAGTAAATAAAACAAGACAAGAAATAAAAATAAAAAAGTTGTGGCATCTTAAAGCCTATTTATTATATTTTAATATTAGCTTTCATGGATCAAGCCCACTTCTAGGCAGATCAGGAGTCAGTTAAGGCTAAATAATGTGCCAAAATTCAAATTCAGACTTTAAAAACTAAGCACTTAAAAGCCTTCTGTTCTGATTTATAAATCTTCCCATTTCCACTTCTCCTACATTCAGTGTTTTTAAAAATCTCAAGTTCTTGGTTTTTAAAACAAAATAATAAAGAACTTTTCATGTGTAAAGGTATTGTTACAGAATGATACTCAGAAATATACAGTGGTACCTCGGTTTACGAATTTAATGCATTCTCCGGGATGTTTCGTATTGTGAAAAAATTGTAAGTTGAAATGCACGGTGGTGGTGCTATAAACCTCCCAGGCAGAATGCATCCTGGGGAAACTTGCTTCATATTGCAGAAATTTTTCTTTTGTAAACTGAGGTATTATTTTCCATGGATTTTCATTTGTAAACTGAAAACTATGTTAACCGAGGCAATCATAAACCAAGGTACCACTGTAATTCAGTTCTTTAAAAAAGACACCTCAAGTTTATGAATGCAGCATATTGTGCTTCTGTACAAACAATTCAAAATGTCAGGAAATGCATTTATTTATTTATTTATAACCCGAGTGTTATTTAACATCTACATGAAGCCATTGGGATAGGTCACCCAGAGATTTGGAGTTTAGTGCTATTAATATGCCAATGACACTTAACTCTATCTCTCCTTTTCATCATCTGCAATGAATGCAGTCCAATCCCAAAATGATTGCCTTGCCTCAGTAGTGGAGTAGACAAGATCAAACAAGTTGAATCATGACAAGACGGGGTCCTGCTGTTAGTGGGAGAAGTGTCTACCTGACTAGGGTGTCTTTCATTAGACTGAGTTATTCTTCCTTTGAGGGACCAGGTTCACAGTTTAAGAGTCATTCTAGATCTGGCCCCCAATTTGGAATTACAGATTGCAGTAGTTTTTATATCCACCTTCTGTCAACTACGTCAAATTACTCAACTGAACTCCTACTCGGACAGATGATCCATGAATTGACTACTGTAATGCTCTCTATGTGGACCCACCTTGTTCCTGAAATGGAGATTACAAAGGGTACAGAATGCAGCAGCCAGGCTTATATCAGCAGTAAGGAAATTTGAGCATACTTCCTCAACCTTGGCACTGGCTTCCCATACCTTTCTGTATCAGGCACAACGTAGTAATTTAGCATATAAAGCCCTAGCATATAAAGAACCTTGTTAAAGGCACCAACATTGTTGAACTTCTTACCAATGGAGCTGAATCAGGCTCCATTATTGTTTAAAAACAAATTTTAAAAAATTAAAGACCACACTGTTCAAGGAGACTTTCAAAATTTTCTCCTTGCAGCCATTTAACTTTTGTTAACATTAGAGCACCAGACCTTAGAGTTCGATAAGACTGGCTTTTGAGAAAGGACAAGCTTTACCTAATGTTAGATAGTTAAGTCTTAGTTAAATTAAGATGTTCTTATTTATACGTTCCCTTCTAATGGGAGGGTTTGAGACGGATTGTGTTCTATACATAAGTGTGTGAACTGCCTACAGTGGAAATAGCTCCCAGCTGGGTACCATATAAGCGAGCGAGTGAGTGAGTGGTTAAGTGCATTCTGAGAAACAGTGTAATGCTACACAGTCCTGGGGAAAAATGTTTTATGAAGATACTAGATGTGTAAAATGGCACACAGAGAAACAGAATGTTCTAAAAAGAGAGAGAGAAAGCAATAACCCAGGAGCCGAAGCACTCATGAGGACACTTAGAAACACAGAGAAATTGTAGGTTGCATGCCATTGATGATCTGCCATGAAAACTCCTTCAAGCTTGAACAATAAATCACAGTGGAGAATTGCAAAGAAAATATGTAGTATCCATTGGGAATGGTGGAGGGCAAAAGAAAAAGGGGATGGCCAAAAATGAGATGGCTAGATGGTATTGTAGATACAATGGGCACAGAGCTGAGTGAGTTGAGGAGGATGGTGGAGGACAGAAGTGCCTGGCGGACAGTGGTTCATGGGGTCACAGAGGGTCAGAATCAACTGTGCGTCTGAACAACAACAATCCATTTCGATGACCATAACTCGAATCTGGGGCCTAAAATTGTTAACTAACTTTATGTATTAAGTTATGAAAGGTTTATAGACATCAAACATTGTAAACATTTTCCTACTTTATTTAGTGGATTATATTTCCTTTATTCAAAAGTGCCAAGAAATAAGTGGAATTTGTTTTGGTGCCCTAGATCAAACACATTCCATAATTCTTGTCAATTTCTTCTGAAGCATTCTTATTTCTAAATTTGAGAACTATGAAATTAAGCAGGAGCACAAGTTTGAAACTGAAATACAGCTAGCACCTTATAAATCAATATTATTCCTTCTTTTCTTTCTGCCTGAATGCACGGATCTCACAAACTGATGATTACTCAGAATCTGATGCTGCTTTAGATACAGCTCTTTAAAACTCAGTTGCTAGTGACTACAGAATAATCAGTCAGTCCGCCAAAGTCTAAGAGTGCAATCCAATCTATGTCTGTTGAGAGACAGGCTCTGTTTAATTCAATGAGTCTTGCTACCAAGGAATCTGTGAATTAAGCCCTGTGGAACTTAACAGCAGGCACTTCTGAACAGATATACAGTATATAAAGGTAAAAGGTAAAGAGCTCTCATGCTTGAAAGTCAGTCTTGTCCAGCTCTAGGGATGGTGCGCATCTCTGTTTACAGCCAAAGAACCAGCACTGTCTGAGTCTGAAGAAGTTTCCGTGGTCCTGTGGCAGGCATGACTAGACACTGGAACACACACAACACTGTTACCTTTCTAGTGATAGGCAGCCAAAATTTTTACTACCACACTGTGGACGAAGCCAATGTCATGGGCTGAGCCAACATCAACGATGGAGCCAATGTTGTGGGTGGAGCCCATGTCATGGGCGGAGCCAAAGTCATAAAAACACATAAAAATACAAATTAAATACACATAAAAGTACACACAAAATACACATTAAATACACATAATAGTACACATAAAATACACATTAAATACACATTCCACCCACCCACCCACGCCACACACAAAGGCGAGTCACTTACCCTGGGAAGCAGGCGGCAAGGCACTCACTTGGGCTGACAATAGCAGTGGTGGCGTGGCGCAGCCTGGCGGTGTGGCATGTCCTGGCAGCACGGTGCAACACAGTGGCATGTCCTGGCGGTGCAGCCTGGCAGCGCAGTGCGGTAGCCTGGCAGTGAGGTGAGGCCCAGCGTGGCACGGCCCAGCATGGCACGGCCTGGCAGTGCAGTGGTGCAGCGTGGTACGGCAGCGTGGCCTAGCACAGTGGCCCAGCAGTGCAGCACAGCGTGGTGGTGGGGTGGCACATGGCAACTCAAGCAAGGGCCTCAGCTGCTGCCACTGCACCTCCAAGGAGGCCGCTGAGGGCCTCAACAGCCGCCCAACAATGCAGCCCCAAATGGCTGCTTGGTCACCGCGCATGCATTTTAAGATATCAATTGACACATGCGCACATGCATCAAGTGGTATCTTAACATGCATGCGCACTGACCAAGCAGCCATTTTGGGATGCACTGTTGGGCGGGCAGAGAGGCGGCCTAACCAGCTGCCTAAAAAAAAAAAAGTAACAACCCCAGGTGGTGTCCCGAAAAAGTTACTCCCCCCCGGGAGACCACCCAGAAAACCAGGGTGAACCGGCCCATGCCCACCACTGTAGCTTTCCCGCTGAAGCAGTACCTGTTTATCTACTTGCAATTTCTTTCTTTTGAAGTTGGCAGAACCAGGGGCAGACAATAGATGTTCACTCTGTCGTGCAGCACTCGGGTCTCAAACTGCTGACTTGCCACTCTTCCAGTCGTCAAGCTCAGTATCTTAACCACAACTGCACAATTAATCATACTTTGAAACTAAGCAAAATCTAACTTCCCATCTAAATAAATACTCCCTCATAAAACCACTCCCAGTAAAAAACATTACTGTTTGGTTACTGTCTCCAAATTATATATAAGTTGTTTTTTCCAAGCAAAGTAGAAGCCTAACTGGAGAGGTGATTGAAATAAAATTACCAGTTTTTATCTTAGGGAAAAAAACTCAGCACCATTTAATCTTACCTTGAAAGCCATAATTTAATGTTCAGCTGGGTTGGAGGGGAGATCACACAGTTACAATGCTAAACTGTTAGCCGTAAACTGGCCTGTTGGGCTCAAAAATGGGTCATTCTATGGAAGAGTTACCTTTTATATCAGCTTATCATGGAAGAAAGACATTTGTCAGTGTGTCACAGAAAAGTTTTCATGTACGATTAAGACATCAGGCAGGCATGGTTTGGCCCCCCACAATCCCACCAAATTGGGAATAAGGAACTCATGGCCTTCCAAATGTTAGACTGCTGCTCTCATTGCCTCTCTTCAACAACATCTGGAACGGCACCTATTTTCCACCTCTGCACCTAAACATAAAGCTCCATTAAAAAATATGAGCCTCCATATTATATTTGCTTATTACGGCCTACATCAAGCTGTAACATTTGTTGTTTGGCTCCTTTCAGCACAGCTGTTCTCCACTTGAATAAAAATAAACCAGATTCACATCATGTATTCTCAACCGTTCCTGCTGTGCCTTTCATTTCTTAATCATTACATTTTCAAGCTGATGTCTTCAGGAATGCTATTAGAAGGAAGTGTAAGTGCTACACAGATGCTTCCCAACAACCTGTTTCTATGTGTTAAATTCTGCTGTATTGTGGCTCTTCAAAAGATAGGGGTCTTGTTTAGGGCAGCTGTCCAGTTCTCTCTGGATATACTGTATTGGACTAGAACTTCTATATATTCATAATGGGATTACAGAATTTGTAGTCTAATACAGGGGTTCTTAGAAGAAATCAACCCTGACTGCTCCTTAGAAGGTCAAATTGTAAAGATGAAACTAAAGTACTTTGGACATCAAATGAGAAGAGAAGATTCACTTGAGAAAGCCTTGATGCTTGGAAAGGTTGAGGGCAAAAGAAGAAGGGGACGGCTGAAAATGAGATGGCTAGATGGTATTGTAGACACAATGGACACAGAGCTGAGCGAGTTGAGGAGGATGGTGGAAAACAGAAGAGCCTGGCGGACAGTGGTCCATGGGGTTGCAAAGGGTCAGAATTGACTGTGCAACTGAACAACAACAAAAAAGAGGTTCCCAACCCTTTTTGCACCATGGGCTGATTTCATGCTAAACAATTTTTCTATGGACCAGTAATTGGTGGTAGTAGGATTAGATGGTGCAAGGGCAGGGGCAGGGCAGAGCCGCTCCTTAGTTAAGCAATGTGGAGAAGGGGCCCAGCCACCTGCCTATCTGCTGTGTCTGAAGCCCATGCTCTAGCCCTGTTCACCAGGCAGACCTGGCAGAGCATGTTGAGGGCAGAAGGCTGCCATCAAGGCTCACAGGATCACCCAGGGCTTGGGAACCCCAGGCCTAATACATCCAGAAAGAAACAGATTGGGGAACATTGGCTTTGACTAGCAGTGGGATCCTAAAGGGTTGGATTCAGTTTTAGAGAAGTTTATGGGGGATATGTTCCAGCTGTGGAGAGGGCCACAGGCAAAATGGTGAGACCAAAATGGCTAGCATATTTTAGTTTGCAAATGCCACTGCTGATAACTAAGACTTAGAGAGGCATTTCAGTGTTTAGAATAGGAAAATAAATACAGGAGCTAGAAGACAGCCCTTCAAAAATTGGGTTTTACTATGAGACAGCAAGATATTTTGGTTTTCTCTTGTGTAAGAAAATTATTGTTTAGCAAAACTACAACAGCTGCTGTTATAGGTAAGCATTAGATGGGTTGTTTGCATGCCTTTGATAAATCAGTCAACCTTTCTGTGCTTGCTGTGCTTTTAGCTTTGCTTCACAAGGGGAGGAAACACTACATTGTGAAAACTTCAGAGTACTTGAAGAAAGAACTTTGGTGGGGGAAGGGGCCCTCCTTGTCGCATACTTACACAAGAGGTATAACTTCTCAGAGAAGATGTCTCTCAACAGTTTGTCTCAATGTGGCAAGATGGCCTGCTCCATCATAAATTAATAATTTGTCAAACTTTCAAATCCTCATTATAGAGAAAAGTCGTCATCGTCTGCAACTCGCATCAGAGAATGCATCTTTTCCTGAAGCAGGAAAAATGCTATTGGCGTGAATTTATTTAGGGTAGATCCCAGCTTGCCATGATCACTATGATCACGTAGCCATCTCCTGCAGCACATATGAAATGAGACCTGCAGGGTTTAACGCTGGGACTGCAATGGACTGCCGCAGCCTTGAGGATATTGAGGATAATATCAAGGATATTATCTGAT